>CM031240.1:445226625-445270025 GCA_018340775.1 Taxus wallichiana var. yunnanensis | reverse complement strand
CCAAAGTCAAGATGTTATATCTAATCGTGCTTCCCTAAAGGAATCCTTTCCACTCCTCCCAATCCCACATAAATGTTGCCTCAACGTCAGATCGTAAGATAGAACCTTTCTATCTCTCCTCCTAATCAACTATTAAGTTGAGCAACTCAGATAATTGATTCCGAGCTTCCGATAACGCCATGCTGGCGAAAGTCGCCCATGCTTGGGCCTCACTCTACCAAACCTTTCGGCAGATGCTACTCATTGAAACCAAGCAAGTGCCATTGATTGGCCAAATCAAAGACGCGCACTAATTTGCGCTTATGCCTTCCGGATAAAAGAGTAAAATGACCGCCCTGTCGCCGACATTCTGGCAAATTTATGGAATTCTGGCTCTTTGGGAAGGAGCTTTTGCAGTCAAGTTGGTGGAGAAATTCACATGGACCGGTCCAAAGCTAGAATTCCACCAAAGGCGTAATGCAAACTTTGGAGCCAGAATCGCAAAAGAAATACTTGGTCACTAACTCTGAAGACCCCAAAGCCCAAATCCTTTTTGAATCATCAGGGGTGGGAAACTACTTCTTATCTACCGAGACGGGTACAAAGGGTGTTTTTGTTCAAGAAAAGGATCTTAATGAGGTCTGGACCCTGCAGTTTGATGGCAGTTGCGCAACTAGTGGATGTGGCGCTGGGGTTGTGCTGATATCTCCTGAGGAAGAAGTCATTCCTCTTTCTTTCAAATTGCAGTTTTTCAACACTAACAATACTGCGAGTATGAGTCTCTGTTACTCGGTATGCAAGCTGCAAAGGAAAGAGGAATTAAAAATCTAAAGGCACAAGGTGATGCCGAGCTAGTTGTAAATCAGGTCAAAAGGATTTACCAAGTGAAAATGAAAGGCTCAGGCACTACCGTAATGCAAGATGGGGACAAGATCAAGAATTTGATGCCTTTTCGACAGGGGCAATTCCAAGAGCTCAAATGACATGGCTGATTCGGGTCAAGTTGTTTCAAAGCATCTCTCATGCTCCCACACCCGGTTTGAAAACGAACAAATACACCATTGAAGTGGTTTTCCACCCGAGCGTGCTGCATAACTCTCAAGATTGGTGTATTCAATAATGATAATCACCTCATTCGCTTTCTAGAAAAATCGTAAAATTTTGATGAGTTGATTTTGAAGGATCCACCTCTCCATGCCGCGAATCAATCAACGGTCAAGACCATGAATCAGAGAGAACGATGGCATATGTCAGCCCAAGGGTAATAAGATTCCAAAAGGCCTAGTTTCCCTGGAACGCTTGTTTGACAGGCACGCACTGCTTTATAAAAAAGAAGAAGCAAAATGATCCCGATTCGTCCCCAGAGACGAACTACCAATATAGGTTTCGAGGCACACCCGCAATTCGCGTGAACATCGGAAATGTTGCACGCCTTTAAGAAAAGCGGAAATTTGTCTGTTGAAAAGATATATGGATGTATTGGCATGGTCCTATGCAGATTTAAAGTCCTTCAAGTTGCCAAAGGACGCTCAAAGATGATATACCGCTTCAAAGAAGATGCCAAAGCCTCCGCCAAGCAAAGGCATTATAATCCCAAGATTTCGTGCACCATTCGTGCTGAAATTAAGATGCTAGGACGCAAGAATCATCTTCCCTATCCATCACAAAGACTTGGGTGGCTAACATCAGGCCGGGCACGCAAGAAAACGGTGAAATACGCATCTCACAGACTTTCGAAACTCAATCAAGCTTCGCGTTGAAAGACAACTACCCTCTTCCCATAATGGATCAAGTTCTGCAAGCGTGATCGGATCGGAAATGCTTTGTCTATGCTTGATGGTTTTTCTGTGCTATAATCGATTGAAGTCTCTCCCGAAGATCAATTCAAAACAAAGATTCACTACTCCATGGGGTACATTTGCCTATAGCAGATGCCTTTCGGCCTAACTAACGCTCGGTGCCACTTTTCAATGGGCCATGGACTTTGCATTCAAAGGCATGATGGGAAAAGTCATCGTAGTTTATCTAGATGACTTAACCGTGTTCTCTAAACTACGGTAAGTGATCATTGTGATCACTGAGCAAGTATTGGCAAAAAAGCCGAGAACATGGAATTTTCCTAAATCCCAAAAAGTCCTGCTTTGGGGTTATCAAGGAAATTGCTAGGCCATGTGGTTAGCAAAGAAGGAACAAAGATTGATGCCGAAAGAGTTAAGGCTATCCAAAACCTTACTCTGCCTACAAGCAAGAATGGTGTTCATTCTTTCTTCGGAAAGGTGAACTTTCTTAGGCGTTTTGTCTCCCGATTTCACGAGAAGACCCGCCACATACTAAACATGATGAAAGGGTCACCCACTTTCGATGGAGTGAAGAGGGGAAAAGGTTGTTTCAAGAGATAAAACTGTTGCTCATGCACCGGTCCCGTATGTCCGGATTTCTCCAAGAACTTCATTATGTATAGTTACGCTCCGAACATACCGTGTCTCGCAATCCTAATACAAAAGAACTCTGAGGATATCAATCTCTAATCGCATTCATGAGTTCTCCTCTCAAGCCTCACGAGTTGAAAATGACTCACTGAAAACATGCCTTTGCCGTTGTCAAAGCGGTGAAGAATTTCAGTGTATTACATTCTAAACTCGCATACGGTGTCAGTTCCCTGACACCGCGGTGAAATCAATTCTAACTCAACAAGAGTTAGGAAGTTTCGAGGGAAATTGATCGCAAAGGTCCGGTGAATATGACTGGATATTAAACCCACCAAGTCGGGTAAGGGGTAAAGGCCCGGTCGCCTAATGGCCGAGAACAGGGGTTGTAAAATCGATGAAAGAGAGAATTATACCGCCAAAGAGCAAAGCCCTCTAGAGGAGCCCGATTCTCTCGCTCTCGGTCCTATTTATTGCGACTAAAGTGATGAGTGGTACTCCGACATTGCTTTCTTCCTTACCTACGGCGAATGCCCATGCACCTAATCGCAAAGGAGAAGCGTGCTATAAAGCTCGGGCAGCTAAGTATGTCATCCGGGATGACGGTTTATATAAGCTGGATAGACGGTGTCTTCTCGCGATGTGTCGACAAGCCCAAGCAAGTAAATCTGCTGGAAAGTTTTCACAATTCAGCCTCGTGGAGGCCATTTTTCTTCTTCCGTGATAAAGACACAAGATCATTCGCCAGCTGTACTATCACCGCCGACGCTCTTTCAAGATGCGCTACCGGGTGGCAAAGTGTGAACCTCTGCCAACAATTCGTGGGCAAGCCCAAGTCGCTGCCCTTCCTCTTAGGCCGGTCATTATCAATGAACCATTCGTGCAATGGGGAATTGATTTTACTGTGCACTCAATCCTCAATCGCGCTCGACATAGCTATGTCCTCACAAAGAACGGATTACTTCACTAAATGGGTGGAAGCCATACCACAAGACGCCACTTCGAGGTAGTTTCAGCTTTATCAAAGAAAATATCATCGCTCGTTCGGTGTTCCGCATAAAATCGCTGTTGATAACGCTTCTAACTTCTCTTCATGGGAAGTTATTATTTTTGCTATGAATATGGAATAACTTTAGCACATGCCTCGGATTATTACCCTCGTGGAAATGGTCGTGGAATCCAAGAATAAGAACTTGGTGAACATCATACGGAAATTAGTAGATGAAAATCAGCAGATGTGGCACAAGTCTTCAGACGATGCTTTGTGGGCGACCGCATTACTCCTAAGAGATCTCTCTGCATGTCACCTTTTCAAGTGTTATATGGCACCGATGCCGAACTTCCCATTTCTCAAGGAACTTCCCCGCTCTACGCTTTGGCACGAGCAATCGAAGATGACACTTTTCGAGTTCTCTAGAAAAGAGAATCATGTATCTCATGGAACTTGAAGAAAAGAGAGTAAGGGTGGTCGACAGTGATCACCGAACATCGAATCAAGTGAAGAAGCTTTTCACAAGAAGGCCAAGCAGAGGAATTTTGAAGTAGGAGATCTCGTCCTTCTCTGGGACAAGCGAAGAGAGCCAAAGGGTATGCACGGAAAATTTGATTCCCTATGGAGAGGGCCCTTCAAAATCAAGTAAACTCAATGGAGAGAATAGTTTCTATCTCTCATATCTGGATGGAGTCTGAACTCCCGCTTCCCTTTAGCGGGCAACATCTCAAAATCTTCAGAAGTAGAGCTTGCTCTCTTCTTTGTGTGTTTGCTTTTGTTGTGTGTTTGCTTTTGTTGTGTGTTTGCTTTCGTTTGTTGTGTGTTTTCTTTTTTTCTCCTCCCGGTCCCCTTGTTTTTGACTCCGCACTCCAATGGATAGGCACATGTGATCCCGGATTCTCTACCCTTAAGTTTCACTCAAAGATAGTCCCCAGAAAGAGCCAGCTGTTATCCCGTAAAATTGACAAGGGCAATTTTACCGATAACCATACCGAAAATTTTGTTTGGACCCCTCGTTGAGGATCCTTCGCGTTCGAAATATTGTAAAATCCCTTCCCGGGAAATTCAGTTTTTGAACTTAGTCTTTTTTGAGCCTTTTTTGGTTAGGCGCATGGTTTTGCTTTGCAACATCAGTTTTTGATGCGCCCTTAAAAAACTTTGGCGCATGGTTTTCCATGTTGTCACTCCTTTCGGTGCGCCAAAGGATGTTGAGTAAGTTTTTGGTGCGCTAAAGGGCGCACGAAATATACCTGTTACACCAAGTTTTGGTGCGCCAAAGGGCGCACATAACTTCATGTCGATAACGCATTTGGTGCGCCAAAGGCGCGCTCATTCTTCTGTTGCCATTTCCTTCCATGCGCCAAAGGGCGCACGCTTTACCTTGTCGATGACTGACCATTTCCACGCGCCATTTCAAAAGGTTGGTCAGGCGATTAATGACAGGGTTTTTCTATAAATATCGCGTGCGCGCCCAATGTCATTTTCATTCTTTTTGTCGAGCACGTGATATTTCTGGACTTGTCAGCCCCTGCTCTGCCGCTTTCATCGTGTTGTGGACCCGCTCGAGGAATTTTCGCTATATTTTTAAGGTAAGAGGTTCTTCCCCTTCCCCGTTTTATGTTTTCTGTTCTTTGGGCTTGTTTTTTGTCCGGTTTTGGTGTGTGTGCCAACTTGCTGGCCGGTTTTCATCGAGGTTTGAATGTGTTTGAGCCTTTCCCCCCGTGCTGTCCTGTTCATTTTCTTCTGTTGCTCTTCCTCTCCCTCCCTCTTTCCGGATCTGCTGGAAAAGGGGTCGTTTTTTAGCTGGCTTGATCTGTTTAAAGGTTTTTTGTAAAACCTTACTTGTCCAAGTATTTTTTGAAGTGGAAGAGAAAGAAAGAAAGAGGTTTGAGAGCTTATTTCACAAGGCGCACTGCGCGCCTTATAATAATCAAGACAGTCGCGCCCCTCGGCGCACCTATCCGACTTGCAACATACTCAAGATCCGCGCCATGGCGCACCCTGCCATCCTGCTACAGCTGAAATTCATGCGCCCATAAGCGCACCCCTTTTGCATGCTCCAAGTGTAAATCCCGCGCTTCCTCCTATAAGCCTTGGCGCATCCTTTATCCATGTTGCATCCCATTTCCACGCGCCAAAGAGCGCACCCAGTTTCGATGCAACAAAAGCCTTTTTCGCGCAAGTAAAAAGATTACATCGGCGCTGGCGCACCCCCCGATGCAGTAACATGATGTTGTGTAAACCCTCCATGCGCCGCGCTATGTTCCTTTGGCGCATCATTCGTCCATGTTACACAATCTTTCCATGCGCCATAGGGCGCATCGAACCCCAATGTAACACGCATTTCCTGTGCGCCCTGTTATAAAATGCAACCTGCTTCATCCATGCGCCATGCGCTGGCGCCCATATAACTCTCTCGCAACATTCCTTTCTTGCGCGCCTTATCTATTTGGCCTCGCCCATTGTATTTTTCTCGCGCCCGAGCCTTTAAATCTCTAACTCCTCCCGCTAAGCTTTCCAATGGAAGATCAAATGACTAATTCAACCTTTTTGGATTCGGGTCTCTCTTCTTCTTCGTGCAGATCAGCAAATTGAGTTCGAAAGAACACATGTCTACGCCAAGCAAGAAGCCTACCAAACCAAGAGGAAAGGCAAAGCTAATGTAAGAAGAAATGAAATACAAATATCGAAGTTCAGATGCCCGAATCATACAGCCGAGTGCAGATGGATGTCCTGGACTCAATTGGGTCACATTGACATGGATGAGTTCTCGCTTAGAACTCAAAAGGTTACAAGAAGTCCATGGATGGACAAACTAATAGGCAAAGGCCTCGCACTTTGCCGTGGAATCCCTGCGTCGCCGTGGAACAACGTAATTCATGATGGTTGCTGCACAATCTCTTCAACAAGGACACAAGATGTGTCGAGAACAAAGCAAGGGCGAGGTAGTCATAAACCTCACCGCCCGTCATTTTGAGTTGATGCTTGGCATCCTCACCACCGAACTATGTGGTCAAGTTAGCCAACAGAATGCATCAAGGCCTGGGAAGACAACGAAGGCCAGTGCATGCAGTTAATGAATGAGGTCTACCTAAAGAATAAGAAGGTAGTGACCCGGTGGCCTCAGACTATCCACCGAAGTGATTTCTCAGAGGAACTCAGTGATACTATCACTTTCCTAAGCAGAGTCTTCGGGCTTTCAGATGCCCACTATTTCCATAAGTGGATGCTGCGGTACCTGGAGACAATGAATAAGAATTTGCCCGATCAGCGCTTTTGCTGGGGTGAAATAATAAGCAACACCATCTCTGAGCAGCTACAACAGCTTGCCACAACTGGAGTTTTTCATATGAACTCCTATGTAGTCTACGCTGCAGCATCGGCAAGGGATTACCCAGGGCTCAACCGAAGTGGAGTATGGCCTCGTGCCAAGATATTTGATTACTATCCAGTGAGCCGAGACTAGAGAATAGCATCCCTCAATTTGCTAAAATCAATGATGCTTTCTTCTATCACATCATGTGCATGTTATGCCAAATTTGACTCATAAATGACAACCAAAAACATAGTGGCAGTCATAGAGAAATGGGGAGCATTGTTCACCCAATTCCCACGTTCACCTATCTAAGGGCTGCCAACTTTGGGAGAACCAACCAAAGCTACCGAGGTATGCCGGACCAAAGCTGATTTTATTGAACTATCAAGATAGCCTCGTCACATACCATGAAAAGTGCCTCAAGAGAAAGAAGGGCGGAACTCCTTTCCCCTCACAGAGAGGCCATTACACATGCTCCAGCCTATCACAAGGCAAAGGAGATGTTTCACGAGCTAGAATTGCTCAACCTAAAGCATGATTTCCCAAAGAAGGCCTACATTCGACCCTAGGGGCTCTACCAAGGGCTAAGCTTGATCCGATTCATGTCCTCGATTGAGGATATCTACATCGACGCTCTCCATGAGCTGAACTCGAAGAAAGGATCACTCGCTTGGCATTAACGGAAATCATCCAATACGGAGTGGCCATTGTCCCAAAAGGCTTCCAAACCACGGAAGATGAAGTAGACAAAGTGTATAATGACACATAAGGGGATGATTGGCCCTTCCCTGACATTGATGAGCAAGGCTCCTCAAACAATTGAGGAGAGGGTAAAAGAAACTACGCGGAGAACGGAGCATTGGTGCCGCATGAACGGACTAATCTACCTCGGGGTAGATTTCACGACTTCCCTTCGGGGCAATGCACCTCCAAGGACAAAGAAGTCGATGAAAGGAAAAGGTGCCGAAGGTGAACCTAGCACCATTCAGGAGGAAGCCCCGAAAGTCCTCTTCCTTCGCAGAGCTCGAACAAGTAATAACTCCTGGATTCGCCAGAGAAAGAATTGACAGAGGATAGTCCTATACGCCCATCCACCTGTGATGCTCGAGATCGCTACAACTTCGAGAGGTCCCTTCTATCCCTTCTTCTTCTCTTCCTCCCCTTCCTCGATGTCGGCAACCACTCCTTTCTGTCAGGTCCTCTCCCCTTCTTCTACTCTCTCCCCGCTCTTCGTCCATCTTCTCCTCTCTCGCTGATTTGTCTTCCTCTATTTCTTCCTCATCTCCGAGCTCCCTTCCCTTCCTATCTCTTCTCGCCGCTGCGGTTTCCTTCCCCGTGGGACATCTCCGCGGCTGTTCTTTCAATGCCGCCGCCGCGTGTCTCCACGTTCTTCCCTCTTCTATCGCTGCCGCCTCCTCTGCGTCTCTCGGTCCTTCTTCAATAGGACCAGCTTGGATCTCTCAAAGCCTGAGCCAACCAAAGAGGAAAGTCCCCATCGCTCCGATGGACTTTTCACCATTCCTAGCTAAAGGAGCAAAGAAGCACAAGCCGGTTACACGCTTCTCCAAGAGCGCTGCAGGTGAGAGGGTTATGGAAATAGCCTACCCCGATCCCACCAAAGAGAAAGAAGATCTGTCTCCGGCAGATTTCACAGTGACCCAAGTCACGATGGGGACATCCTCAGAAAGTCTCCAGGGGGAAGCTCTTTCCGCAGTTGATGCACTCTGCGAAAAGCTTCAAGAAACAAAGGAAGAAAAGAGGCTACTGAAGGAACAAAATAAATACCTGCTTCAAGCCTTACAGAAGATGGGAAGTGCACCTCCCACAATCTTCGCGAGACTCCCGAGCTGCTCACTGGGAGAAGATTAATGAGTATTCAAAATCGGCGAGCAAGGTATGGTCTGTCATTGGAGGAGCCAGATCCTCAAAGATAGTGAAAAAGTAATCGCCGAATATATCAGCTTATACCTGAATATCGAGAAGGCGAATAAGGAACTCCAAGCATTAGCAGGTCCAGTATCAGAAGAATTAGAGCATGCTAGACTCCAGCACGAGGCCTTCCAACAAATGTTCGACTGTTCAGTCGAAGATTTGGTCAAGTTCGGAGTATTCGGTCATCCAAGGACCCTCAACAAGACCATGTCCACTCTGGACTATCGGATAGATCAGCTCGAATTCGTGTTAGAGAAGATAGACAAGGTGAAGGAAGAGGCCCTGGATGCGATGCATCAAATGGAGAAGATTGTTCTATCTATGACTCCAGGTGGTTGCTCACTCCTTCCCTCACCTTGAGATCACCTTGATGATACTATCCGGATTTTCAAGGAGATAGTTTACTCAAGGGACAAAATAAGTCACGCTCGACATCGAATCCATCAACAACCACCGATTCGTAGAGACTTCATCGGGTCCCTAATCGAGGGGTAAAGACTATTCCAAGATCCTTAAAAGCTCATAGATGAGCGGGAAACTTGCGGCTAAGCAATCGGTGAACGGCACAAGGATCCATCACAGGATCAATTTGGGCCGATGATCAGCAAGTTCTTGGAATACTTAAGCGCTCAGCTCCACATCTCATCTCCTGATCAGCATCGAAATGTGCAACCCCTTTTTGGCCACAGGATGATGATGATGAATAAATTCTTCTTCTTCTTCTCCTCTCTATTCTCCGACTTTCTTTTCGTAATATCCAATTAAGTTGGCACAAATGATGACATCATCCATGTTGCATCATGAGATGATGTCATCCATCAAAGTTGTCAAAGTCAACATGACTTTTGGATATTTTGTAAATATCTTGTAAATAAGTGGTTAGCTCCTTTTTTTCCTTCTCTCTCTCATCTTCTATAAATACTAGAATACTTGTTGTATTCTAGGAGATGAACATTTTCAGATAGAAATAGAAGTGAGGAGAGAAAGACTTTGAGCTTTCTCAGAATGTAAAAGAACAAGAAAGAATAAAATTATTCGACTTTGTGCTCAATAGCCGTGTTATACATTAGATCTTTCTTACATTAGATCTCGTATGTGTTTAATGTTGGATTCATATCTACTTTTCCGTCATTTGTTTATCAAGATTGCTTTGTTTATTTATGCAAGTAGGTTTGGCTCATTTGTTTACTACCAAACTAAAAACATAAATCTTCGACCTTCTCGCTTTGGAATTCATTTCTTTTCTTCCTTCGGATCTGTTCTTTCTCTTTTCCTTCTTTCATTCCTTTCTTTTCAGCCTGAAACACTCTACCGGGATGAGATCCCAACCCCCGAAGGCGTAATGTGAGACTTGCATAGGTTCCTCGCTAGTAGAAATAGCAATAAACCGGGCCGCATTGCCTCAAAGAGGGGCTAAGCCCCCGCAACACCGTTGGCTCGTTTATCCATAGATCTGTCCGCGTGATGCATTTTCGGACCAACACAACCAAAGGTGAGAGGATCTTGTAATGGTATGAATTGAGGCTTACTATTATGAGCACATATAGCAGGTATATATAATGAATATGAGATGTATAAGGAGAACAAACATGAGCCTCGAGAAGCATCCATAAGATGTTGGATTTTAGATTTAAGAGATGTAATTGTGGATTCCATAGCTTGAAATTTATCTTGAAATAAAGAATTTAAATCTTGAATTGAGTCCAACATGAATTGATTAGATGGAGGACCACAAAGACTAGGGTCTTCATATAGATGACCTAAAATATCACTCAGTTGATGCAGCAACGTATCGCTAGGGAGATACATGGTGTCTAAGGATTTTTTCATAACAACTTGACAATTAAGATGTATTTGAATTAAATCATACAAATAAATTTGAGAAAATTTAGGGGCCATGATAGAAAATATGATGTACCAACAAAGGATCCGAATGACCGATCATGATTGGGTTTCACTAAAATTATTAAGATAAATGTGGATTTTATTCCTAATTTTATTGTTATTGTAAAAGTAAAATAAATATGCAATTAAGTATATAAATTACACTCAAGCAACTGAGTAATAAAATATGAAACCCTAATTGCAAGGAGGAAAAAAGGTACTCAACTGATTCACAATCAAATTTGGAGTGTACCAAAGTACTGACCAAGTGAATGGAGTAGCAGGAGCGTCGTACAAAGACCCATAAAAATGGATATCTGGAAATAATGGTTATACCGGGGTGTGTCGGAGAAGGATAGAGGTGTCCGTGGGTTCCCTAGGCTTATTTATGGGCACATGGGTCTATGAAAAAGCTTAGGAAACCTCCTATGAGGTTTCGTAAGGTGTTCTCCTTTTTTCACTCCAAGGTCACATGAATATCATCGAGGTTGCTGTAAACCTACAATGAAATATTAACATGTAAAAACCTCAAAGAGACATCAAATCCTAAAAAAATATTGTAGAATCAGGGGTCGGAATGTCCCTAAATTTCACAATGGTGAACTTATGATTGAGAATTGTAATAAATCCTAGACCCAAAGTAGTTCTATCTATTTGTGTGTGGAATTGTGCCCTAGGTGCTCTTGTGCGTGTCGCACTTGATAACGAGAAAATAACCTAAATGTCATAAATTTGTTCTAGGAATAGAATGAACTTTCCTCCTATAAATTTTAAGCATAGAAACCATCCATTATGTCCTTTGTGATGGTGTTATATGAATGTAATAGAGCTCTTAGATGCTTGATTCATACAACCTTAGGTGGTGATAGCTAATGCTTAGTTCTTTGGTCTTTTATTATCATCACATGAATTTATAGTTAGATGATTACTTTGTTTCAATTTCGTAATTAACCCCAAAAATGACTACTATTAAAAATATGACATGTTCAAACAACTAGAAAGGACCCAAAAAGTTTTAGTAAAGTACAAAGAAGATAGGGCACCCAAAGGGGATAAGGGCTCTTGCACCGACGCATCCTAATTAGACGTCGTTGTCAAGGATGATAAAATACAGAGTATAAAAATTAAGATTGAGAAATTAATGGTACAATAAAAAAGAAGCAACATAAAGAAAATAAATGAGGCCAAAGACATGGGTTAATTCATACATTTCATTCTTAGGAATCACGTGAATAGTAGTATGCAACCAAGACTAGATAATTACCCAAAGTGCGTGATTTTATGTCTACACATATACATGATTTTTATTTTTTTTAATATAATTATACATATGTTAAGGTATTTTACTAGCATTATATCAATCTCATATGAGGGGGAGACAATGACACTCCTCATAGAAAGATAAGAAATTATCCACCCATAATTCTCTCATATTCAAGATGTTATTTTAGGTAGATTATAATATAATTTTACATCACTTTACCCGCCATTAATGTATAAAATAAATAAGCCCATAGATGTTAAAAATTCACATAGTAAGAATAAACAACCCTTATTTTTTTTTTAAAAAAAGTTAAATTTTTATAAATTTCAAAAGCAATGTCTTATTCATAGTTTATTTTTTAGAGTATTGTGATGATTTTTTCTTCTATGTAATAAATTACCTCTATCAATAGCTCTTGATGTTTTATTGTAAAAATAATAACAAATTAGTATACGGTTGGCGAGTACATTACTTGTAGAGAAATTCTTCATATAGATAAAATTTAAATTGATCTTATATTAATGGTCAAGTTAAATAATATGTTACTTGACTAATACTACTCTTTATAAATTAAATATGAATATTTTTTAAACACGTGTCCATTGATATTTACTATAAAAATAATAAGAGTCCTTCCTAAAAAAGTAATATATCATTTATATTTTTATAGACTAACATCCTCCTTAATATGTAACTTGTAAAAGTTTTACAACTCAAATTTGTATGAATATATATTTTGGATCCACATATCAATCAAAAAATGATAATTATTTCGTATGGACCTTTGTTACAATATCTCATGTTTAAAATGTAGAAAACAAATATTCTTACATGTCTAAAATATGGCCCTAATTTCACAAGGTCAAAATATATTAAACCATTGTCATTTCTCAAGGTTGTTCTGAATTATGCACCGAAACAATGTTTTGCATAGTGCACAATCCTTATTTGCAACCATTACAATTCCCTTACCTATATTTACCTAAGTTATATTCTTAATTTACATATTTTACATAACTAGGAAAATATTCTTATCTCTAAATTTTAAAAGGACCATCAAGACATTGTGAATAAATTTTGTGTTGTATATATTCTATATATGATAAATCCATTCCATATGAGCAATTGTTTGAACCTATTATTATCACCAAAATACATCACCCTTTGATATTCCATGAACCATGGATTAGAAATCAGTGTAATTGGGTAACATCGATGTCTCAATGTGTGGGAACCTGCTAATGAGACAAACCTCTAGAGAAGGATGGTTTCTCTACCTAATCCTAATGCTAAACTAATCCTTGAAAAGGAAAAAAAAATAACAAACATTGATCTAATATTCCAAGGGACCAAGGAGAGAGAAAATGCATGAAATTAAATCCTACACTAAGGGAGGTGATAACACCAAGAAAAAGGATGAATATATTCATAATGAGTGAAAATATGAAGAAAACAAAGTAGGAGAATGCAAAAAGAAGTGCCACAGTCCAAAATAACATTCAAATCACAATTTTTCATGGAGAAAAACCGATTTGAGTCCTGCAAGAAGAATCAAAGTATGCATAATATACCTGTAAATAGAATGGAAGGAAATGGATGGAATATAAGTCAAGCTAGGGAAGGAAAATCCATAAAAATAAACTTTATTGCTCAAAAGGATGCAAAATCTATTACAAAGTTGACACAAGGAAAGAGTGTTTTAAAAAATACTCAAATTTGAGGCCTGTGACTCAAAAAATCTCTAGAAAAAATTTTATAGAGTTCCTTTACATTCTAGAATGTATATGTTTTAGGAAAAATGAAGCAAATTTACAATATACATAAAGAGAAAACCTCTATTTTGTTTCACCAATAGACAACCTGTATTAAATATCTTAAAATGGGTATGGGAAGCCATAAAAATTGACTTCCCAATGGCACTTTTCTAGTAGGAAAAGACATGGGCACCATACCTCATTAAACTAGTTGTTGAGCTACTTAGTAATCCATTCATCAATGCTCGACCCATCGTTGATATTCTTGTGTTGTCGGATGGTAACATTTTTCATTGTATTGGCAGGGAACAAGTCACCAAGAAAAAGTCAGCCCATGAAGTGTCAATTTTTAACATGTGTTGGCCAAAAAGTTTTTAACGTACGGTAACATGTGTTGGCCCAATTTTGTTGTCATCCAATAACATGTATATGCCCCATTTTGTTTTCGGATGGTAACATGTGTCAACCAAATTTATCATTGGTAACACTTTTCTTGTTATTACTAGCCCAAGAACATTTGTACTACCAACGGATTACATTTTGTTCTTGTGCCCAATCCAAACTCAAAAACACACCACGTTCTCCAACTTCTTCACTGAGACCTGATCATGCAACCCAAATATGGATTTTTCAAGTCATCACATTTGTAGGGGATGAAAAATTGGATAACAATAGCTTGGTGAATCATGGGATGATCCGCCTTCTAGATTGAAAAGATTAGTGGCCTTGAAGTATCCATTGGGCATGGATTAAGCCTAATAATCTGAAAATTGGTCTGAAATTGAAACATTCACCCCTTGAATTAACTAAAGTAAAGCGTAGACCTGACTTTGATATGAAGCTACTTGAGTTGGTAACTAATTGTTCCCAACATAAGGCCCTTCCTGAAACTCGAAAGTGCAACAAAAAAGGCACAACTATGTATAAACATGAAAATCATACATTTCTAATTGAAACATGTCAATAATACACAATACTTACTACAAAATTAAACCCATACTAACAACATAAAACTATGCTATAAGCATTTAGAGGAATTAACAATACAATATAGTACATATAAGGGAGACTCCACCTCAATTACAATGCTTTAGATAGATTCCATTGATTGTAATATGGAGTTCTTCTCATTCAAACTTTGACATCTAGAAAGAATTGTTTATATTGTATCCTGACATCATGTAGGAACCACTACATATCACATAAAACTTTGAGTTCTTACCTAGTTTAGCCTTTCAAGATCCCACTTTAGGACCAAATCTCCCTCTTGGAATTTTTTGGCTTTGGATTTCTTATCAAAATAACTCTTGATCAAAGCTTGATCCTTTTCCATGGTCTACATTGCTTGATCTCTCAACTCCTCCAACTCCATGAGTTTTGCATATATAAATTTCATGGGTCCAAAATTAGATAACTAAAGCTACTTGAGAACCTCCAATGCTATAAATTCAAAAGAAATGGGATTCTTAGCTTCTTTTCCATAAACTAGCTTATAAGGAGAGCTACAAGTGGATCTCTTGGGTGTGATTCTATCAACCCACAAGGCTGATCTAAGTTTTGTGTGCCAAGTCCTCTAGTTCTCATCTAGAGTCCTTCTTATAATCCTCAACAGATTCTTAATTGTGGACTCAGCCTGGCCACTACCCCAAGGATAATAATTTGAAGATTTGATTAAGTATATGTCATTCTTAATAACCCAATCAGAAATATTTACTCCGAGGAAAGCTAAATCATTATTAGAGATGATAGTGGAAGGGACACAAAATTTGGTTACAATTCCCTCGTAGAAATCCAATATGCTAGAATCATTCACTTCCTTTAGTGCCATTGCTTCTATCCATTTGGAGAATAGCTAGTTGTTATGAGAATTCATGCCTTGGCTTGCATTTGGATTGATGACCATGATGAAATACAATCCCTACTTCATGAATAGTTAGTCTACTGAAATTGGGTGGAGTTAAAGTGCTACCAAATTTTCTTTGCATGTGAAAAATACACTTTTCTTGCACTTCTTGATCCATGCATAAAGTCACCAAATATATTAGGCCAATAGTAAACAACCTTCAAAATATTGAGGGTTGTTACTCATGGATAAAACTCACCTCCAACTTCTTCTTCATGTGATTCATGTAGAACTTTCCCAATTTGATTAGTTTCCATGTACCTAAGTAAAACAATATTTACATCCTTTCTGAACAAAATGCCATCAATAAGAACATATGGAATGGATTGGATCCTGAAATACCTTCTCTTGGCCTTGATTAATTCATGAGGAATTTACATGTTGGGAGGAAGTTCATAATATCTTGATTCCAATAAGGTGTGGGTATAACATCAACTTGTTGTTATCAATCATCTTGGAGCACTACAATAGCCCCTTTTTCATCCTTTGAGTTTGTGTGTTGATTTGAGGCTAGTTGCTCACACAAGACCTTGTGTCTAACTAGTTTGGTCACTTTTATCTCTATATCACACTCCATGACATGGGTAATCCAACCTTCCCTTTTATTTTTCAAATGCTTGTTTAGGAGAAAATCCTTATGTAGACACCCATAATTGGATCAAGAAATTTCAATACTTAAATTGCACTAACTATCCCCTTTCCCAAAAATTGATGACATTTCATCAATAATGACCATTTCTCTTCTATCATCATTAATTAATTACATGTCGCTAATTAATTGACCCTCTTATCACTTAGGATGTCGATTAAGGACTTTTCTTTAATTAATGTCCACTTCTACCTAGGTCAATTAATTATTCTTAATTAATTATGACTGCTAGCCTAAATCAATAAATTACCATTTATTGACCCATTTTCCTCTATTAAATCCCTTGAATCATACAAATTTTCCTCTAAAGAGCCTAAAAAGCTTACTCCTAGCCTATTAATTAATTATCTTTTAATAATTAAAATTACCCCAGCTCCCATAAAATGCTAACTAAAGTACTAACTCACAAAATAACTCACCTAGCTTTGGTAAACAAAGCTAAAGTTACTTTTCTCTTTATCCCACATTTACTAAGCCTTACTCCAACTGGTAATATATAAAAACCCCTCTCCTTATCTTTCTTCTTACACCTTACATGCATATAGCATAAACTATATGTATTTTTATCTTGAGCATTCCTCCATTAGTTTAATCTAGCTTCTTCATCTTGCATACATACACTCAAAATTGAGTAATATGAGAAGATCCAAAATGGCATTTTATCCATTATTGTTGAGATTCCTTTCTCAATCCTTGAGATCAAATAACAATCCACTTTGATTGATAAATGGTCTATTTAGGTTCCTTTTTATGTTAGAAATCTAGAGAGTAGAGATTATCTTAGTATGTTAGTTTGATGTTTTTCAAAGTTGTATGCATTAGAAGGAATTAGTCTCCATAAGCTCTTATGTTGATGGTTCCTTGTTATATTAATATTGATTTTGAAGCTATGTAGATACTTAGTTTCAATTTGAAATAGCTTAATTAATAAAAAATGAGTAGATTTGGTATGCCCGGTGGGATGGGTCCATAGTCCCTTAGCATTTAATGTCAAGTTTTATTAGTTTATCTCAATTTTTTGCTAACCCTAATCATGCACATGTTAAATATTTTGAATTCCTTAGGGTATTTTGCTAAATTTACATGTGTTGAGTCTTTTTTGTAGGTTTAATTATGATGGGTTGTCATTAATTTTGAGCTAAATTAGGAAATATTTGACCTTTTTGAAGTTGTTTGTGTCATTCTTCCATATTTTTGACATCATTCTATGTACATGCGTGAGCATTAGAATGGGTTTCACATGAATAATTAGGGCCGCATGTATGTTGAATAGGGCATGTTATTGATCTTAGGTCTATGCATATACTTTCTTTGTCGTGTGGGTGATTCTCTAGCCACACATATGTTGCATGTATCTTTTACCCTTTGTGTTTCTCATAGATTATACATACATTTATAAGTATGCACAAGCACTTCTCATGGTGCACATGTGTCATTGTATGTCTTTATAATATGATTCTTTTTAGACCTGCACATACGCAGCTTAAGTCCACGCCCTTGTCTCTATAGCCACGTGTATGTTCTATTGTTTCGTTTCTTTAGTAGAGCCGTGTATATGCTTCATGGTCCGTGCATATGATGTTATTACATGCAAGTGTCATAAGATCCACGTAGGCACTATCAGGTCCACAAAGGTGTGATCATTCAAATTTTGGGACACTCTTTTTCAAGTTTTGTAAAATTTGATCATTGTTTTCACTAACATCTTGGAGGGTTCCTAAAGCTAACTATTGCTTGCAAGTTATAACGATTCATGTGTTTTGATAACTTGTATAAATGAGTTTAATGAATGAATTGTTTTCATTTCTAGGATAGATTTGTGTATGCTCTTCCCTCACACATTCTCGGTGATCTTGGAATCAGAAAAAACCCTAGGCCTTTTTCACACTTTCAAAACACTTCATAAAATTTCTTTATTAAGGGAATGAATGAAAACATGGTTAAAAAAAATTTATTTGCACTTTGATTTCACAAGTGATCTCCATTTGTTTATTATAGTTGGATTTTTGTGTTACCAATGCTCTTCCCTCACACCTTCTAGGTGATCTTGGGAATAAAAACAACACTTGAATTCTATTTTCATGATGATTTGTTCACTTTGGAGAAATAATAATCTATCATGTGCAGACATAATTTGTAATTCAAAGAATCAAGATCTAAACAAAATACTAATACAGTTTGATCCATGTTTCCAAATAGTGTACAACTAAACCACATTAAGTTCAAAGATAAGAAAAACACCAAAGTCAAAACACCTTTGTATATGCAAGTTTTGGTTAAAAGATACAACTCATCCTTTTTAATCGGGAGAAGTGGCCTTCAACATAAGCCTTAAGATAATTAGAAGGACACCGTACGTACCCAAAATTGTAAGGTATCAGACCGCAGTAATGGTGTAATAAGTGCCCCACCGGATGATACAGTCTCTTCGCAAGGTGTTCGGGATCCGAAAGCTTTACGGACATGCGTTAACATCCCGCATGCCCCGCTTAACCACCGCGTGCTTTGTTTTCCCTATTTTTACCTCTTTTCTTGGCTTTTTGGTCTTCGCTGATGAAACCGCCGCCCAAGGGCGGCGGTCCCGCGCGCGCTTTCCGTAACGCTTCTTTTGACGCGACCCGTAAAATATCATGACTCACCAGCTTTTCTTGCCGACTTAAGCATGCATTAATGTTTTTGGTCCCCTGGAATAGTGTTTTTCTTTTGTTTAATGTTTAGGAGTTCAGTTTGGATTTGATTTTTGGATGTTTGGATTCCTATAAATGCATGGTTTGTGCACATGCAAATGGCTCTGAATTTTGCTCCAAAGTTTGCTTTTGAATTTCTTGTTACAGCAGATTTAGTTTTCCTTTGCTTAGGATTCTTAGTTTTCTCATTGAGTGCTTTGGTTAGTATTGTATTGCAGCTGGTAAGCCACATATCCAACTTGTGCAAGTGCAAACATTATTTGGGCCACCATTTTCACTCCAATTTTCATGTTTTCGGTGCTGTGGTCCTTTTAGTTTGCTTAGGATTGGTATCATAGTTTGTTGCAGGTTTGTTTTAGCTTTGTGTTACTGTTGGTAAGCCACAGATCCAACTTGTGCAAACAGTATTTTTGTTTTGGAGTAGAATAGTCTAGGCAGCCATTAAAGTTGCAGGTTTTGCTCTTCATACAGACTAGTTTCACGTTCTGGATGCTTTTGTTGCAGGATTCGCAGTAGACCCCGCTAGGAATTACATAGGCCAAGCTCTGTACTCTTGCGCTATCCCTCTCCTATCCGCATTCTATTCTCGGTCTCGCATTCTAAAGGCTGTCCATTGATCCAAATATCTATTCCCGCTGATGCAAGCATTCCACGCTTTTCTCGGATTCATGTGAGAAAAAGAACGTAAGAGATCATACCGAGGGGACAAGAACACACACACCGCCGGATTCGCCACTGCTCGCGAAATCCAGGTTCCATCTTTCAAAGTTTTAGTTAGAACTTATCAAATAAAGTAGTTAATCACTTTATTTCAGTTCTCGATATTGCCAGGAGGTTGTGGGGATTGATAATTTCGAGAAACTATGATTCATTCCTCACTTGAGGTAGGATCGAGAATCTGGCAGATAGATTAGTTATTTCGTTGTTTAGAATAGATATACGAAATCGCATGCACAAATAGCTACACTCGGCTATTTTGTTTGTTTTACGTTGTTAGTTTAGTTGTCAATTCTAAATATTTTTAAATACCGCTTTCTTATAAATTGCGTAAAATACAAAAAGAAATTATATATGCTAGAAGTGCACTTAGATTTTACTTTATTATAGTTTGTTTCATTATCGCTTTTGCATGACAATTACGGGACCTAGTGGAACCTGTGGGAATAAATTTTCGAGCCAATTGTGCCCCACCCAATACCATAGTAGCAATAATCGACATTGACCAAAACCTTAGGATACAAGTCTTCCAAACAACAATGACTTCCAATGATCAGGACACAGTTGAGAGGGTTAAACATCGAAGACGACCAAGCACATCTGTTTTGGTCAAATCAGCCAAACTACAGATTACCCTAGAAAATACCCACATGACTGTAGAAGGGCTCGAAAGAGAACAAACATTCGGGTGTGATCCTTTAGTTCCACAGCCAGATGCTGGAGACACCCTAGTAGATATAGATACCAGCTTAAGAATCCAAGTTGCGAGAACACCTGTAAGGTATTCTGAGAAGATCGCACAACTGTTGGTTCTAAACATAGAAGCTGAAAAAGCTTATGACTACTGGATACTAGGGATCAGAACTTGATCTCCCGTATGACCATAATGGGACCGCAACAACCAAGAATCTATGGTTGTGATCCACAGATCCCACAGCCTAACGAATCCATAAGAGAATTAGACATAGACACTGGCCTACGTAAATTAGTATTTCAGTCTACTCCGATTCCACCTCTCATCATTCAACAGTTATCCCTACTAGACACAACAGCTAACGAAGCTAGAGAATTTTGGACTAGGCCAGAGAATCGTCCATAGAGTTGACCATATTCACCATATGACCCTATCAGGAGAAATACACGAAACCATCCCGGGTCATTTTCCACGCATCCCACAACCCATAGATCGAATCACGCCAGAGCTCGATATTGATTGGAGCCTTCGAGCAGTCATCCTCGCTGATCGATCTATCACACCAGTCCAAGTTAGAAGGGCCTTCTTTGCCTTAGATTCGCAAATACCATTAGTGCGTGTCGAAGACATTAGACTGCCTAACTAGTTTGCCTGCACATTCTACCCACACCGGCTATCTCTCGCACGACCTTGGGTGGCGGGCACGCAGTAAGAGTTACTTGTTGATTCTCAAGCTCGCCTTTGTCACTTTTCCGACGTACAAAATTGGTGAACTTGACGTGAAAAAACAACCTGCATTTCACCTTCTACGCTTTCATAAAATCACCTTTGTTCATTCCCATTATTCTATGGGTATTCATATACCCCGAATATGTCGGGATTCAATGCATATGGTAGACCCTCCGGGTCTTGAGGCATACTACGCCCAATGCAATAGACATGCTTATCACCCTCACTCTCAATGTGGGGCAACAACTATTCAACTAGTCGATTGTCAACGCAAACTCCAAGGACTAGATATAACTCGTCCTCCAAGCAGCAGGGGTTGGAACAACTCGCTCAAACACAAACAGAGCCTTCAGGCTCAAATAATATGACATTCACTGGAGAATCTGTTTCATCTCCTCAGGTGTTACTTAGACCACATATTAGTAGACAATCAGACCCATACTCGGTTCTAGATGACGAGTACTCCACGCGTTATTCCCGAAATGAACAACGCTCTCAAGGCATGTACCCACCTGTAGGAGGTTTGCAAATACAGCCCGAGTTCTCTCCTCAAGAAAATACCTCTATGCCATCACGTATAGAACATACTCTCAGAGATGCTTGGCAAGATAATGATCAGTTCATAGCAGGATATCACATACCTCCGCAAAACCATAGTATACAACAAACGCCACCAAGGCACGATATCGTGACTTCACCAAACGAAGTCATTTCAACTCTAATAGAGAAGGTTAGAGGATTAGAACTTGCCCAAGCAAGTCAAAATTCAAGATTCATACAAACAGGGAATTCCAATCCTCCGCACCATCCTAGCCAAGTAGATCTCCTCACAGGAGTAGGCACATTAGGTATGACTCCTCAGTATTCACAACAAGTGCCAACTAGACCCACTATCGCTAGCACTGTTCCTCCTGGTCCAGTACAGAGCAATCCATTCCTGGATAGTACCCCTTCGTACTTAAACATGTACTCCAAATCACCACAAGGGGATATGTTCTCCTCTCCCGGCATGTTTTCCCAAATACAGGGGTTGCCTTATGCCCCTGCCAACGCGTACGTTACGCCATATCAACAACCCATTCTCGCCACCGCTCTCCTCAACAGTAAATCGTCAATGGTTGAGACATATGCGATAGGGACTTATTCGAATATTTGAAGGAGCCTTTAGATTTCACCATACGAAGCGCCATGCTTCCAAGACCTCTTCCCGATTTGCCTAAATACAAAGGAGAAGGAGATCCGAATGCGCATATCAAAGCTTACGCCACACCATTCGAGAATTACTCCCATGGGATGGGGTTGTTATAAAATATTCCCAAAACGCTGGAAGGCATTGCCTCGATTGGTATTACGGAATCACCCAAGCTTCCATACATTCATTCAAACAACTCGTGTCTAAGTTCATCAAAGCCTTCGACATGAACAAACTACTAAGGACATGAATCGTGAGTTCTTGCACATCAAGCAAGAACATAACGAGTCTGTCACCCATTTCATCCAAAGGTGGCGCATACCCTTATTCCTCGGCAAGCGCTCCAAACATGGATCGGATGGAGTATATGTAATTTATTCCTTCATTCTCTTAGCAGAGAAGTGAAGGAAGAAGTCCAAGTTCCCACTAAGGACTTATGACGAGGTACTTGAGAGCGCTCTAATTGATCAAGCAAACGATAGATAGTGGCCGTAAGACGTATGGAGCAAACGGAGGTTAATCACCTCGACTCAAAATACTACAACTCCCACAAGCGCCAATCAAGGACCCAAAATCCTTAACAAAAATCGTGGGGTAACAACATATGGGGTAATCGACCAGCCCAAGAGGGTAAATGTCGTTAATACTCCGTCACAAACAAACAACCAAAGAAACAACAATTTTACCCTCAACGATCAATACGGTGGATTTTAATAATCCACAACAACAACAACGGAAAATCCCATACAAGGACTAAGCCTAAAACTCCTTTGGTTATCAAAACCAAAATCAAAACCAAACAACAAAACTTTAGTCCTAATAGGCAACAATTTGATCGGAATTTTAGGCCACAATACACACCAAACCAATAAAACGGAATTACAACCCCAATTCTTATTGTGGTTTCCATAAAATTAGGGTCATGACACTGTAACGTGTTGTGATTACAACAAATTCATGCAACGCTTGCCAAATGAGCAAAAACAATTCTTTATGGATATGTTCTTAACAGATCCTACGTCACCAATGGAAAATACCTTCGCAGGGGCGCTTCCCCTCGAATGCCCTCTCAAGATCTTTAATGATCCACTCCCAAATCATGATAGCGATAGTTCAAACCAACTCGGAACAAACAAAGGTGCAATAACAGAAACAACGATCACGAGGCTTTGACTTCGCTAAATCCATTAGTCGCGCCACAACTAGAAGTCAACCATGACCTAAGGTAGTTGGATTAGTAGAGTTAGACTCCGAATTACCCGTTGAAGCAATTACGAGAACACGAGAGTATTTCTCTCAACCAAGTCCAAGCCACCTGCCGGAAACAGATAACATCCAGCAAACCGTAGCAAAACCTATGGGTGCTTACGATCTAATTAATGATCTAACAAAAACCTTCTCGCATATTTCATTCCTTGATTTACTAAAGAATTCCCCTGCTCACAGGGCTGCTCTTTTAGAGGCGTTAGGTTTGGGTCATTTAGTTAGTATCACTCCACCACCGGAAGCGCAAGTAAATCATATAGACTTTGATGTTTATCCACCGGGACAGGCGGATAGGGATGTTGAATTCATATTCGAAATAAGTAAAATGCCTACAGATGCTGAGATCGCACGCCGAGGTGATCCATTTCTACACTCGCAAGTACAAGTTTATAATAACTATGTAAAACGGGAAATGATTGATGACGGGGCTGCAGTTAACATAGTCCCTTTCTTTTCTCCAAAATTGGGATATGGAGAAACAAACCTGTTTCTACTACACGAAATACCTTGAGGGGCTACGATAGCCTTAAAGCCACATCGATAGTAACTATAATACTACCGGTCACCTTAGGACCTAAAACAATCTCGACTGAGTTTTATATTATAGATCGGGAAACTAACTATAATATGATCCTCTACCGCCCCGATACATCGAACGAAGGCAATCCCTTCCACGCTATTTCAAGAAGTAAGATTCCCGCATCGGGAAAGGTATTTGTAGCCAAAGGTGATCCAAAGCCGCTTGACGTACACCTAGCTGATTTAAAGAAAAGACCAGTATACACTCGAATTCAAACTTCCAACAAACCAACTTAACAAACCCTCGACCCAAAGCCGAGGAAAAGTTGATACCTACGACGGATCTTGAAACTACCAACATAGCCAAAACAATTCCAACCCCTAAAGGTAAAACTAAAGAAATAGTATCATTAGGGACTACCGCAAAGATTGTTGAGCTGATAGAACAAGATTCACCAATGTTCTTACCATTCAATTAAGTAGGTATCGATTTTCCCTAGGTGTTGGTTCCTCACATGCCAGAAGATCTCTCGTATGGTAGAAGTAGAGTGTGCAAACACAAGCAGATACACCTACATCCATACTCCCGGCTAAGTATTGACTCTCCATTTCGATGGAGCTAAATGCCGTTATGGAGCGGGCAGGTATAATTTTACCTCGCCCGAAAAGAAAGTCCTCCCATTTTCTTTTAAATTAAACTTTGAATCCAAAAACAACAAATACTGAGTACGAAGCCCTCCTCCTTGGCCTTACCTTAGCCAAAAGAATTGGTATTGATAATATCGAGTTTTAGGAGACTCGCAATTAGTGGCAAACCAAGTTTAAGAGGTATATGAAACTAAAGCCGAACACTGCAACTTTACAAAAACGCGTCGTATTAGATTTAAGCAAGGCGTTCAACTTCATACCCATTGAAGCAATCCCGCGAGAAAAAATATTCTCGCCAATTCAATAGCAACCTCAAAGATCACGCTTTAATCCAAACAATGAGCTAGAAGACACTCACTTCACAATATCCATTCGAAACGAACCATTGATAAAAACAATGATAGATCCTCTTTCAAATGGAAGTGAATCTACCGTCTCTAGACCATGTTGGAAACGATGCTACTTTGGATTACTTAAATGCCTATGCAAAGCACTACATCTCTCCTATCACACGCTAGATTTATCTCCGATCCCGCATTCATCTTCCTACTGAAATCCCATAATGGATCTTTCCTCACAAAAAGAACCTAATATATACGCGGTGGAAAACGGGATGATATAGATCTACCTCCCGCACCACCCGAGTTCGAAGAGGGTAATGCCTCTTTAATTGAAGAAACAATCGATGTCAATATCGGAACGGAAGATGAACCAAGAATTTTAAAGCTAGGTTCTTCGTTAACCCGAGAGGAAGTGGAAATACATACTGTGTTCTCAAAGAACATCAAAAGGCATTTACATTTAATTACAAAGAGATGACAAGAGTCGCACCCCACATTGCGGTACACAACCTCGTCACTAGATCAGATGCAAAGCCAATTAAACAAAAATCAAGACCCATGAAGCCCAAAGTAGCCCTCATGGTAAAAGAGGAGGTAATAAAACTCCTTCAGGTAGGATTCATCAAGCCAGATGACTACTCCCAATGGGTATCCAACATCATTCCCATTCTCAAGAAGAATGGAAAGATACGCATTTGCATAGACTTCCGAGACATCAACAAAGCGTGTCCTAAGGACGACTTCCCATTACCATCCATGGATGAAGACGCTTACAGAGAAGCACGTCTTTCTCAATTAGAAAGCCTGGATGAAGCTAGGTTAGATGATGAACAACGACATAGAGTCTATGCCGACCGAATGTGCCGGCAGTATAACAAGAAAGTCTATGAACATGACATATACGAAGGTTACCTAGTTCTGAGGTTAGACAGCCGGATCGACAAGAAGACCGGCGAAGGAAGGAAATTCTGGCCCAAATGGTTGGGCCTGCATCGAGTCACAAAGGACTACGGAAATGGTGCATACCTCTTATGCACGTAGAAGGTGAGGAGTTTGGCGAAACAGTCAATTCTCTCCACCTCAAGCGTTTATACGCATAAGTAGCCAACGCTACCTATATAACTATCTACATTGCATTTTCATACAAATTAGGATCATTTTGTCCACTTGTTCTTACATAAATTGTGATCGGGGAATCTATTCTCAAAGCAAGCTTTTTATTTCAAACTCGTGATGTTTTTCGCATAAAGTTCTTTAATCATACTTCTCCGTCTTCGATATCATCAATCAACTCAGAATCTTTTATCAAATAAAATCAGGCATGACGAAGTCCTAACGGAAACCATACCAAGATCTGCAAGTCTTTTCTCACCTTGGTTTCTTCTTAGAATAGGTGTCTTGTCTATGGTCCATTCTAGAAGCTTCATGGTGTCGCATCTATCCCATATACACATCTCTTTGTAAAAAAAGCATATACTGAAATTTTACTCAAATAGACAAGTCAAGAAGTGATTAAACAGAAATTTTATTTTTACACATTTCCTTGTTCCACCAACCTTCGGTGAATGAGCTTCAGGCTCTCTACTAGTGACGTAGGGTTGGGAAAGGATGGAAATGCCCTTACTCGCCTATGCCTTGCCCACGGTGATAAACCCATGTTTCTTATAGGTAGCATGGGGCAAAGTGTAGGGGGTCCTCTAAACAAAATAAATGTTAAAAGGTCATAAACAATCAATTCAAACTTTGAGTCAATAACGAATGAATCGATGTTCAAAATTCCAAGAGAGTTAAAAATCCTAAAACCCAGATTTTGTCTACTATGTGGCCATCTACGGGTCTAAGTCTGGATAAACCGCAAAGCAAGTTGCATCCAAAACTATGAAGTCATTCTGTAGAATAAAGCTTGTAGTTTTCATTTGGTTCCACCAAAGCTTAAATCTGTCTTTCACCACTATCACTTCACCATATTCCATAACTTGCGCCCTTCGCTCTTGGTGATGAGCCTCGCATCCTACTAGTTGCGTGGAGTTAGGAGTGGGGCAAGTTAACTGCATTCATCATATCGATTATTTTCATCACTTTGCCAAAACAAATCATGAGGTATCCATATTGCTCACAGTAAACTAAGATTTAAGATCACAATATATCTACAATATCATGTATCAAAGATCATGAAACACAAAGAAAGCAAACATTTGCATCATCTGTTTTCCATGCATACATTCTAGAAAGCATATGAAACATACATCATAGTATACACAAAAAAACTGGAAACAGAAAAGTAGAATACAAATGACAAGTTTTGATCCAAAACCGACGCATATATATAAATAATCAAAGTTTATATACAATGCCATCATGCACTAGGCATGGTCAAAATGCTCAAAGAGCTCGTAATACACAAAAGAATCTAAATACAAACAGTAAAGCCAAGTGGCCTCTCAACCCCTGCGCGATCCCGGCTGAAGGTGCACGCCGCCGCTAGGACTCCGGCTACGGTGGCGCTCAATGGACAGAGGGCTCGAGGTCCCTAGGGGCAGTCGAGTTTCGCCATGAGAGCGGCTCCTCATAAGACGCTCACTGTCTCTATAGCCTCCAACTCTCAGACGGAGAGTTGACACCATCTGGCCACATGCCAAACGGGAGCGAAGATAAACAGCTGCACGGCCAGCTGCCGCCGAGGCTTCGACTCTATCTAATATACTCCTCCTTCGCCTACATACGCCAAAACACACAAAGAAGAGTAAGTTAGTATCTAAAAATATCAAGAGAAGCATAAAATCACGTACAAATGCTAAAAATACAAGTACAAGCTTTCAAAATAGGTTCTTTTGCATTTCTCTGTAACCGCCGCGCCCGAGCAGGTGGGGTGGCGAGTTTGTAACCGCCACCTTAAAGGCGGCGGTCTCGTGACCGCCGCCCGTGCATGAGATGGCGGCCGTGTAATGCGTCGCCTCGTCCAGGCAAGGCGGCGGTCGCGGTCCGTAAACTCACGAGTTTTTGGGCTTAAAAGCCCAAAAATGCAAAAATGACTATTTTAATAAAAATGGGGCCTACCCAAAGCAGCGCCCCTAGATGGACCCTTTAAACCAAACATTTTCGAAAATAACCCCTATCGCAAAGAATTTAACATTTCAAATCGTAAGGGGAAAAACACAAAATTGAAGAAAACCAACTCGTGATCTCGCGGGGTGGCGTTCCGCACGTAGAGGCATGATCTCTATCTCATCATGGACGTTTTGACTCTACTCACATGAGAAACCGTCACCGTGGGTCCCGAGCTCTAAATCTATCAAGTCGACTCGCGCAAATGAATAGGAAAATGGGCCCACTTTCATATATATATCCTTCGCTTCGCTTTTAAAATGGCTTTTTCGCAAAGTTCTGAGCGTTGACAGAGGTAAGTTTCTATCCTCGCACTAATGGTACGTCCTCTTCCCCTATTATTTTAGCGTTTATTTTCCAAATTATTGTATCTATCTCGCACTTGAGTTCTCTTTTCATTTGCAGTGGCGGGAATTTCGGATGGCGTCATTTCGACACACCTGACGTGTAAGGTATAACTTCTAACTTCCCATTTCGGGACGGCCATACTCGGACACACCGCTTTACGCCTCTTCATGGCTAAAACGCTTCTCCGAGGGGGCAATATGTACATACCCAAAATTTTAAGGACAGATCGCGAACGGTGTAATAAGTGCCCCAATGATGATACAGAGTCTCTTCGCAGTGTTGGGATCCAGAAAGCTTTACGGACATACGTTAACATCCCGCATGCCCCGCTTTACATCGTGCTTTGTGTTTTCCTATTTTTCCTCTTTTCTTGGCTTTTTGGTCTTCATGACGAAACCACCGCCCCGAAGGGCGGCGGTCGTCGTGACCGCCGCCTCGAACAGCATGGCTGGCGGCCCAGAATCGCCGCCGCCCTGAGCAAAGCGGCAGTCCGCGCGCATTTTCAGAATGCTCTTTTGACACGACCCGCATGAAATATCACGACTCACCAGCTTTTCTTGCCGATTTGAGCATGCATTAATGTTTTGGTCCCTCGAATAGTGTTTTTCTTTTGTTTAATGTTTAGGAGTTCAGTTTGGATTTGATTTTTGGATGTTTGATTCCTATAAATGCATGGTTTGTGCACATGCAAATGGCCTCTGAATTTTGCTCCAAAGTTTGCTTTGGAATTTTTGTTGCAGAGATTTAGTTTTCCTTTGCTTAGAATTCTTAGTTTTCTCATTGAGCGCTTTGTTAGTATTGTGTGCAGTTTGGCAAGCCACATATCCAACTTGTGCAAGTGCAAACATTATTTGGGCCGCCATTTTCATTCCAACTTCATGTTTTCAGTTGCTATGGTCTTTTAGCTTGCTTAGATTGGTAGCATAGTTTGTTGCAGTTTGTTTTAGCTTTGTGTTATTCTTTGTTGGTAAGCCACGATCCAACCAGTGCAAACAGATTATTGTTTTGGAGTAGAATAGTCTAGGCAGCCATTAAAGTTGCAGGTTTTGCTCTTCATACTGCACTAGTTTCATGTTACGACGCGTTGCATGATTCGCAGTAGACCCTCGCTAGAATCAGCATAGGCAAGCTCTGATTTTCGCACTATCCCTCTCCTATCCGCATTCTATTCTTATTCGCATTCGAAGACGGTCCATCGATCCAAATATCTATTCCTATTGATGCAAGCATTCCACACTTTTACTCGGATTCACGAGCACAAAGAACGAAGAGATCATACACGAGGAGGATAAGAACACACACACCGCCGATTCGCCATCGTTCGCGAAACGTGTTCCATCTTCAAAGTTTTAGTTAGAACTTATCAAATAAAGCAGTTAATCACTTTAATCTCGCCTCGATATTGCTGGGAGGTTGTGGGATTGATAGTTTCGAGAAACTATGATTCATTCCTCACTTCGAGGTAGGATCGAGAATCTTGCAGATAGATTAGTTATTTCGCTGTTTAGAATAGATATACGAAATCGCAGAGCATAAATAGCTACACTCGGCTATTTTGTTTGTTTTACGTTGTTAGTTTAGTTGTCAATTCTAAATATTTTTAAATAGCTCAATGCTTATAAATTGCCGTAGCTGTAAAATACAAAAAGAAATTATATATGCTAGAAGTGCACTTAGATTTTACTTTATTATAGTTTGTATCATTACTTTTACATGACAATTCACGGGACCTAGGAACCCGGGAATACATTTTCGAGCCAATTGTACGCTCAATAGCCGCAGTCAGAAGCAATAATCGACATGACCAAAACCTTAGATACAAGTCTTCCAAACAACAACAGACTTCCAACAGATCAGACACGGTTGAGAAGGTTAAACATCGAAGACGACCAAGCATATCTGTTTGGTCAATCAGCCAAACACAGATACCCTAGAAAATACCACATGAGAAGGGTCGAAGAGAACAAACATTCTGGGTGTGATCCTTTAGTTCCACTGACCAGATGCACGGAGACACCTAGTAGATATAGATAGCTGGCAAGAATCCAAGTTGAGAACACTGTAAGGTATTTCAGAAGATCACACAATCGTTGGTTTCTAAACATAGAAGTTGAAAGCTTATGACTCACGGATACTAGGGATCGGTCTTGATCTTCAGATGACATATCGGGCACGGCAACAACCAAGGAGGTATCCTCCTTGGTTGTTGCGTCCCGTTATGGTCATACTGAGATCAAGTTCTCGATCCTAGTATCCAAGATGTCGTAAGCTTTTTCAGCTTCTATGTTTAGAACCAACACTTGTGTGATCTTCTCGTAATACCTTACATGTGTTCTCGCAACTTGGATTCTAAGTCTGGTATCTATATCTACTAGGTGTGTCTCCAAAGATCCTGGTCATGGAACTAAAGGATCACACCCGAATGTTTGTTCTCTCTTCGAGCCCTTCTGGGCACATCATGTGGGTATTTTCTAGGTAATCAGTAGTTTAGCTGATTTGACCAAAACAGATATGCTTGGTCGTCTTCGATGTTTAACCTTCTCAACCGTGTCCCGATCTCGCTGGAAGTCTGTTGTTTGGAAGACTTCAGATCCTAAGGTTTTGGTCAATGTAAGTTATTGCACTACGGTATTGGCTAAAGCACAATTGGCTCAAAATTTATTCCCCCGGGTTCCGTAGGTCCCGTGAATTGTCATGTAAAAGCAAAGAATGAAACAAACTATAATAAAGTAAAATCTAAGTGCACTTCTAGCATATATAATTTCTTTTTGTATTTTCCGCAATTTATAAGAAAGAAGCTATTTAAAAATATTTAGAATTGACAACTAAACTAACAACGTAAAACAAACAAAAAAGCCGAGTGTAGCTATTTGTCTGTGTGATTTCGTATATCTATTCTAAACAACAAAATAACTAATCTATTCTAAGATTCTCGATCCTACTCGTAAGTGAGAGAATGAATCATAGTTTCTCGTAAACTATCAATCCCCACAACCTCCCTGTAATATCGAGCATGGAAATAACTGAAATAAAGTGATTAACTACTTTATTTGATAAGTTCTAACTAAAACTTTGAAAGATGGAACCCGGATTTCACAGTAATGCTGGTTAATCCGACGATGTGTGTGTTCTTGTCCCCCGCAAAGATGATCTCTTCGCTCTTTGTGCTCACGTGAATCCTTAAAAGTGTGGAATGCTTACATCAACAGAATAGATATTTGATCAATGGACCGCCTTCGTAATGCAGCATGATAATAGAATGCGGATAGCAGAGGATAGTGCAAGAGTACTGCATCTTAGCCTATGCAATTTCTAGCGGGTCTCATCTGCGAATCATGCAACAAAAGCGCCCGTAACCTGAAACTAGTCTCGTATAAAGAGCAAAACCTGCAACTTTAATGGCTGCCTAGACTATTCTACTCCAAAACAATAATACTGCTTTTGCACAAGTTGATCTGTGGGCTTACAACAAAGAATAACAAAGCTAAAACAAACTCGCAACAAACTATGCTACCAATCCTAAGCAAGCTAAAAAGACCATAAAGACTAAAAACATGAAAGTTGGAATGAAAATGGTGGCCCAAATAATGTTTGCACTTTGCATAAGCTGGATATGTGGCTTACCAAAATTATGCAACACAATACTAACCAAAGCACTCAATGAGAAAACTAAGAATTCTAAGCAAAGGAAAACTAAATCTATCGCAACAAGAAATTCAAAAGCAAACTTTGGAGCAAAATTCAAACTCCATTTGCATGTGCACAAACCATGCATTTATAGGAATCCAAACATCCAAAATCAAATCCAAACCTGAACTCCTAAACATTAAACAAAAGAAAAACACTATTCCGTGGGACCAAAACATTAATGCATGCTCAATTCGGCAAGAAAAGCTGGTGAGTTGTGATATTTCACGCGGGTCGCCCAAAAGAGCGTGCTCGAAATCGCAGACAGATGTGACCGCCTGCTCGTCGGGGCGGCGGTTTTGTCATCTGAAGACCAAAAAGCCAAGAAAGAGAGGAAAAATAGGAAAACAAAGCACGCGGTGGCTAAGAGGGGCATGCGGGATGTTAACGCATGTCCGTAAAGCTTTTCTCGATCCCGAACACCTCTGCTAAGAGACTCGTATCATCATTGGGGCACTTATTACACTGCTCCGCACAGCATGCACCTTACAATTTTGGGTATGTACGTAAACTCCTAGGAACTCCCAAAGTAGTCCACACAGGAGGTAACCTTATGGACAAAATGGGAAGTGCTATGTTTACCTACTTGTCTAGTATACACTTGTGAGATTTAGAGTCAAAATTATCTTCACATGACCCCAAGAAAATACAACTAAACACATTTATTTCTCATTGTATCCAAGGGGGTAAAGTAAAGTTAGGATACTCTAAGGTTTGGTTAGTGCAACTTCCTTTACAAACCACACTCGTAAAGGTAATTTGTGACAACTAGTTGAGAGAAACAATAGGAAGCCATTTTTCTTGGATCCAACTTGACCGAATCAAATCCAATCGTGTTTCAAAGAGATATCATGAAGAAATAACTCTTTCAGAGTAAAAACCTTGTTAGTAAAATAAGGGGAAAGTCCATTAAAGTTTGAGCCAAGCGTCATACATCATGAAATTTTTGAAGCAATGCATTTTATTATTTTTTCACTCATCATAAGATGAGGCGGAACTCTGCCAAAGTGACGCAAAGTATTTTTCACCCCCATTTGATCTAATCCTTTGTTATCTTGTTGATATTTTTATCACAAGAGGATAAACATACATGTGGTATAAATTGATTGTGTCCACCATATTGGTGCTCAATTTAATCTCCTTGTTTGTTTAAAAACATCTCGGATTCGCATGGTTTGAAGTTTTCATTATCTCCTGTAAGGATTCGTGAAAGATTTTTCTTTCATTTGGTTGCCATGGTCGGTCCTTTCCTTTAGTCAAGGATCACATTGAGTCCAGATATTATTTTCCGTTCCTCTGTCCATGAGAAAGAATTTTTAATTTGGGCATAAATTCAGGTTTTTCCCCTTCTATTTTTCACACATGTTTTCCCTGTCAATTTTTGTCCCAACACCTATGGAAACGTGGTCCTTTTTATTGGATGAGACAAAGGGTATTTTTGGTGAAACTTTCCACCTTTGTCACATTTTTAAAAATACCAAATTGGCCCGTAACCCCGATAAGCATCTAATTGGTTATTCAACAAAAATGAAGTAGTAGGGAAAAATTCTTACTTTGACCTCGAAGATGAACACGTGGAATTTTTTCATGTCTACAAGGGGGAAGGAGGGTCGGTAAAACATTTAAAAAAATTCCTCTTTTTATGAGGGAGAAAAGTTATGAAATAATCCATAGCTCATACGGGGCCCACATCAAAAGTTAGAAGTGGAGAGGTGGGTTTTCGGGGCATTTTGAAACTCTAAGGCCCTCTTCAACTCAAAGCTTGTCCATGTGGATGGTCGAAACTCATCTGAGGATCCACCTCTAGGTCCTACCTTAGTAATTGCACCAAGAAGACACGTGGAGGCTTCCGTTGGTCCTCTCTATACTTAAAATTTTAAAGAAACTTTCTAAGGCATGGGACACGTGGAGGGCCCATGCCTGTTTAGGGACCTGCCCTTGTAATTTACTTTTGAAAGAGCACCAAATGAAAAGTTAGAGGTTTCCACCAGATCCTACCCATACCTATACTTTTCAATGGTCGAAGAAACTTTCTCGCACCATAGGCACGTGGCGCGTTCAAGTTGTCCTTAAACATTTTCAACAAATTTTCCTAGATGAGACACGTGGTGAGCCCACACTTATTTAGGGTCTCTGCTTTTGGGCACCATATCAAAATGTATGCCAAAGAGACACATGGAGGCTTTTGCTAGTTCCTTTTTATAATGAGACTTTTTCAAATCCTAAAAGGAAATATTCTTGGGCCTAGGGCATGGAGAGCCTACACTCATTTGAGGTCCCGCCTATAAACTTCATCTTTGAAGTTGCACCAAATGAACACATGGAAGCTTCCGTTGGTTCCTCTTTGCACTTGGCCGACTTGAAATCATAACAAGTAATGTGGGATAATTTGTGCATGGACACTCATTTCGAGAGGTACAAATGCAGGCAACCATGCAAGGGTGCTCATTTCTCAAGGTGTATTTGTTATCACCGAATCACAACTCCCTATGTTCATACAAGCACATATACCTAAAACTCACGGTGTGATTGGATAAATGGGTATTATCTCCATGATATGTCAGGAATGATTGAGATAGACCTCCAGAGAAATTGGTTCATGCCCCTAAACTAGTTGAGGGCCACAATCGACTCATGATTTGTCCCACTGGGGAAACTAACTATTCTAATCTAAATTTCCAAGGGACAGGGAGAGAGAATGCATAAAATGAAATCCTACAAATACAACGGTGATACTTTAGGAAAATTTTGGGTGAGAGTAGTCTTTGATAAATGAGATAGTAAAAAGTGCACACTAGAAGGTGATGACAGCTTCTCCATAATCTACCAAAATGCAGAAAGCACAATATTTCAAACATACACAATGATAATGGAACCTCTTGCAAGAACATAATAATAGACATGATATTCTGCGAGTGTAATCAAGGTTGAAAGCTCTAAGAAGAATGCAAGAAAACACAAAGTAGGGAAGATGTAATCCACAAACTTATATTTGGGAAAACTATCTCTGCTTTTATTTGAGAATGTATTCAAATGGTTGTGATTGCTTCATAGGATCTCTCTATTAGTTAAGTGGCATTTGCGATATGCACATATGCACAATTCAATCGGTTACAAGATAAGGGCCTAGATCACCATGCAAGGAGTACAAACAAGGGCCTACAACACATTGGATTTATAAAGAAATTTTTGCAGAGCATTTGCTACAAAAACCTACTCCCCACCTATAATGAGCCCAAACAATTTATAGAAACTTTGAGAATCAGAGAGAGAAAGAAATGGAATTCCCGAAAGTCCTTTCAACCACTTAGGCAAGAGGAATTAAGGGGTCTTTAAAATGATTGTAAATTAGCCTTAAAAAAAAGGCTCATACTATGTGTGAAACCAGAGAAAGAATGGTGACCATGCCTCTTGATTACACACCTTTTGGCCTACCAGAATAAAACTATTCTCGTTATGAACCTGGTCTTCCACATTTTATGAAAACTCCCCACTTGCTTGATTTCTCATCAAATCTGGAATTTATTGATTTATTTCTCCACCATTTACACTCGAGCCATGATTCCAATGGTACCACTTTTGTGCGATTTCGTTGAGAAATGCAAAATTATGGCCTTTTGAGTGCAAAGCTATTTTAGAAGCAAGGGCGTTTTTAAGTCATTTGACGGGAATCAACATTAATTCGACTCGAGCCGAATATGTTTCTTTTATTTAAATATATCTACCCTCATTAAAATCACATGTTGTGCTCATTCCAAAAAGTCCAAGGGACTTTGTGAAAATGAGCTGTGAGTCAAACATTATGGCCATTTGAAGTTCACGTGGTCAAACGTTGACTTTTCTTCTGAATTTGCTTAAGCTATTTCGGCATGGAAGGCCTAAAATTCGCATCCCACACGTAATTTTGTACCAGAAACTGTCCCAAACAAATTCTAAAGCATGATGATTCAAAGCTTCCTTGCGCATCGAGACTCATGTGGCCATTTCACCTTTTCGCGTATGGAAGAGCTCAATCATGTCCCGACGTCCCAACTGCCCCGCAGATCGCTATGAACAAAAATGTCGACTTACCCGATTTTATTTGTATTTCGCCTGTGAACTTGGTACGACGAACCTTGGTATGACCCACACCCTTCAGACCCGAAATGCTTTAAAACAATCCTGCAACCTTATTTTTGCATTTTTTCCATTTTTTCCAACTTGTTGGGATTTTTTTATGGATGGGAGAGTTAGAGAGAAGTTAGGGGCCCCCAAAAACATGATTTCATGCCTTGAATCAATCTACATGCTTGAGAATGAAGAATTTGATGCATGTTATCAAAATTACCTTGAGGGGTGAATTTTGGATAACAATATTCTCGAGGGTGAAAAGGATTACTGACAATCCAGCTTATATAGAGCCACTCAAAAAGGTTAAAATGATTCAAAAGGGATTTTTCACATGAAAGGATAAAATTATGATTAGAAGAATTGTAAAAACTTTAGTGGCATGGCCTCCATTCATTAGTCGAATAGGGAGAAAGTCTGAATATTCATGATTTTTCACTTGGTAGCTTCGCAGTGTAAATTTATTAAACATCACTTTCTGAGAAAATTGGTATCAAGTATAGCATCCCTCTAATATTCTTCAATAGAGGAAACACGTCACGCCTAAAATAAGCACTTTTGGGGGAAATTTTGGAATGAGTGAGCGAGTAAATTGTATAAATGTAATGAGAATACTCTTTTAAAAGGTTAGGAGTTTAATTCTTATGAGAAATTTTGAGAAAGCCCATCTCATGAGAGAAGGTGTAAAAGTTGAGAATTAGTTAATCTCTTGTGTTTTAGATTTGATCAGTCAAGATGGTTGTGAGTGTACATCCATTTAAAATCTGTGAGAATATTCAAGAAACTTTCCCTTTTAATAAATCTAATAAAATCTGAATTAATCTGTTGATCTTGGGAAAAATTGTGTGTACTTTTATTTCATAATGCTTTTAATTGGTTTTGATGTTTTTCATTTTACGTAATCTTGTGTTAAAATCCCTTATGAATCACATAGGATCTCATCCTTGTGATAGTTTAGAGGAATTTTCAATTTCATTATGAGAAGAGTTGTCTTCTTGTAATGAAATAAATAATTTAAAATCACTTTACTTTCATTTTGTTGATAACAATTGTCTATAAGCCTTTGAGTGTATCTCGAAGGGGCATGAGGAACCAAGAAGGGTATTTAATGTTTAATTGAGATTTTAGCTCAAGATTTTGTGTTGAATTCTCAAATATTATGTGAAACCATTTGAGATCTGGGGCTCCATTGGTGACACCTTCTAGTTGAAGGAATATTTTGACTATTTCAAGCATTAAACAGGATTAGTCTTCCAATTGTTGTAAAGGTTCTCAAATATCTAGTGAAATCAACCTCACTCTTATTTAATCCCCACCAAAACTTTCAAATAACCATGAATCCTAGGGAAGTACCCTTGTTTATGATGTGTATCCACAAATGAAACCAAATTTCTTTTCCAAAATATTTTGAACCAAGTGAACCTTTTAAGTGTCTAGAAAATGAATTTGAACCTCGGTTAGAAATGAAAATATCTCCATTCTTTAAAAGTGACAACTCGTGAGAGTTTTTGTGGGAATTGATCATATTTTCTCAAGGTTCCCCTAAACATTATGCAAAGAAGGACTCTTCATGTCCTTCACCAACAAAGGTTATGAATGGATCTTCTTACCTCGGTGAAAGGTACGACATAAAGCAACAAGGATAGATCAAATCCTTTTATATGGTGCTATTTATTTCTCCAATGCCTTATGATACAAGAGCCGAGTTGAATCTCCTCCTCCCTCTAAAAATGACTCATAATATGATTATTTTATCTCTAAGTGTCTTGCTATCTTTGATACTTTCTCTCTTCTTGGTTCCTAGAATGGAGAATCAATTTAGATACCAACACCATTTTGATGCCATTTCCTGTAAGGACTATTTGAGCACGAGACCTAGCTTTCAGTGTGGAACATCACCATTTTGGAGCCGTTTCTGGGCATTATTTGAGCACCATAGCTTATTTGTGCATAAACAACACCATTTTGGTGCCATTTTTGGGGATTATTTGAGCGTTTGGGGGGACCTATCTCACCCTATTCGTTCTAAAAAACATCTAGAAGTGACACATGAATTGAAGTTTTTTCTTTGTCTCCCTATATGGATTCGTGAAAAAAAATTCTTTCATTTGGTTGCCATGATAAGTCCTTTCCTTTGGTAGAGGATCACATTAAGCCCATATATTAGTTTCCATTCCTCTATCCATGAGAAACAATTTGTAATGGTGTTTTTGGCATAAATTCGAGGTTTTTCCACTTCCTTTTGTTTTTCCACAGTCATGTTTTCCCTATCAATTTTTGTCCCAACATCTATGGAACCATGGTTATTTTTTATTAGATGCGTCCGAAAGGTATTTTTTGTGAAATTTTCCACCTTTTTTACATTTGTAAAAAATACCAAGTTGGCATCGTGACCCCGATAGCATGTAATTAGTTATTTAGCAAAAATGATGCATAAGAGAAAAAGTCTTACTTTGACCCCGAAGATGGACACGTGGTAGTTTTTCATTTAAGAGGGAAGATTTTGAGTCGATGGAAAATTTCAAAGTTTTTTGCCTCTTTGTATGAGGGAGCAAAGTTATGAAATAACCCACATCTTGTTTCTTGTAAACTTGGTTTAAGTTTCAAGATTGTAGTGTTACGTTGCTCGCACACTACCAACTCCTTGGTATAATTTTTCTTTATCTTCTTTCAAAAATTACCTCAAACTTGAAAAGTGTTGTTTTTAATTTGGTAGTGTTGTATCAATCCTATTTTGATACTAATATATTACTTTTCTTAAAATTTTGAGTAACATATCTAAGTGGAATTGTTGCATTGTTCACACTTGTAACTTCAAATTTTTGGGACTTATGACTTGTTTGTATATAAACAAGTTTTAGTATACTTTGATTGGAGGTCACATAAAACTCTTGTTAATAATAACACATTTTTTATCTTAAATTTGACTTAAGTGTTGAAATTGAGTTGATCATCTTGTGTCGAACTACCTTTGAGACACATTTGCACAAGTAACATTTCCTGTAGATTGGATTTATGTTTTGAACTTGTGTGATTGTTCCTTGTGATTGTTCATCTTGTATACTTATGTTTCAAGGACAATAATTTTCATCCTTTATTATCCTTTTCACTCACAACTTTTTATCCAAACCTTTTTGGATTATCTAAATTGTGTTATCATGATATATGTTTTCTTTAGAACCCTTTGGAAAATCACACAAACATCCTTTATAATTCATGAAATGTATAGTTTTTGTCATTGTGTTTCTGAATCGACATGGAACTTCCTTACATTTAAAGGAATTCAATCATACAATCTAGGTCTAGGCATTTGGACCCAACAATGCAACAATGACTTATTATTGCATGGTTCCTCATAATTATGACAATAAGGAGCCTAGGTTTAGGCATTCATGTCAAAACATGCCTTTCACAACTAAAACTCGATTGGTTATTCATTCTAGAGAACTCAATTAGGTAACTTGTTCCCCAACTTCATCTCATAGTTAGTGGTATTTTTTGGATGCTTCTGGCCCAAATTATTATTGGGGTTCTCCCCTATATTCTTTTGATTCTAATCCAAACTATTCTTCTAATTCATCTTAATCTCTTGAGGATTATAATACAAACCATCTTTCAGATTCCTCTCAGTCCTTTGAGTTTCATTCAAAAAATTTATTCTAAGGAGTATCAAATCTCTTAAACAATGTTGTCCTCCTCTAAGGGTTTGTGTCTCCACAAATTATACCCATCATTATTATACTTTGACTCTTAAGTCATGATCCTACCTTTCTTTATAAGACCCCCATCATAATTATAATTTAACTCTTGAGTTGTGGTCCTCCCTTTCTTTACAGGAACCCCATAATACTTTTAATTAGACTCTTGAGTCATGGTCCTCCATTTCTTGGGAAGACCCCCATCGTACTTGTAATTCTTCACTTGAGGCGTGATCCTCCCTTTCTTCACACCTGACCCACTTTATTATTCATCTAATGTGACTCATATGTCATAATCCTCCCTTTCTTTATAGGACCTCTTTTATCAGTCACCTCAACAATGAATTACTCCATTGAATATCCGTGTGACTCAAATTTCCTCTAATCAACCATCCAAGTCTACTCCTATATCACAATCTACTAACTGGTTATGTGACCATATTTCTCTACCTGCATTATGTTGTCTTATAGGAAATCTAGTAATGACTTCTTCCAAATCCCAATAAAATCCCATTCGTAAGACATCTCCATCCAAGTCTAATTCATCTCTTGAGTCATCTTCTTCTATCAATAATCACAAAATAATTTTACATATTACACATGAGTTAGACTAGTTTCTTATAATCCATCTACCACGATCAAAGCACAATAACCCATACCAATCAATTTCTTTCATAATGAAGAAGAAATTAGAGAATTCATGGGGTTACACTATGACATACCTCTAATAATACTATGAGAAGGGATTATCTTTTGACCTCGATACATTCACATATTATGGGGAAGAGGTTGATTCCTTTCGTCAGAATAAAATTGAAGATCCTAAGACCATAAAAATTTATCCTCTTCTTATTATTCCATTGTCACCATCCCCATTACATGGAGAAACTCCTAGGTATGTCATATATCCCTACCCTATGTTCTTATCACCCAATTATTCTTTACATATCACAATTCCTCAATCACAATATTTCATTGGGTCACCTCTGGGTATCCCTTCATCTTCGTTTATATGTGGGTCACATTTGGGTATCCCTTCATCTTCTTCTATATGTGGGCCACCTCCTAATAGCCCTTCATCTTCTATTTATGGGTCACCTCTGGGTATCCCATTTTATTCCATCTTGGGGCCACATCCTAGTATCCCCTCATCTTTTATCTATGGTACACCTCTTCGTAGCCCATCATCTTCTATGCAAATTGGATCTAGACAACTTTCTGATCACTAAGATGTTGTTTGGGTGAGGTGAGAGCATACGGTGGGAAAAATTAGATCACCATGATTTAGTGTAGAGAGAAAAAAAATTGGCCCTAGAAAGTGCTTTGATACCAGAAGTGAGGATCCTGCTACACTAGTTTACTAATCACAACAATTTTATCTAGAAATGGAAACAACTTGCAACAAATAACTCAAAAAAATAACTTGAAATGATATTGCAAATAACTCAGAATGATATTGAATCACAGGCCTCTTCGAGGGGGTAACCTCCTTTGAGAAAGATCAATACAATATATTTCTGGATGCCTCATTAAGCCTCAACACCTTCTTATATACTAATTCCTATCCAAGAAACTACTACCTCCCACATATATGGGATTATTCAAATACATTGAAGGGACGACTTAAAAAGCATATGTGTCCAAAGTAAATAGTCTACTATAAATAAAATAGAAAGGTAGGAACAAAGGTTCCTAACAATGAAAAAGTTGAAATGGTGGCAAGAGGAAATGTTTACATTGATCGAGGAAGGGAATTACAAGTGTTGGTTTGGTTGTCATGACGAATTTTTTTATAATTTTACATCCTATAAATTTAGCATGACAATAGATGGTTCTTACTCAAGAACTTATTTTCAATTAGATAAAGGAAAAATGGATAAAACATGAACCTCATTTATCTCATGAGGGATAAGACTAGCTCCTTATATTGGGAAAATAGAGTCGATAACACACAAAAAATACAAGAAATAAACACAATAAAGAATAATATAAACAAACACATTACAAAAATGGAGCCACACAAGAAAAGGGAAACAATCCACAAAATAGAGAAAAACAAAATAAATTTCCTATGGTACATGGGGGATAATGCTTTCACTGTAGTACTTTTACTCTTTTTGAAGTTACACATAAAAGGGTAGCACTGAATGATTTTTGTTTTATAAACCCATTAACTAGTAAAATGAGGTAAAACCCCTTCCTCAACCTCTTAGGAAAGATAGGTATTACGAGAGGTCTTCAAGTACCTAATATGGATAGATCATTTTGCTCTATTCCCTGAAATTCCATTTCAGATTTCCAATCTATTGTTACATTCATTTGTCCTTGTAATTTCTTATTTTTGGTTTTTTCACTATCAAAAGATTGATTTCTGACCATTATAGGATCACCATGTTCGCATTTTTCCTCATGCTCTCCATTAGGATAAATATCCTAATTAGTCATGTTCTCCATGGTTGTTAATTCTGTGAGATTATTATTTATATATATTTTTGAATTTTCAACATCATCATATACCTCTTGAACAAATTCAAAAAATGTTTCTCTTTGACACACACAAAATCATTATTAGCCTTAATCATTTCTGTTATGGAGGTACTATCCTCATGAAAAAAGACATCCATAGGATATTTAATGATTTATTTTTATTTCTATTCATCATGAATGAAATATTCTCTAGAAAATGTGAAAAAGAGGACCCATTTTTACGTTCACACTCATTAACCAATGTTTCAAGAGGAACATTGAGATCTTCTATTTGTTCCATATCATTATTGAGAATTTTTACGTAAAATGTATAATCAAAACTAGACTCATACTTATATTTCATATTCATAGCATAGGTCAAGATTTCATGACTTAGTTGAGGGTCTTAAGTTTTTTCAACAACCTTTAAAATCTCTTGCACATATTTCTTATTTAAATATATCTCATACTCACCTTCATATTAATTTTAAAAACTTCATATGGGGTCTCAGGGAGATGATTGGAAACATGGAAATTACATGACCATAACTCATTTTAAAAATCCTCTATCTCATGATCCACATTTCTTATCATTGTGTGGTTACTGTATAACAAGTCAAGACATACCAGATATTCATAATTTTCAAACAGAGAAATAATATCCATGCTGAATTAAAAAGGTAACCTTGCAATTTTGGATACATCAAATCATCCTCATGTTCCTTGATTGGCTATTTCACCTTCAAGATCTCTTCCATGATGATAGGAAGTCTAATTTTTTTTCTGAAGTCATGAAATAGTCACAACCTCTTGAATCTTGATACAAAATTTCTTCCTTTGTGTCATATCCCTTCTAAACAATATATTTCATCTTTCTTATCAGATTAAACTTATCCATGGTAACTTTGACTAGTATTGTCTTATATGACTAGTCCATATTTATATCTCCACAAATTTATCCATAGAATATTCAACTAAATAACATTTCATATGCACTTGGAATGTATACCGCTAGTATTTTGTCATTGACCTTATTAGGAAAGTCTAAAAGTTCTACTTGAGCATTCTTAACTAAACTAATGAGAGGTAATTATTTTA
>CM031240.1:445198943-445216443 GCA_018340775.1 Taxus wallichiana var. yunnanensis | reverse complement strand
AAAGATAAAATAGAATTAATTGATAAATCCTTCCATGCCATTCAAGACAAACATTCCGAATGAAACAAGTATAAGCAAATCAATATACTCATTCCAAAACAATGAAATAAACTCGAGCCGCTTGAAACCTTCGAACAATTTTCACAAGGAAAGGCAATACATCCACATAAAGTCAATACTCGGTTTAATTACTACAATAAATAAGAGCCACAAAACCTGTCTTTTCCACAAGGCTTCCCCACAAATAATAACAAAACTCAAGATGAATCTACATTCACAACAAAGAGATTACTATAAACGATTCAATCATGAAATCCATCGAGTCGGTAAACGAAGTAAAGATGTATATATTGTACACATCAAAGCAATAATAATCCGTTTCCACCACAACAAGGAAAACACTTCCGCTGAGTCGTTAAAGACTACGGTAACACAACAGTTGCCTATTCCAAGCCAGAAATTAGAAAACAATGAAACCCACAAAGTATCATTAGTCGCTGTTAACAAAACCACGACAGAGTTTCGAAAATCTTCAAAAACACCGAACAATCAAATGGTACACCAGTATCCTTCCCTACTGTCTCACAACAGCATTGACGATCAAAAGTCGACAGCAAAACAGTGATCTATACCCTTCACAAGTATATTCGACGGGCTCTCGCCAAACAGGCCGAGCATTCAAACCTTTATAAATATAAATCTCTCATATTTAAACCAGAAGGAATACACAACAAACAGAGTTGAAGTTCGATTTCAACAAACACCCAACAAGCGGAAATTGCCAAAAATCGAACCAGAAGAGATACAGAGCCAAAATCAATTAAATCTTCATAGAAAATTTATCTAATCTTCACAAACAAATGAACAGAGTTGTTTTAATGAAGACATTTGAAAGACAGCAAAATATTTAAAGGATAGGGCCTAGCATGCCTGTATTTTGATCGAATTTCCGAAGAAGACCACAGGAAGAGCTCAAACTTCCTTTTCTTTTTCCCAAATACAGCGACCAACAAAATTTCGCTGTCCCATTTACAATATATCCTCCATGGCAGAGAAAAGAGCCAGAGAAATTCATTCTCGCCATGCAACTCAAAGAGAACTGGTGCGATGAACCAGTAAACTAGCAGAGAGAGAGAGAGAAGACCGAAAATCGCGATACACCAAACAAACCTTCCAACTTCTCGTTTGCATGCCGTTTCGCGAGCTCCGGGCTCGACTCCCTAAACATTAAATGCCATTAAACCAATTTTCCCGCTTAATCTCAACTCCCACCGACCGCCAAAATTGGCGACAGTCCATCCAAAAACTCAAGTTCATTTCCAAACTTAGTAATTGCCAAGTCTGCCAAGGTTAGCCGCCGCCTAAGCCTCCGCCATATGCCTGTCCCTCATCCTTATCCTTCCCATTTATTGCCATAGAGAATAGCGCCCATGGTTCGCCACCCTTCAAAGGCCCCTTCCCATAAACTCTTAGTTAGCTAGGTTAGTATCTTAGGTTAGAGTTTTAGGGTAATAACCATGCTAACCATTTTACACTTAGTTATTATTTTAGGATCATAACACATAGCCTAGGTCTAGGTTAGACTAACAATAATCTAACCCCTAGGTTAGGTTATTGTTTTAGGTTACTAACCCTTAGTAATTCAGTTTGGTCCTTCTCCTGAAAACTCGGAGAGACCTGTATCATACTTTCTAGAACAGAGCCACTCCTGTTCTTATTACAGAATTGTATGTCAATGAATTATTACCTGGTCTTTAATCGAGACCTTCCAGATATACCAGATATCGGGAACCGTTTCATTTCTCAAGATCAGCCTGAGTCATACTCCTGACCAGCTTACCAAATGCTTCCATACCTTGCAACCTGTTCAAGGTTCGTGATCTAATTTTATCACTTCACAAAATTAAAGCATTACTTGGATCAATTTCTCTGGTCCAAGTCTAGATATTATTGATGAATACCTGTATAATTCATTCCGTGATCAGATTAATATTCAGTCACAAAATGAAATAAATAAAAGAGTCTATTAATATTTTGACTCAGTCAAGATCTGCAATCTGCAAGAAATTTAATACATATCAAGCATGATTTCCGAATCGAGGTACACAATCCATTTACTAGAAATCACATATCAACACTTGAATGCTTAGGAGAAAGTAACAACAGTTCAGGGTGTTACATGCTTCCCTCCTAAAAGGATTCATCGTCCCGATGAATTACATATTAAACTTAACCTTCCGGTCAATCAATTTATTAGTACACAAACAATGTGTTTACTTCCATATTTAATAGTTTCAGAATTCAATGTCACCTCACTTTTATTCAACCTGAATAAAGTCTGCCTTAATCAGGCTTTCATAAATACTTAAAAACAATCAGTTCATAAAAGTATTTCATCAACAGATTTCATTCTGTTGCAAAAAGAGAAGGAAAAGCAGTTTTCATCTCTTCCAGGTTTTCCCAAGTTGCACTTTCTTCGCTAAACTGGTCCCACTGGACCTTACATTGCTGAATATCACGATTCCTTAAATGCAACTGGCGAGTTTCCAGCACTCTTGTGGGTTTAACCACGATTATTCCTGGGTCTTGGACCTGTAAGGAATTCCAATTTAAAACATGTGACAGATCTGAAACGTATTTCTTAAGCAAAGAAATATGGAAAACATCATGCATACGAGATAGAGCAGGAGGCAATGCTAAACGATAAGCTACAGGATTGATTATCTCGACAATTTCAAAAGGTCCCACATATCGTGGTGACAACTTGGCAGCCTTGCCAAAAGTTATAGAACTCTTTCTCGGGTTTAACACGCAGAAAAACCTTATCACAAAGCTCAAACTTTCTATCAACCCGCTTAAGGTCGGCATAGCTCTTGCGTCATCCCGCTGCTTCCTTTAATCGTTCACGAATCAGCTTAACTTGCTGTTCCATCTCTCGTGAGAATCTCTCGGTCCAATTACCACTCTATCCTCTACACTTTGTCCCAACTTACAGGGGTTACGCACTTTCTTCCATAAAGTGCTTCAAAAGGTGCCATCTTAAGAGATGAGTGATAAGTGTTGTTATATGCGAACTCAACTAATGGGAGATACTCTTCCCACTTATATTGTTGATCCATGCAATACATTCGCAACATGTCCTCCAATACATGCGTGTGCGTTTGTGTGTGCGTGTGCGTGTGCATGTCCATGTGTGTGTGAGTGTGCATGTGCGTGTGGCTATGCGTGTGGGTATGTGCGTGTGTGTGTGTGTGTGTGCGTGTGCATGTGCATGTGCGTGTGCGTGTGCGTGTGCGTGTGCGTGTGCGTCTGCTTGTGCGTGTGCGTGTGCATTTTCATGTGTGTGTTCGTGTGCTTGTGCTTGTACGTGTGCGTGTGTGTGTGTATGTGTGTGTGTGTGTGCGTGCGTGCGTGTGCATGTGCATGTGTGTGTGCAGATGCATATGTGTGTGTGCGTGTGTGTGACTCATGTGTGTGTGTACATGTTTGTGTGCGTGTGTGTGTGCAATTTCCTTTTAAAACTAATGTTCTCTATTCACATATTTGTAATATGGAACACACATTCAAGATGCCAATCAATCATATAATGAGATACCATATGCTATTGTAAATGACTCGAAGAACTACCGACCTCCCACTTTATGGCTCGGAGTTTCAGCGATCTCTCATTTCATGACTCGGTGACTTACCGATCCTTCATGTTAATTCATGCATAGTATAATGAATATACAGGGTTCTTTTACCATTTCCGGTTATCGAAGTGATCCATTTAAGAAGCCTATCTGAATATCTATTACTGATATTCATCTGACATCCTGCATCTTAAACTAGGTGATTAGGACAACGCAACCAACACTTGCGATACTTTGGCCAAAGATTTTCACATGCTTTGCATGATCATATTCCTAGATGTGATACACACCAATGGAATACGTCCTTCACCTCACTTCGTCTATTATCTAGAATGGTCTTTCCTGGTCTCTACCAGTCCTTCCATTTAAGGTCAAACTCTAACCTCAACTAGCAATATGAACGAGTATAGGAAGTTACTCATGGTAACTAAAGATACGCAGACATACGGTGTCATTCCTAGATGACTCCGTGTGTCTAGTTACCTTTAGTCCTCCGGAGTCACTCCGTATACGTGATCACATTTCTATCCCTAGCCAAGAACTTATTATCCAGCTTATGTAAACTTGATGATTTAATTCGGAAGGGCATTGTAATATGTCAGCTATAACATTGTGTCGTCATGAAGGCCCGCCTTCACGAAGACACCATATTGTAGATGGCGTATGTCAATGTCCTACGGAATCCTCTCATCGAGGGTACACATCCAGCTCAATTGTGATTTGGTTATAATCTTAGTATTTAAGATCAACTTTCAGCAGCCATGTTGATCCTTTATCCTTGTTCTTGTTACAGTTGTATGTAGCTAAGAGAGACTTAATCCATCTTTCTAGCTTAACGCATCTCCTCCTTCATACCGAAGGATTGCATATTCACTTCTTGGTTCCTTTCTTATTCTTTGGACTAATCAGTCCATTATCGATAAACCTAATAAGTTTAACCTATTAAACTTAACCAAGTTTTTCCACAACTGTAAACAAATTCAGAATTCCATCTTATTAGACGTCATTTAAACGAGGTCTAATTCTAAATGAATTTATTCATTTATCCTCCTTAACCTTACTTAGTTAAGGTCTATTAACAATAGATATGATTTCCCATATCTTTATTTTCTAAATTTAAATATTCGAGGCTATTAACGGAGTCCGAATACAAGGTTCGGCTGCCCCTAAGTTATTTGATATCCCTTAGCTTTCAAACTAATCCCGAATACCTTCCAATTAGGATTTCGTGTTTATCTAAATCTTTTTAATGTCAATTCAAAATTCATCTTAACCCAAGTATGAACTAATTGCACATTTCAACGTAAAAGTTGCATTCAGGTAAAGAATAGATGTTATTTCTTTTTAAATTCATCCATTAACATTTGAATAATTCCAAGTCAAGGAATAATGTTATATTCTCAAACTTATTCAACCATATCAAACTGATACAGTTATTGAAAATATCACACTTTTACTTGTATTCATCCATCAAATTTACAATCTATACATTTTCCAGTCCAAACGACTGGACTTTGTTTATATCAAACAACATTACAACTCATAAAGATAGAAGAATGTAACTTCTTCCTTTCTCATTTCCTCGTGGAGGAGTAATAGCTATCAATACAATCCATCTTTAGTTAATCAAAGAAGTATCGGAAAACAACCATGTCTTCATTTATACTCAAGTTTCATCTGCAAAATTACTTGCACGGGTCAGTTCATCAATCGAGCATATTAAGCACTTGTCTTTAAAATGAGGTGCTTTTAATTAACTGTCTCAATAAAAGAACCCTGCTTTTATGAAACGTTAATATGAACATCATTCAAGAATTAAGTACCGAAAAGGATGAACAACATAACAACTCAATCATCTAATTACCATCCCAATCAGACAAAGGATTACTGCCCTCTTTCCCAAATAATTATTACAAGGAGTAATTTCCATCAAACAATTCCAGATTACAACATCTGTAAGAACTACAAACACAATTTTGCAAACTGTTGTTCTAGCATAAATGCTATAATTTCCATTCCTTACAATAGTTATAATTTCAAAAGATAGAGTATAACTGAAGATTCAACCGAACTACTTTCCTTTGCTTTCATACAACTCATCGGAATTCAAACAATCAAACGCAGAAGAGAAAAGTAAACACAATTAATGCAGATGCTTAAACCAAAGCAGTACAAAATTTAATCCATAATAATTATAGATTTCCAGCTGTAAGAGAGAAGAAATGAACATTAATTCAAATTATCCATCCACACTCTCTTTCCTTTCCTCATAGCTGTACTGAGAATTTTAATCCAAACGTGATATCAATCAATGATAACAGTCCAAAGAGAAATGAACGAAAATCAATAATCGAATAAAAGGGAGAAAGATCATATCACCTCTTCTCACTGTCTATCCAAATACCCATTATTTAGAACAGACATATTCCAATAGTATAATTCATTCAGAATAGTATATTTCAGTATTCAAAATCTACTATTACCTTTCCAAAATGTTGACCAGAGTTCATTGCAACTGGTCCGTAAACATTAGTACCAAAAGAACCTATAAACGCAATCATTTCCTTTTAAACATTTCACTCTCTGAGACATTCACGTCTAGATATAGACAAGCAAGAATGCACATCTGTTTTATCACCTATCGTTTCATCAAAACCAAGCATTTCAGCTAGACTCGAACAACATGAATGTACAACTACTACAAAATTATGAGCTTCTCTAATAATAAAAAAAGAATCATTTTCCAAACATTCAAAGTAAGAATTCCACTTAGTTTAGCCTTGATGAAACAACAAGAAATCTAAAGGGCAGTTCGTATAGGTATACAATCACATATTTATGTAAATAATTCATCATCCAATCCAAAGAAGACTGAAATAGTGAACTCTAATCTATCGGTAAATATCAGATACTCGGTTCTTAATCAAGAATTAATTCTTTTAAACAAAGTCTTTCATGGAATTCAACCAAACACGGATGCTTTTTAATCATTTTAAAAAGGAAGTGAGAGTAAAACGATGAAACAAGCCCACTGTTCCAAGTATTTATATTCTATGTGTTGTATACCCTCAAGAAAATAACTCACCCAATAGTTCCATCTATTATTCTCACGGTTCTTCAAAAACCATTCACGTACAACATTCAGAAAAACAATCTCCTTATCAGTATTGTTTACATAAGACCGAATCCATAATACACAATAAAATCCACTTACCATTAGCTTCAGATTTCCAACAGCAAAAGAGAAAACTAGTTCATTAATAGTTTTAGTAAGAAAAACACTCATTTTCTTCAAAACGCACAAGAATACTCAAGTCGTATTCATCCATATAATGACTGTTCAACCAGACATACAAAAAAATCATCTCATCCTCCTATTTTCACAAGGATGCGCAGAACTCAGAATTGCTACACGCACAACTAAAGTATTCATAAGCACAAACTCATAAAATAAAGAACGAATCCCCAATACTATCGAAATGAATCCACTCAGCATGGGCAGTGTATTCCACTCAATAATTATGCAAAGAATGCTTAAGTCGCATACAACAAAAGAAAACGACTCAACCCAAAATCATCTCAACAAAACAGCCAAATCAAATAACCAAAACCCCCATCATAAGAGCAGGGTTGTTTTAATGAGACGATTAAACAAAAGCAAGCGGTTTAAGGAGAAGGGCTTAACATGCCTGTTAATTTTTCTTGTGGCTCGAAGAAAACCGCGCCCACTGGAGTTGTTTCTCTCCACGACGTCCTCGGCCAGGCTTTCCAACCAGTCACTAACTTCCATAGGCTCAAGAATAGCCTTTGTTTTTCCAAAGAACAGAGATAATAATCAAAACACAGCTGGTTCGATAGAACCATGGAGAAACAAAATGCAGAGCAACTAAAATCCAAATGCACACAACAAACAATTTTCCTTTTTCCTCTATCCTCTTTCCAAGGCGAGCTGGTCGCTAAGACCAAGGTAATTGAATGCATTGAATGCATTGCTTTTTCCTAATTTTTCACGCCACCGCCGACTCAGGGTTGGTGAGTTCCCAATTTCAAATTTTTGCATGAAATCATAGTTTAGCTTCATAGCTAGTTGGACGCCTCCAACTTTTCCATGTTCCCGCCAAACTTGGCGCTGCACATGTAAGGACTCCATTTACTGTCCCATTAAATTTCCTACCTTCCCCCCTTATCCTTTCCATCCACATGGGTCTATGCGTCCCCTTCCTTAGGTTAGGGTTAGTTTAGGATTTTAATAGTCCATATCTAGGTCATTCGCCTAGTTCCTAGGTTAATAGAATTCACATCTATTTTCATCCTTATAAAATTTAAAATCCATATAGGATAGTAGTTTAGGGTATAGGATAAAACTTAGGGGTAGGTTAGGGTTTAATCCCCTAATATTTAATTAACTAGTTTCCATATCAAGTCTTTCCGCCTGACAGTCATATTCAACATTAAGCAGGACATTTCGTCCTAAGTTCCACATACCTGTGCCACTTGCATCCAGGCCCTTATCGTCTTACGCTGTCTAGCGTTACAACGGTGTGTGGTTTGAGAATCGAACCTTTTTCATTGGCATCTACGTACCAGATATTCATACCTGAAATCAGGTGCTGCAACATTTATATCAACCTTCAGTCTGGTTTAAAAGTAAATCGACAAAGCGATCATAAGAAGGCCACAACATACCTTGGATCAATGGAATTGATTCAAGGTGTGTTGTCAATCAGTGAATAGAGTTCATCAAGCATACGACAAGTCTGTTGTCTCATTAGCAATCACACAAGCAATAATAACTTCTGTCTCAAGTATCAAGTTACAACAAACAAGGGTCCAGATCAGCAACACATTCCTCTAAGATCAAAAATGTGTCTTAACATATTTATCTTCATTTCTGTAGTTACAACCTCATGAAAGGTAATTACCATGATAACTTACAAAAATCAAGGCGTTACATTCCTCCCTTCTTAAAGAATCATCATCCCGATGATCAAATTAACCAATTCAAGGAGTTTCTAGGACAAAATTCAGTTATTGTCCTTCCATTCATAAGTTCATACCAAAAACAGATTCACTCTTTAAAACAGTGTTTTAAGATAACTGTAAAATAGACCAATAATTGTCTAAATTTGGTAGAATTATCAGTTTTTTGAATTTCAATTTCGATCAAACAAGTATGGAAAAGCAGATCTCATTTCTTCGAGATTTTCCCAAGTTGCACTTTCTTCGCTAAACTGGTCCCACTGGACCTTACATTGATTCACTTCGTGATTTCTTAAGTACAACTGGTGAGTTCCCAGCACTCGAATGGGCTTAACCACGATTATTCCTGGGTCTTGGACCTGCAAGGAATTCCAATTCAGCACATGTGATAAATCTATTACGTATTTCTTAAGCAAAGAAATATGAAAAACATCATGCATTTGTGATAAAGCAGGAGGTAATGCTAGACGATAAGCTACAGGGTTGATTATTTCAACAATTTCAAAAGGTCCCACGTAACGTGGCGACAACTTGGCAGCCTTGCCAAAAGTTATTGAGCTCTTTTTCGGCTTAACCCGAAGAAAGACCTTCTCACCAAGTTTATAATTCCTATCAACCCGCTTTAAGTCTGCATAACTCTTTTGCCTATTGGCAGCCTCCTTTAGATGTTCCCGAATCATTTTGATTTGTTGTTCCATTTCCGTGAGGATTTCTAGCCCAATTACCTCTCTGTCCTCTACGTTGTCCCAGCTAACAGGGGTTCTGCATTTTCTTCCATACAATGCTTCAAAGGGTGCCATTTTTAAAGAGGCGTGGTATGTATTATTGTAGGCAAATTCAACTAGCGGAAGGTATTCCTCCCATTTATACTGCTGGTCCATGCAATACATCCTTAACATGTCCTCTAAAACTTGATTGACTCTCTCAGTTTGTCCATCCATCTCCGGATGATATGCAGAGCTGAAGTTTAATTTAGTTCCCAAGGCCGCATTAAGCGTTTGCCAAAACCTTGATGTCATCCTCGGATCTCTGTCCGATATGATCAATTCGGGTATTCCATGCAATCTGAAAATTTCATGTACAAATCTTCTTGCTAACACTGGTGCATCATCTTTCAAATTACCAGCAATGAAGTGTGCCACTTTGGTTAATTTTTCGACGACAACCAGGATGATATCATGCTTATTCCTTGACATAGGCAATCCTTGAACGAAATCCATCGTTATCACTTGCCATTTGTACTGTGGAACGTTGTGGGGATACAATAATCCAGCGGGATGCATATGTTCCACCTTAACACGCTGACATTCCAAGCAGTGTGTTACAAATTCCACCACATCCTTTTTCATTCCCTTCCAGAAGTATTGCTTCTTAAGATCAGCAAGCATTTTCGTAATGCCAGGGTGTCCAGAAAAAGGTGAATTATGGAATTCAGTTAACAATTTCCTTCTTAAATCATTTGCCAAGGGTATATAGACCCTGTTTTTGAACCTCAGAATTCCTTCGCTATCAAAGTGAAATCCTTTATACCTCACATCCTTTGGATCTGCAGCAAGTGTTGTTTTAACTTGCTGGAAATAAGGATCTGATTCCAAGGCATCTTTCACCTCATCCTTAAACTGAGTTCTTAACGTTATAAGAGCAGAGATGTGCTTCCTTCGACTCAGAGCATCTTGCCACTCTATTTTCCTTGCCTTTGATGTAGCTTATATCAAAATCATACTGAGACAGAAATTCTAACCATCTTCGTTGTCTTGCATTCAAATTTGGTTGAGTAAAAATATACTTCAACCCCAGATGGTCAGTTTTTAACTCAAAAGGTTTGCCTAAAAGGTAATGCCTCCACATTTGAAGTGCATGTACAATGGCAGTGAGCTCTAGGTCATGTGGAGCATAATTTTGTTCATGTAACTTAAGCTTTCTGCTTTCATAAGCTATGACATGGTCATTCTGTAACAGAATACCTCCAAGGCCTTCTCCCGATGCATCCGTTACAACCATAAAATTTCCATTTGGATCTAGTACAGTTAAAATAGGTGTTGTAGTTAACTGTTCCTTTAAATTTTTAAAGGTAGATTCACATTTGTCAGTCCAGACAAATTTCTTATCCTTCTTTTGCAGTGAAGTGATTGGGGCAGCAATTTTTGAAAAATCCTTAACGAACTTTCTATAATATCCTGCCAAGCCCATGAAGCTTCTTACTTCATGCACGTTCTTAGGCACAGGCCACTCGGTTATAGCTGCGATCTTTGAAGGGTCTACACTATTCCATTCTTGCTTATAACGTGTCCCAAATAATGCACCTCTGCATCATAAAAGGAACATTTAGATAGTTTACCATACAACTTCCTCTTTCTTAAAACTTCCAGCACTACCCTTAAATGTTCTTGGTGCTCTTCGACATTTTTAGAGTATATAAGAATGTCGTCTAAGAATACAAGCACAAACTTGTCTAGGTATTCTTGAAAAATATTGTTCATCAGATTCATGAAGGCGGCAGGTGCATTTGTCAACCCAAAAGGTAACACCGTGAATTCATAATGCCCGTACCTTGTTCTAAAAGTTGTTTTATGAATATCTTCTTCCTTTATTCTCAGCTGATGATACCCAGATCGAAGATCTATTTTTGAATAGATCGATGCTCCACATCGGTCAAAGATCTCAATCCTAGGAAGTGGGTATCGATTCTTAATAGTTGCCTTGTTCAACATTCTGTAATCAATGCACAGCCTCAATGTGCCATCCTTTTTCTTTACAAAAATTACCGGCGCTCCCCATGGTGAGACGCTCGGTCTTATCAGCCCCTTAGTCAAAAGTTCTGTAATTGAGCCTTTAGCTCTACCAACTCGAGGGTGGTCATTCTATAAGGTGCCTTAGATATGGGTTCAGTTCCCGGCTTGATTTCTATTGCAAAGTCAAACTCTCGTTTGGGTGGAAGACCTGGTAATTCCTCCGGAAATACATCACTGAAATCCCTTAATAATGGATATCTTTCCATGAAATCATTATCCTCCTCAGCATTTTCTGTCATTTTTACTGCATACAAGGTGCAACCTCTATTTTTAGCCCTTTTTAGTTGCATAGCTGTTAGTTTCCTAACTGCAACTTCACGCTTTACACCTTGAATGACTGCTGCTTTCTGCAGGTCGTCAAAACAACAAATTTGTTTTTCATAACAGTCGACCTTTGCCTTATGTTCTGCCAACCAGTTAACTCCAATAATGATATCATATGATCCTAAAGGAGTGACATACAGGTCAACTTCGGTGGAGAAACTGGGCAAGTCAAGAATTGCCCCAAAAAGGCACATTTCGACTGTATGGACAACATTATTCCCATAATGCACTGTCCATGTCTTATCCATCCGTTCAGCCTTTCTTTTTAATTTCATTGCAAGTTTAGTAGAAATAAAGCATTCAGTGGCTCCAGTATCAAAAAGTATGACTACAGGTGTACCGAATAACTTACCGGAACTTCTATAGGCGTAACTTGCTTTTCAACTTGTCTGTTAGCCACCGCAACGTGTATCCTATGCTGCTGATCGCGATCATCCTTTTTCAGAGGACAAGTGACTCACGTAATGGTCCTTTCCATAGTTGAAGCATCCTCCAACTGGCCCTTTCCTAGGCTCAAATTTGTTACCAGCTTTGAAGTTATCATTCTGGCTTCCATAGGACTTTTGTCCATTGCCACTAACTTTTGCGAAGCTGTTCCGCACACTATTTATAGGTTTGTTCATTACAGATTTCTTGTTGTTATCTACAACAATTTTGTTTTTCACACCAAACCTTTTCCAAGGCCCCCTTTTGGGTGCGAGAGATGAAGAAGAATTGGGAATCTTCTTCCTTATCTCTTCCCTATGAGCAGAAATTGCTCTCAATTTTTATTCCTGTCTTATTGCCTTTTCGACAACTCCTTCCATGGTGGTTGGACCGTGGACATCCACTTCACCACCAATGATGGGATTTAGTCCCATTATGAACTTTCGTATTCTGAACTTCTCGTCAGCTTGGTACTGCGGCACATACTTAAGGAGTTTAGTAAACCCTTCCCAGTATTCTGTCACCGTCAGCCTTCCTTGCGACCAGTTCTGAAATTCAGTCATTTTCCTATCAAAATAGAGTTGAGGCAGCCACCGTTGCCTAAAGTAACCCTTAAATTGATCCCAAGTTATGTCTGATTCAACAATATTCAACTCAACCTTACGGTTGTCCCACCATGATGATGCTTCATGAGAAAGCTGATATGCTCCCCATATCGCTTTGGTCTCCTCGGAGAAGTTTCTTATTGCAAAGTACTTCTCCATTTCACTGAGCCAATTTCTCAGCTCCGTCCCCAAGGGTTGTTCCATCAAACTTTGGAGGACTTATTCTCTTTATGTCATTTGTAAGTTCAGCTACTAATCTTGCCCTTTTATTTTCAGGATGATTAGGAGCATTCACATTACTATTATCAACACCCGGATTCCCTCCATTGGTGTTGTCCACAGGAGGTGGCTGATCATTTATATCAGCTTCTTCTTCCTCCTCTTCATTGCCCATTGATTGTTGTTCCAAAATAGTCAAACGATCTCTCGTATCTAGTAGGGCAGCAAGGATTTCATCCAGCTTTTGAGCAGTAGCTGCTTCTCCACCCAGTAACGGGTTGTTCGCAACATTTCCTCTTGTTTTGACCATTTTCTGTTCAATAAGAAAATGTAAACCTTATTAAATTGTGGACTCATTAGGTCCAAGAGCTGCAACCTTCAGCTCTGATACCAAGATGTAACATCCCCATTTTAAGATACTAGAACAAGGGAATTTTTTTTTTTTTTTTATAAACGTTCCTGTTATGAATTATATAATTCAAACACACGTTCAAGTTTTAATAATTGTTCTCTGTCCAATTAATGCAGTTTGGATCACACAATTTCCTTTTAAAACTAATGTTCTCTGTTCACATATTTGCAATATGGAACACACATTCAGTGCCAATCAATCATATAACAGATACCATATGCTATTGTAAATGACTCGAAGAACTACCGACCTCCCACTTTATGGCTCGGAGTTTCAGCGATCTCTCATTTCATGACTCGGTGACTTACCGATCCTTCATGTTAATTCATGCATAGTATAATGAATATACAGGGTTCTTTTTTTACCATTTCGGTTATCGAAGTGATCCATTTAAGAAGCCTATCTAAATATCTATTAATTGATATTCATCGACATCCTGCATCTTAAACTAGGTGATTAGGACAACGCAACCAACACTTGCGATACTTTGGCCAAAGATTTTCACATGCTTTGCATGATCATATTCCTAGATGTGATACACACCAATGGAATACGTCCTTCACCTCACTTCATCTGTTATCTAGAATGGTCTTTCCTGGTCTCTACCAGTCCTTCCATTTAAGGTCAAACTCTAACCTCAACTAGCAATATGAACGAGTATAGGAAGTTACTCATGGTAACTAAAGATACGTCAGACATACGGTGTCATTCCTAGACGACTCCATGTGTCTAGTTACCTTTAGTCCTCCGGAGTCACTCCGTATACGTGATCACATTTCTATCCCCAGCCAAGAACTTATTATCCAGCTTATGTAAACTTGATGATTTAATTCGGAAGGGCATTGTAATATGTCAGCTATAACATTGTGTCGTCATGAAGGCCCCGCCTTCACGAAGACACCATATTGTAGCTGGCGTATGTCAATGTCCTACGGAATCCTCTCATCGAGGGTACACACATCTCAGCTCAATTGTGATTTGGTTATAATCTTAGTATTTAAGATCAACTTTCAAAGCAACCATGTTGATCCTTTATCCTTGTTCTTGTTATAGTTGTATGTAGCTAAGAGAGACTTAATCCATCTTCTAGCTTAATACGCATCTCCTCCTTCATACCGAAGGGTTGCATATTCACTTCTTGGTTCCTTTCTTATTCTTTGGACTAATCAGTCCATTATCGATAAACCTAATAAGTTTAACCTATTAAACTTAACCAAGTTTTTCCACAACTGTAAACAAATTCAGAATTCCATCTTATTAGACGTCATTTAAACGAGGTCTAATTCTAAATGAATTTATTCATTTATCCTCCTTAACCTTACTTAGTTTAAGGTTCATTAACAATAGATATGATTTCCCATATCTTTATTTTCTGAATTTAAATATTCGAGGCTATTAACAGAGTCCGAATACAAGGTTCGGCTGCCCCTAAGTTATTTGATATCCCTTAGCTTTCAAACTAATCCCGAATACCTTCCAATTAGGATTTCGTGTTTATCTAAATCTTTTAATGTCAATTCAAAATTCATCTTAACCCAAGTATGAACTAATTGCACATTTCAACGTAAAAGTTGCATTCGAGTAAAGAATAGATGTTATTTCTTTTAAATTCATCCATTAACATTTGAATAATTCCAAGTCAAGGAATAATGTTATATTCTCAAACTTATTCAACCATATCAAACTGATACAGTTATTGAAAATATCACACTTTTACTTGTATTCATCCATCAAATTTACAATCTATACATTTTCCAGTCCAAACGACTGGACTTTGTTTATATCAAACAACATTACAACTCATAAAGATAGAAGAATGTAACTTCTTCCTTTCTCATTTCCTCGTGGAGGAGTAATAGCTATCAATACAATCCATCTTCAGTTAATCAAAGAAGTATCGGAAAACAACCATGTCTTCATTTATACTCAAGTTTCATCTGCAAAATTACTTGCACGGGTCAGTTCATTGAACTGAGCATATTAAGCACTTGTCTTTAAAATGAGGTGCTTTTAATTAACTGTCTCAATAAAAGAACCCTGCTTTTATGAAACGTTAATATGAACATCATTCAAGAATTAAGTACCGAAAAGGATGAACAACATAACAACTCAATCATCTAATTACCATCCCAATCAGACAAAGGATTACTGCCCTCTTTCCCAAATAATTATTACAAGGAGTAATTTCCATCAAACAGTTCCAGATTACAACATCTGTAAGAACTACAAACACAATTTTGCAAACTGTTGTTCTAGCATAAATGCTATAATTTCCATTCCTTACAATAGTTATAATTTCAAAAGATAGAGTATAACTGAAGATTCAACCGAACTACTTTCCTTTGCTTTCATACAACTCATCGGAATTCAAACAATCAAACGCAGAAGAGAAAAGTAAACAACAATTAATGCAGATGCTTAAACCAAAGCAGTACAAAATTTAATCCATAATAATTATAGATTTCCAGCTGTAAGAGAGAAGAAACGAACATTAATTCAAATTATCCATCCACACTCTCTTTCCTTTCCTCATAGTTGTACTGAGAATTTTAATCCAAACGTGATATCAATCAATGATAACAGTCCAAAGAGAAATGAACGAAAATCAATAATCGAATAAAAGGGAGAAAGATCATATCACCTCTTCTCACTGTCTATCCAAATACCCATTATTTAGAACAGACATATTCCAATAGTATAATTCATTTAGAATAGTATATTTCAGTATTCAAAATCTACTATTACCTTTCCAAAATGTTGACCAGAGTTCATTGCAACTGGTCCGTAAACATTAGTACCAAAAGAACCTATAAACGCAATCATTTCCTTTTAAACATTTCACTCTACAGACATTCACGTCTAGATATAGACAAGCAAGAATGCACATCTAGTTTTATCAGCTATCGTTTCATCAAAACCAGCATTTCAGCTAGACCTGAACAACATGAATGTACAACCAACTACAAAATTATGAGCTTCCTCATAATAAAAAAAAGAATCATTTTCCAAACATTCAAAGTAAGAATTCCACTTCAGTTTAGCCTTGATGAAACAACAAGAAATCTAAAGGGCAGTTCGTATAGGTATACAATCACATATTTATGCAAATAATTCATCATCCAATCCAAAGAAGACTGAAATAGTGAACTCTAATCTATCTGGTAAATATCCAGATACTCAGTTCCAGAATCAAGAATTAATTCTTTTAAACAAAGTCTTTCATGGAATTCAACCAAACACGGATGCTTTTTAATCGTTTTAAAAAGGAAGTGAGAGTAAAACGATGAAACAAGCCCACTGTTCCAAGTATTTATATTCTATGCGTTGTATACCCTCAAGAAAATAACTCACCCAATAGTTCCATCTATTATTCTCACGGTTCTTCAAAAACCGTTCACGTACAACATTCAGAAAAACAATCTCCTTATCAATATTGTTTACATAAGACCGAATCCATAATACACAATAAAATCCACTTACCATTAGCTTCAGATTTCCAACAGCAAAAGAGAAAACTAGTTCATTAATAGTTTTAGTAAGAAAAACACTCATTTTCTTCAAAACGCACAAGAATACTCAAGTCGTATTCACCCATATAATGACTGTTCAACTGACATACAAAAAAATCATCTCATCCTCCTATTTTCACAAGGATGCGCAGAACTCAGAATTGCTACACGCACAACTAAAGTATTCATAAGCACAAACTCATAAAATAAAGAACGAATCCCCAATACTATCGAAACGAATCCACTCAACATGGGCAGTGTATTCCACTCAATAATTATGCAAAGAATGCTTAAGTCGCATACAACAAAAGAAAACGACTCAACCCAAAATCATCTCAACAAAACAGCCAAATCAAATAACCAAACCCCCATCATATAAGAGCAGGTTGTTTTAATGAGACGATTAAACAAAAGCAAGCGGTTTAAGGAGAAGGGCTTAACATGCCTGTTAATTTTTCTTGTGGCTCGAAGAAAACCATGCCCACTAGAGTTGTTTCTCTCCACGACGTCCTCGGCCAGGCTTTCCAACCAGTCACTAACTTCCACAGGCTCAAGAATAGCCTTTGTTTTTCCAAAGAACAGAGATAATAATCAAAACACA
>CM031240.1:445173943-445186443 GCA_018340775.1 Taxus wallichiana var. yunnanensis | reverse complement strand
CATTTGAATAATTCCAAATCAAGGAATAATGTTATATTCTCAAACTTATTCAACAATATCAAAGCGATACTGAGTCATTAAAAATATCACACTCGTACTTGTATTCATCCATCGGCTTTACAATCTATACATTTGCGGTCAAATGACTGGACTTTGTTTATATTAAACAACATTACAACTCATAAGTTAGAAGAATGTAATTTCTTCTTTTCTCATTTCCTCGTAGAGGAGTAATAGTTATCAATTACAATCCATCTTGATCGATCAAAAGAAGTATCGAGAAAACAACCATGTCTTCGTTTATACTCAAGTTCCATCTGCAAAATTACTTGCAGGTCGGTTCATTGGTGAGCATATTAAGCACTTGTCATTAAAATGAAGTGCTTTTAATTAAGCTGTCTCAATAAAGAACCCTGCTTTTATGAAGCGTTAATATGAACATCATTCAAGAATTAAGTATCAAAAAGGATGACCAGCATAACAACTCAATCATCTAATTACCCTCCCAATCAGAAAAGATAGGATTACTTGCCCTCTTTCCCAATAATTACTACAAGAAGTAATTTCCTTCAAACAGTTCCAGATTACAAACATCTGTAAGAACTAATAACACAATTATGCATACTGTTGTTCTAACATAAATGCTATCAATTCCATTCCCTTACATTAGTTATAATTTCAAAAGATAAAATTATTTGAAAATATAAACCAAATTACTTTCCTTTCCATTCATGACCCATTTGATTTCAAGCAATCAAACAACGATGAGAAAAGTAAACAACAATAAAATGCGAGATGCTTAAACCAAAGCAATACAAAATTCGTTCCATAACGATTCTGATTTCCAATTGTATGAGAGAAGAAATGAACATTAATTCAAATTATCCATCCACACTCCCTTTCCTTTCCTCACATGATTATCTTGAGAATTTAATCCAACGTGATATCAATCAATGATAATGAGTCAAAGAGAAGTAAATAAAATCAATAATCGAATAATAGAAAGAAGAATCATATTACTTCTTCTCATTTGTCTAACCAAATATCCACTATTTAGAAGCAGACATAATCAATAGTATGATTCATTACGATTAGTATACTTAGTATCCCAAAAACCTCTAAGCACAGTCATTTCCTTTTAAATATTTCACTCTCTGAGACATTCACGTCTAGGTATAAACAAGCAAGAATGTACTGACTAGTTTTATCAAACAACGTTTCATCAAAAACAAGCATTTCAGCTAGACTTGAACAACAAAGAATGTACTGACTAGCTACGAAATCATGAGTTTCACCATATTGGTAAAAAGATTCATTTTCAAACATTCAAGGTAAGAATCCCACTTGATTCGGTCTTGATGAAACAACAAGAAGTCTAGAATGCGGTTTGAATATATACACATATATATATACATATAATTTCATCATCGAGTCTAAAAGAAGTGAAATAGTAAACTCTATTCCATCAGGCATGAGATACCCGAGATACTCGGTTCTAGAATTAGGTAAATAGTTCCTAAAACAAATTCTTTCACGATTTCAAACCAAATACGGAGGCATTTAATCGTTTTAAATTGCGTAAGAGTAAAACGATGAAACAAGCCCACTGTCCCAAAGAATTTGTATTCTATGCGTGATGTAATACAACCAGAGAAAATAACTCACGCACAGTTCCATCAAGCATTCTCACGTTTTTTTTTAAAACCATTCACGCACAGAACTCAGAAAACAATCTACATATCACTATCACTTCCATCAAACCGAACCCATAATGCACAATGAAACCCAATTACCATTACTTTCAAAATTTAAAACAAGCGAGAAAGAAAACTTCGTTTCCTTAATAATTTCAGTAAAGAAACACTCATTTTCTTCAAAATACACAAGAATACCCAAGTCGAGTTCGTTTTATAATGACAGCTCAAACCAGAGGTCATATCGAATCCTTTTATCCTTCCATTTTTACAAGAATGCACAGAACTCAGAAAACAATACTCACATCGTTGGTACATTCACCAACTCGAATCCATAATGGGTAATAGAAAGCGATTACACAATACTATCAATCTGAGACTCATACAACGAGAACAGATTCATTTCATTTACCCATTTTGCAAAGAAATATTCAAGTAGCATACAGCAAAGAAAATGACTCAACCCAAAATCACTTCAACATAACAGCAAAATCGAATAACCAAACCCCCCCTTCATAAGAGCGGGGTTGTTTTAATGAGATGATTAAGCAAAAAAAAGCGGTTTAAGGAGAAGGGCTCAACATGCCTGTAATTTTTCTTGAAGCTCGAAGAAAAAACGCCCACAGGAGCTATTCTTCTCCACGGCGACAGTAGTAAAGCTTTCCAAACAGTCACCTACTTCCACAGGCTTAAAAAATAGCCTAGCTTCTCCAAGAACAGAGATAATAACCAAAAATAACAGCAGGTTCGACAGAACCATGGAAGAACAAAATGCAGAGCAACTAAAATCCAAATGCACACAACAACAAACAAACTTCCCTCACAATCCTCTTTCCAAGGTGAGCTGGTCACTAAGACCAAGACAATTAATGCATTGAATGCATTCCTTTTTCCTTTTTCCTCACGCAACCGCCGACTCAAGTTGGCGAGTTACTAATTTCAAATTTTTGCATGTAATCATGGTTTAGTTTCACAACTAGTTGGATGCCTCCAACTTTCCCTATGTTCCCGCCAAACTTGTGCTGCTGAAACTTGTAAGGACGCCATTCATTGTCCTAATTAATTTCCAACCTTCCCTCCTTATCCTTTCCATCCACATGGGTCTGTCGTCCCCTTCCTTAGGTTAGGATTAGTTTAGGATTTTAATAGTCCATATCTAGGTCATTCGCCTAGTTCATAGGTTAGTAGGATTTACATCTATTTTCACCCTTATAAAATCTAAAATCCATATAGGATAGTAGTTAGGATATTAGATAAAACTTAGGGGTAGGTTAGGGTTTAATCCCTATTATTTAATTAATTAGTTTCCAATCAAGTCCTTAGTGACATTCATATTCAACACTATGCGGGCGTTTCGTCTCATGTTCCACATACAGAGCCACCGCATCCAGGCCTTTATCGCCTTACGTGGTCTAGCGTTACAACGGTGTGCGGTTCGAGAATCGAACCTTTTTCATTGGCATCTACGTACCAGATATTTATACCTAAAATCAGGTGCTGCAACATTTATATCAACCTTCAGTCTGGTTTAAAAGTAAATCTACAAAGCGATCACAAGAAGGTCACAACATACCTTGGATCAATGGAATTGATTCAAGGTGTTTGTAATCGACGAATAGAGTTCATCAAGCATCGACATTGTTGTCACATCAGCAATCATACAAGCAATAATAACTTCTATCCCAAGTAACAAATTACACAAACAAGGGTCAGATTAACAACACATTCCTTTAAGATCAAAGATATATCTTAACATGTTTATCTTCATTTCTGCGATTCTGACATTATGAGAAGTAATCACCATGATAACTTACAAAAATCAAGGCGTTACATTCCTCCCTTCTTAAAGAATCATCGTCCGATGATCAAATTAACCAATTCAAGGAGTTTTAGGACAAAATTCAGTTATTGTCCTTCCATTCATAAGTTCATACCAAAAGCAGATTCACTCTTTAAAACAGTGTTTTAAGATAAGCGTAAAATAGACCAATAATTGTCTAAATTTGGTAGAATTATCATTTTTTTTGAATTTCAATTTCGATCAAACAAGTATGGAAAAGCAGATCTCATTTCTTGAGATTTTCCCAAGTTGCACTTTCTTCGCTAAAGCTGGTCCCCTTTGGACCTTACATTGATTCACTTTGCGATTTCTTAAGCACTGTTGGCGAGTTCCCAAGCACTTGAATGGGCTTAACCACGATTATTCTGGGTCTTGGACTACAAGGAATTCGATTCAGCACATGTGATAAATCTGTTACGTATTTCTTAAGCAAAGAAATATGAAAAACATCATGCATTTGTGATAAAGTAGGAGGTAATGCTAGACGATAAGCTACAGGGTTGATTATTTCAACAATTTCAAAAGGTCCCACGTAACGTGGTGACAACTTGGTAGCCTTGCCAAAAGTTATTGAGCTCTTTTTCGGCTTAACCTGAAGAAAGACCTTCTCACCAAGTTTATAATTCCTATCAACCCGCTTTAAGTCTGCATAACTCTTCTGCCTATTGGCAGCCTCCTTTAGATGTTCTCGAATCATTTTGATTTGTTGTTCCATTTCCTTGAGGATTTCTGGCCCAATTACCTCTCTGTCCTCTCGTTGTCCCAGTGCTGGGGGTTTGCATTTTCTTCCATCAATGCTTCAAAGGCGCCATTTTTAAAGAGGCGTGATATGTATTATTGTAGGCAAATTCAACAGTGGAAGGTATTCCTCCCATTTATCTTTGCTGGTCCATGCAATACATTCTTAACATGTCCTCTAAAACTTGATTGACTCTCTCGGTCTGTCCATCCGTCTCCAGATGATATGCAGAGCTGAAGTTTAATTTAGTTCCCAAGGCCGCATTAAGCGTTTGCCAAAACCTTGATGTCATCCTCGGATCTCATCGATATGATCAATTCGGGTATTCCATGCAATCTGAAAATTTCATGTACAAATCTTCTTGCTAACACTTTGGTGCATCGTCTTTCAAATTACAATGATGAAGTGTGCCACTTTGGTTAATTTATCGGCGACAACCGAGGATGATATCATGCTTGTTCCTTGACATAGGCAATCCTTGAGCGAAATCCATCGTTATCACTTGCCATTTGTCTTTGTGGAGCGCTTTGTGGGGATCAATAATCTAGCGGGATGCATATGTTCCGCCTTAACACGTTGACATTCCAAGCAGTGTGTTACAAATTCCACCACATCCTTTTTCATTCCCTTCTAGAAGTATTGTTGCTTAAGATCAGCAAGCATTTTTGTAATGCCAGGGTGTCCAGAAAAAGGTGAATTATGAAATTCAGTTAACAATTTCCTTCTTAAATCATTTGCCAAAGGTATATATACCCTATTTTCGAACCTCAGAATTCCTTCATTATCGAAACGAAATCCTTTATACCTTACATCCTTTGGATCTGCAGCAAGTGTTGTTTTGACTTGCTGGAAATAAGGATCTGATTCAAGGCATCTTTCACCTCATCCTTAAAGCGAGTTCTTAACATGATAAGAGCTAGAGATATGCTTCCTTCGACTCAGAGCATCTGCCACTCTATTTTCCTTGCCTTTGATGTAGCTTATATCAAAATCATACTGAGACAGAAATTCTAACCATCTTCGTTGTCTTGCATTCAAATTTGGCTGAGTAAAAATATACTTCAACCCCAGATGGTTAGTTTTTAACTCAAAGGTTTGCCAAAAAGGTAATGCCTCCACATTTGAAGTGCATGTACAATGGCAGCGAGCTCTAGGTCGTGTGGAGCATAATTTTTGTTCATGTAACTTAAGCTTTCTGCTTTCATAAGCTATGACATGGTTATTCTGTAACAGAATACCTCCAAGGCCTTCTCCTGATGCATCCGTTACAACCATAAAATTTCCATTTGGATCAAGTACAGTTAAAATAGGTGTTGTAGTTAACTGTTCCTTTAAATTTTTAAAGGCAGATTCACATTTGTCCATCCAGACAAATTTCTTATCCTTCTTTTGCAGGGAAGTGATTGGGGCAGCAATTTTTGAAAAATCCTTAATGAACTTTCTATAATATCTACCTGCCAAGCCCATGAAGCTTCTTACTTCATGCACGTTCTTAGCGCGAGCCACTCGGTTATAGCTGCGATCTTTGAAGGGTCTATAGCTATTCCGTTCTTGCTTATAACGTGTCCCAAATAATGCACCTCTGCATCATAAAAGGAACATTTAGACAGTTTACCATACAACTTCCTCTTTCTTAAAACTTCCAGCACTACCCTTAAATGTTCTTGGTGCTCTTCGCATTTTAGAGTATATAAGAATGTCGTCTAAGAATACAAGCACAAACTTGTCTAGGTATTCTTGAAAAATATTGTTCATCAGATTCATGAAGGCGGCAGGTGCATTTGTCAACCCAAAAGGTAACACCGTGAATTCATAATGCCCGTACCTTGTTCTAAAAGTTGTTTTATGAATATCTTCTTCCTTTATTCTCGCTGATGATACCCGGATCGAAGATCTATTTTTGAATAGAGTGATGCTCCATGCATTTGGTGAACAGATCATCAATCCTAGGAAGTGGGTATCGATTCTTAATAGTTGCCTTGTTGACATTCTATAATCAATGCAGTCTCAATGTGCCATCCTTTTTCTTTACAAAAATTACCGGTGCTCCCCATGGTGAGGCGCTTGGTCTTATCGGCCCCTTAGTCAAAAGTTCTGTAATTGAGCCTTTAACTCTACCAACTCGAGGGTGGTCATTCTATAAGGTGCCTTAGATATGGGTTCGAGTTCTGGCTTGATTTCTATTGCAAAGTCAAACTCTCGTTTGGGTGGAAGACACAGTAATTCCTCAGGAAATACATCTTTGAAATCCCTTAATAATGGATATCTTTCCATGAAATCATTATCCTCCTTAGCATTTTCTATCATTTTACTACATACAAGGTCTGACCTCTATTTTTAGCCCTTTTTTAGTTGCATATTTGTTAGTTTTCTAAGCTATGACTTCACGCTTTACACCTTGAATGACTTTGCTTTCTCTGCAGGTCGTCAAAACAACAAATTTGTTTTTCATAATAGTCGACCTTTGCCTTATGTTCGCCATGACGATTAACTCAATAATGATATCATATGATCCTAAAGGAGTGACATACGAGTCAACTTCGGTGGAGAAAGCTAGGCAAGTCAAGAATTGCCCCAAAAGGCACATTTATTTGTATGGACAACATTATTCCCATAATGCCTTTGTCCATGTCTTATCCATTCGTTCAGCCTTTCTTTTTAATTTCATTGCAAGTTTAGTAGAAATAAAGCATTCAGTGGCTCCAGTATCAAAAAGTATGACTACAGGTGTACCGAATAACTTACCCGGAACTTCTATAGGCGTAACTTGCTTTTCAGCTTGTCTGTTAGCCACCGCAGCGTGTATCTATCTTTGCTGATCGCGATCATCCTTTTTCAGAGGATAGTGACTCGCGTAATGGTCCTTTCCACAGTTGAAGCATCCTCCAACTGGCCCTTTCCTAGGCTCAAATTTGTTACCAGCTTTGAAGTTATCATTCTAGCTCCCATAGGACTTTTGTCCATTGCCACTAACTTTTGCGAAAGCTGTTCGCACACTATTTATAGGTTTGTTCATTACAGATTTCTTGTTGTTATCTACAACAATTTTGTTTTTCACACCAAACCTTTTCCAAGGCCCCCTTTTGGGTGCAAGAGATGAAGAAGAGTTGGGAATCTTCTTCCTTATCTCTTCCCTATGAGCAGAAATTGCTCTCAATTTTGTTCTGTCTTATTGCCTTTTGACAACTCCTTCCATGGTGGTTGGACCGTGGACATCCACTTCACCACCAATGATGGGATTCGGTCCCATTATGAACTTTCGTATTTACGAACTTCTCGTCGGCTTGGTATGCTTGCGGCACATACTTAAGGAGTTTAGTAAACCCTTCCTAGTATTCTGTCACCGTCAGCCTTCCTTGCGACCAGTTCTGAAATTCAGTCATTTTCCTATCAAAATAGAGTTGAGGTAGCCACCGTTGCCTAAAGTAACCCTTAAATTGATCCCAAGTTATGTCTGATTTGACAATATTCAACTCAACCTTACGGTTGTCCCACCATGATGATGCTTCATGAGAAAGCTGATATGCTCCCCATATCGCTTTGGTCTCCTCGGAGAAGTTTCTTATTGCAAAGTACTTCTCCATTTCACTGAGCCAATTCTCAGCTCCGTCCCCAAGGGTTGTTCCATCAAACTTTGGAGGACTTATTCTCTTTATGTCATTTGTAAGTTCAGCTACTAATCTTGCCCTTTTAGTTCAGGATGATTAGGAGCATTCACATTACTATTATCAACACCCGGATTCCCTCCATTGGTGTTGTCCATAGGAGGTGGCTGATCATTTATATCAGCTTCTTCTTCCTCCTCTTCATTGCCCATTGACTATTGTTCCAAAATAGTCAAACGATCTCTCGTGTCTAGTAGGGCAGCAAGGATTTCATCCAGCTTTTGAGCAGTAGCTGCTTCTCCACCCGTAGCGGGTTGTTATGACATTTCTTCTTGTTCGACCATTTTTGTTCAATAAGAAAATGTAAACCTTATTAAATTGTGGACTCATTAGGTCCAAGAGCTGCAACCTTCAGCTCTGATACCAAGATGTAACATCCCCATTTTAAGATACTAGAACAAGGAATTTTTTTTTTATATACAACGTTCTCTGTTATGAATTATATAATTCAAACACACGTTCAAGTTTTAATAATTGTTCTCTGTCAATTGATGTAGTTTGGATCACACAATTCCTTTTAAAACTAATGTTCTCTGTTCACATATTTGCAATATGGAACACACATTGATGCCATTCAATCATATAACGAGATACCATATCTTCTTTGTAAATGACTCGTAGAACTACCGATCTCCCATTTTATGGCTCGGAGTTTCAGTGATCTCTCATTTCATGACTCGGTGACTTACCGATCCTTCATGTTAATTCATGCATAGTATAATAAATATACAAGGTTCTCTTACCATTTCCGGTTATCGAAGTGATCCATTTAAGAAGCCTATCGAATATCATTGCGATATTCATCGACATCTGCATCTTAAACTAGGTGATTAGGACAACACAACCAACACTTGCGATACTTTGGCCAAAGATTTTCACATGCTTTGCATGATCATATTCCTAGATGTGGTACACATCATTGGAATACGTCCTTCACCTCACTTCATCTGTTATCTAGAATGGTCTTTCCTGGTCTCTTCCAGTCCTTCCGTTTAAGGTCAAGCTCTAATCCCAACTAGCAATATGAACGAGTATAGGAAGTTACTCATGGTAACTAAAGATACGCACACATACGACGTCATCCCTAGATGACTCCGTGTGTCTAGTTACCTTTAGTCCTCGGAGTCACTCGTATACGTGATCACATTCCTATCCCCACCAAGAACTTAGTATCGAAACTTATGTAAACTTGATGAATTAATTCGGGAGGGCATTGTAATATGTCAGCTATAACATTGTGTCGTCATGAAGGTCCCACCTTCATGAAGACACCATATTGTAGCTGGCGTATGTCAATGTTCTACGGAATCCTCTCATCGAGAGTACACATCCAGCTCAAGTGTGATTTGGTTATAATCTTAATATTTAAGATCAACTTTCAAAGTGACCATGTTGATCCTTAAACCTCGTTCTCGTTACAGTTGTATGTAGCTAAGAGAGACTTAATCTATCTTCTAGCTTAATACGCATCTCCTCCTTCATACCGAAGGGTTGCATATTCTATTCTTGGTTCTTTTCTTAATCTTTGGACTAATCAGTCCATTATCGATAAACCTAATAAGTTTAACCTATTAAACTTAACCAAGTTTTCCCTGTTTGTAAACAAATTCAGAATTCCATCTTATTAGGCGCCATTTAAATGAGGTCTAATTCTAAATGAATTTATTCATTTATCCTCCTTAACCTTACTTAGTTAAGGTGCATTAACAATAGATATGATTTCCCATATCTTTATTTTACGAATTTAAACATTCGAGGCTATTAACGAGTCGAATACAAGGTTTGGCTGCTCTAAGTTATTTGATATTCCTTAGCTTTCAAGCTAATCCGAATACCTTTCAATTAAGAGATCATGTTTACCTAAATCCTTTTTTATGTCAATTTAAAATTCATCTTAACCCAAGTATGAACTAATTGCACATTTCAACGTAAAAGTTGCATTTAGGTAAAGAATAGATGTTATTCCCTTTTAAATCCATCCATTAACATTTGAATAATTCCAAATCAAGGAATAATGTTATATTCTCAAACTTATTCAACAATATCAAACTGATATAGTCATTAAAAATATCACACTCGTACTTGTATTCATCCATCGACTTTACTGATCTATACATTTGCAGTCCAAATGACTGGACTTTGTTTATATTAAACAACATTACAACTCATAAGTTAGAAGAATGTAATTTCTTCTTTTCTCATTTCCTCGTAGAGGAGTAATAGTTATCAATTACAATCCATCTTCAGTCAATCAAAAGAAGTATCAGAAAACAACCATGTCTTCGTTTATACTCAAGTTCCATCTGCAAAATTACTTGCACGGGTCAGTTCATTGAACTGAGCATATTAAGCACTTGTCATTAAAATGAAGTGCTTTTAATTAACTGTCTCAATAAAAGAACCCTGCTTTTATGAAACGTTAATATGAACATCATTCAAGAATTAAGTATCAAAAAGGATGACCAGCATAACAACTCAATCATCTAATTACCCTCCCAATCAGAAAAGATAGGATTACTGCCCTCTTTCCCAATAATTACTACAAGAAGTAATTTCCTTCAAACAGTTCCAGATTACAAACATCTGTAAGAACTAATAACACAATTATGCATACTGTTGTTCTAACATAAATGCTATCAATTCCATTCCCTTACATTAGTTATAATTTCAAAAGATAAAATTGACTGAAAATATAAACCGAATTACTTTCCTTTCCATTCATGCGACCCATTTGATTTCAAGCAATCAAACACTGATGAGAAAAGTAAACAACAATAAAATGCAGATGCTTAAACCAAAGCAATACAAAATTTGTTCCATAACGATTCTGATTTCAATTGTATGAGAGAAGAAATGAACATTAATTCAAATTATCCATCCACACTCCCTTTCCTTTCCTCACGATTTATCTTGAGAATTTAATCCAACGTGATATCAATCAATGATAATGAGTCAAAGAGAAAGTAAATAAAATCAATAATCGAATAATAGAAAGAAGAATCATATTACTTCTTTTCTCTTTCTAACCAAATATCCACTATTTAGAACAGACATAATCCAATAGTATGATTCATTTTGATTAGTATACTTGATATCCCAAAAACCTCTAAGCAGTCATTTCCTTTTAAATATTTCACTCTCTGAGACATTCACGTCTAGGTATAAACAAGCAAGAATGTACATGACTAGTTTTATCAGCAACGTTTCATCAAAAACAAGCATTTCAGCTAGACACGAACAACAAGAATGTACAAACTAGCTACGAAATCATGAGTTTCACCATATTGGTAAAAAGATTCATTTTCAAACATTCAAGGTAAGAATCCCACTTGATTCGGTCTTGATGAAACAACAAGAAGTCTAAATGCGGTTTAGAACACACACACACACACACACACACACACAATATATACACATATATATATACATATAATTTCATCATCGAGTCTAAAAGAAGTGAAATAGTAAACTCTATTCCATCATGAGATACCCAGATACTCGGTTCTAGAATTAGGTAAATAGTTCCTAAAACAAATTCTTTCACGATTTCAAAACCAAATACGGAGGCATTTAATCGTTTTAAATTGCGTAAGAGTAAAGCGATGAAACAAGCCCACTTGTCCCAAAGAATTTGTATTCTATGCTTTATGTAATACAACCGAGAGAAAATAACTCACGCACAGTTCCATCAAGCATTCTCACATTTTTTTTTAAACCATTCACGCACAGAACTCAGAAAACAATCTACATATCACTATCACTTCCATCAAACCGAACCCATAATGCACAATGAAACCCAATTACCATTACTTTCAGAATTTAAAACAACAGAAAGAGAAAACTCGTTTCCTTAATAATTTTAGTAAAGAAACACTCATTTTCTTCAAAATACACAAGAATACCCAAGTCGAGTTCGTTTTATAATGACAGCTCAAACCAGAGGTCATATCGAATCCTTTTATCCTTCCATTTTTACAAGAATGCAGAACTCGAGAAAACAATACTCACATCATTGGTACATTCACCAACTCGAATCCATAATGGGTAATAGAAAGCGATTACACAATACTATCAATCTGGAGACTCATACAAAGCAAGAATAGATTCATTTCATTTACCCATTTTGCAAAGAAATATTCAAGTAGCATACAACAAAGAAAATGACTCAACCCAAAATCACTTCAACATAACAGCAAAATCGAATAACCAAAACCCCCCTTCATAAGAGCAGGGTTGTTTTAATGAGACGATTAAGCAAAAGAAAACGGTTTAAGGAGAAGGGCTCAACATGCCTATAATTTTTCTTGAAGCTCGAAGAAAACCACGCCCACAGGAGCTATTCTTCTCCACGCGCGATAGTAGTAAAGCTTTCCAAATAGTCACCTACTTCCACAGGCTTAAAAAAATAGCCTAGCTTCTCCAAGAATAGAGATAATAACCAAAAATAACAGTAGGTTCGACAGAACCATGGAAGAACAAAATGCAGAGCAACTAAAATCCAAATGCACACAGCAACAAACAAACTTCCCTCACAATCCTCTTTCCAAGGCGAGCTGGTCGCT
>CM031240.1:445166443-445168943 GCA_018340775.1 Taxus wallichiana var. yunnanensis | reverse complement strand
TTAGTGAATTTGGATTCCTCGAGTCTTCCTAAGTATAAATTTCAAGTTTCATAATTCATTGTTGAGTATAAAGTAGAAGCTGCTCATTTTATTTAAATGCACATTACCGTTTTAAATTTAAAATAGTGAGTTTCTTGGTTTGGTGATTTTTCTTTTGGGTGAGCATAAGATTATGAATTGATCCATTTCATTTCTTCATAATTCAAACATTCAATTCTAATTAAAATACATCTCTAATTTTCAATTTAAATATGACATGTTTGCAAAGGAAATAACGTTGAATTTCGTTTCATAAGCATCCCCTTTTTTTTTTCATTCCAAAACATAGATTCTTATTCCTTTTCAAACAAATCTTCATTCATTGACATCAATACAAATTTAAAATGATCAATGCTATCCTTGATTGATAATTCAAGTAAACTTACAACTGAGCTTCTTTCCTACTTGATTTGGTTTTCACTTTTCACATGCAAGATACAGAAATTCATTCACCTTTTCTTTTCCAAACAAAATAGATAAGTATGATTCTTCTTAACATTTCTCAAATTGATTTACAACTTCCAATTACAATGTATGCATTTCACATCTCAATAACAATTACATTCATCCACTTGAAGTGGGAAGGATTTCTTTTAAAAATTTACAAAAAGGATGATCACAAAGCTGTTTTCTCGAGCTCCAAACAGGAACATGCTAAATTCTTCATCTTTATTCATCTTTTAATCACAACAAGGAAGGGGAAAGGCAACGCTGTCCACCCAACCAAGACATCAATGGGAAAAGAGAAGCCATCTTTCCCCATTGGCCCTGAGCCCCAACCATAATGGAATGGAACATGAACATCAACACATGGCAACAAGGCTTCTTCACATACAAGCATATATTTTCATAATTACAAAGAAACACAAACAATGAGGTGTAGTTCTCAACTACAACAAGCAATTTCAATCAAACTAAGGCTCCTTCTCCAAGCAAGCAAGCCAATAAGAGCAAGATCTATGAGGGTCTCCTTATGCCTCCCATGTTGGAATTGGGCATCCACCAAAAGCAACCCGCCATAAACTTAATCAAATCCCATAAACCTTATATCTCCCAACCCCTCCTTATGCCCCCCCAAATTTATCCCTTATGCCCCCCCAAGAAGTAGGAAATGCAAGCTATTTCCTTTCCTAGGTGGATCCCAAACCAACACTCCCTCCACAAAGAACAAATGCCAATGATAGTTTCCTTATGCCCCCCCATTTTGAAACCCCATAATCTTCTCTTTTTACACCATGTCCTAGGCATTCTACCCAGCCATCAAAGAATGCAAACACAATACCATTCAATGTTTTACATGCAAGAAGGGGAAAACAACAATTTAAAAGAATTAGAGCCTACCTCTCCATAATGGAGATTTGCTTTCAAACAGTAGATTCTTGTTGCTCAAATCAGTCCCAAAACAACAAATTAGTCCAAGCTCCTTCCACAAGAACAAGCTCCCAATGCAAGAGAAAAATTTTGACCCCAAGAAGCAAATGGCAAGGTTTCAACAACCTCGAATGAGAAAGAAAATCCATTTTAAAGGAGAGGATGGAAGAGGATGATGTGGATTCCAAGTGGGATGCCACATCATTTTTCCTCATCCCAAAATGAAATCACATCAAATGCAAATACATCACAATGAATGTGAATGACAAAATTACTTACATACAAAAACTCAACCCATACCCAAAAGGAAAATGCATTTAAAATTTGTAAGGCAAGTGCAATCACTTCTTTCATAAAATCATGTCAAAACATAATAAAATAAGTTGCTTTTGACTCTAAAATTATAATCATGGTTGGTGGAGGTTTTTGAGAGGTGTGGGACAAGTTTAACTTGTCCCACAAGCCTCCAAATTTTTCCTTCAAGGCCAAATTCGAATTTCAAAGAGGAAGGAGTGTTTGACCTTCCAAAAATCAGCCTTACAACCTCTTACACAACCCATACTTGGTAACTTACACACTCTTCTAAAATGCATTAACTTCTATGACATTTATTTATGACAACCTTTTGGCATAAGATTTATTTAATTACCATAAGGTTATAAAATATATAAATCAAATTTCATTTTCAACCAAGGCAAAAACATTTAATTTCACATTCCACATCCCATTTAATTTAATTAAATTTTAACTATATGACTCCCACATAATACTATCACTTTAAAAATAATTAAAACAAAAGCACATTACAAATAAAATACACACATATGCCCCTATGGTCACAATAATGGAAATCCCCCCATGGGAACTCCTAACAACTAAACACACAATCAAACATAGTTCCATGGTGACCTTGTTGATTTCACACTTTGAATTCCAATATGGTTAGTCTCAGGTCCCCAACATTGTTGTGATTTTTTTAACTGCAAAATGAAAAATACCTCCTTCGGCCTCATGGCCATATCAAAACATCCAAATGATATATAAACATTAAATCCGAATCACAACAATATCAAGATTCAATATTTATCAT
>CM031240.1:445143943-445153943 GCA_018340775.1 Taxus wallichiana var. yunnanensis | reverse complement strand
GCGTGTTTGTGTGCATCTAGTCGTCACATGTGTGTTCGTGCGTGTGTGTGGCTTACATCGTGCATGTGCATGCATGCCTGTGCGTGTCACGATTTATGCGTTCATGTGCATATGCGTGTGCATGTGCATGTGTGTGGCCCATCTGTGCGTGTGTGTAAATGTGCGTACATGTGTGGGTGTGCGTGTGTGCAATAGGTAAGTGTGTGTACGTGTGCAGTATGCGGTGTCATGTGCTGTGAGTCGTAAGTACTGCGTTCGTGTGATCGTCTGCACATCTACGATACATGTCTGCGTGTGCGTGTTCGTTGGGCGTGTGTGTAGTATGCCATGTGCATGTGCATGTGCGTGTGTGTGTGCATGTGCGTCATATGTGAAGCGTGTGCATGTGCGTACCGCGTGTGCATGTGTGCGTGTGCGAGTGTGCGTCGTATGCGATTGTAGCTGTGTGCGTGTGAAATGTGTGTAGTGAGCATGTAGTGTGCGTGTAGCGTGTCCATGTGAATGTGTGCTTGTGTGTACCGTGTGTGTGTGTGTGTGTGTTCGTGTGTGTGTGCGCCCAGGTGTGTGTGACGTCATCCCCATGTGTGTGCATGTATTCCGTGTGCGTGTGCATGCTGTGAAACGTGTGCGTGCAGCATCATGTGTGTGCAGCGTACATGCGTGTGCGTGTGCGTGTGTGCGTGCTTGCATGTGCACATGTGTGTGTATGCGTGTCCAGTGTCTTGAGTGTTGTGTGTGCGTAGCTATGTCTTGTGCGTGTGTGTCGTGTGCGCGTTTTGTGTGCATGTGCGATGTCATGTGTGTGTTTGTTTATAAGCATGTGTCTGCGTGTAATGCGATGCATGTGTGTGTGTCATGCGTACGTCATGTGTAGTGTGTGTGTCTGCATGTGCGTACATGCGCCAGCGTGTGTGTATGTGTGTGTGTGCGTGTGCGTGTGCGTGTGCGTGTATGTGCGTGCAGTGTGTGGCGTCATGTGTGAGTGAGCGTGTGCATGTGCGTGTGCATGTGCTGTGCGTGTGTGCATGTGTGCGCATAGCGTGTCATGTGTCGTATGTGTCATGTGTGCATGTGTGTGCTGTATGCGTGTGTGTTAAGTGTGTGCTGCATATATGTGTGCGTGTGCGTGTGTGCATGTGTGTATCATGTGTGTGTGTGTGCATGTGCATAGTGCTAATGCAAATGTGTGTGCGGCAGAGTGTGCGTGTGCGTGTGTGCGCGCAGTATGTGTGCGTGTGGTGTGTGCGTCATGCATGCACGTATACTTGTGTGCACGTGTGCGTATGCGTGTTCATGCTGCTTGGAGGTGCATTAGGTGTATGTCTGCGGGTGTCTGTGTGTGCGTGTGCTGTGTGTGTCTGCACACTGGCCCAGCGCCGCCAGCTGTGCCAGCGATGCGTGTGTGTGCGTGTGTATATGTGATATGTGTACGTGTATGCGTGCGTGTGCGTGTGCGTGTGTGTGTGTGTCTGCGCGTGCGTGTGCGTGTGCGAGTGCTTGTACGCGTCTAAATGTGCGTGTATGTGCGTGCGAGTGTGTTTGTGCGTATGTACATATGCATATGCTGTCGTGATCGTGTATTGCGTATGTGTGTAATACATATTTGCGTGTGCGTGAGCACATGCGTGGCAATACTGTCGTGAGCATGTGTATACGTATTTACAATATGCATAAGCATGTGCGTGTGCGATGTGCGAGAGTGTGCATGCGTGTGTCTGTATGTGACGTGCTGCGTAGCATATGTAAATGTGCAATGTACATGTGCGTGTATCCATGTGTAGAGTGCACGCGTGCGCAGAGTGTATGCGCATATGCATGTACATGTACTTGTACATGTGTGTATGTAATATGCATGCTCCCGTAATGCATGTATGTGCGTATAAATGCGCGTGTGCATGTGCGTATGTGTGTGCGTGTGCGTGTGCACGCATAGCGTGTGTGTATGCGTGTGCACATGCGTATGCTGTGTATGCGGGTCTAGTGTATTAAGCATATGCTTGAACAGTGTGTGTGGCGTGTGCGTATGTATGTAGGGCGTGTGTGCATATGCATAGAGCTGTGTGCATGTTGCATGTGCATCGTGTGCCTATGCATGTGCGTGCGTCTGTGCATGCATGTGCGTGTGCGTGTACATGTGAAGTGTCGCATACACATGTATATCAGCATGTGTGTGTGCGCATGCTCAAGAGTATGCATTTGCGTGTGCATGTGGGTCTGTGTAAGTGTGCATAAGCATCTGCGTACGCATGTCGTGTGAAAGTCTCATGCGTGTGTGTGTGTAGCTCTCTGTGTGCGTGTAAATCTTCATGTGTGTGCGTTCGTGCATGTGTGTGTGCGTACGTCGTGTGCATTACCGTGTGCGTGTCTGTGACGATGTGTGCACATGTGCGTATGCGCGTGTGCATGTGTAAGTGGGCGTAATCGTAATGCATGTGCGTGTGTCCCTCCCAGTGTGTGTGGGAATGTGTGCGTACGCGTAGTGCACCATTGTGTATGTGCCATGGCCCAGCCAATGGCATGCGTGTGCCGGTTGTGTATGCATTGCCGTATGCCATGTGTATGCGTTCTCATGCGTAAATACACATCTCGTCTATAGTTATGCGTGTGTATGTGTGTGCATGTGTGCAGTGTAGTGTGCTTGTGTGTATACAGTGTGCGTTTATTTAAGTATCTTTGTAGACATGTCCATGTGCGTGTGCGTGCATGTGAGTACATATGTGTGTGAGCGTGTGTCCTACGTGCATGTGCATGCTGCGTTTTTGAGGTGCTAGTGTCCTCCTGCGTGCCATCTACATGTGTCCATATCGTATATGCCTCTATGTGTATGTAACATGTTTGCACGTATGCTGTGTACGTGCCTCACGTGTGCGCGTGTGCATGTGAAATGCGCCATGAGTGTGAATAGTGTGTGTAATCTAATGTATGTGTGTGTATGCGCCGGAGCATGCTTTGTGAGTATGCCGTGCCCAGTGTGTCGTGTGCATGTGCGTGTGAGTGTAGGTGCGTGTGTGCATCTCGTGTGCGCTGTACGTGCGTAATGTGTATGTGTGTGCCTCTGCGAGTACATGCTGTGAGTATGCATGTGCGTGTGAAGTGTACATGTGATGTGTACGTGTGCGTTGCGTGTGCATATGCATGCGTATTGCATGTGTTTATAGTATATGTCATGTCGTAGCCCGTATATATGTGTGCGTGTAAATTGTGTGCGTGTGCGTGTGCGTGGCGTGTGCGTACACTGCGTAAGGTGTGCGTGCGTATGCGTATATGTATGCATGCGCGCGTGCGCCGTGTAGTGTGTGCGCATTTGCATGTGCATGTGCGGCGTGCATGTGTGTCTTGATTTGCGTGCGTACATGTTCGTGTGTGTGTATAGTGTATTGCAGCTGCGTTTGCGTGCGTGTATGCACTGCGAGTATGTATAGAATTTGTGTAAATATCGAAGCCGTTTTTGCATGTGCATGTATGCGTGTGTTTGTATGTGTGGGTGTCTCTGCATATTAAATCGCAAATGCGTGTGTCTGCGCCACGCGCATGCTAGCAGAGTGTGTGTGCATTAATAGTGTCTCACGTGTGCGTGTGTGTGTGGCGTGTGCGTCTGTATGCGTGAGCGTGTGCGTGGCGTGGGCATGCGTGTATGCATAGCGTGTGCGTGCTTGTCACGTATAAGTGTACGTGCTGTACGTGTGCATGCATAGCATGTGCGCATAGCCATGTAGCGTAATGCATTTGGTACTGCATGTGTGTATGTGCAAATGTCTGTGTGCGTGGCCATGTGCATGTGTGCGTGTGCGTGTCCGTGTGTGTGCGTTGGAAGTATGGCATATGCGTGTCTAAAGTGATATGCTGCGCGCGTGCGTGTGTCTTGTCACAGCATGTCGTGAAGGCGTGTGCATATGTGTGTGTGCATGAGCATAGTATGATGCCGTATGTGTTTACGTGTGCATTTAGGGAGTGTGTGCGTGTGTGTGTGAGTGTGCATATACGTGTGTGTGCGTGTGCGCGTGTATGCATGTGCGCGCGTGTGTGTGCATGTGCATGTGCATGTGCGTATGCGTATGCATTCTGCATGGGCGTGTGCGTGTCAAGCATCTGCGTGTGCATATATATGTGCATGTGCGTGTGTGGCAATGGCAGCGATAATGTGTATATGTGCATGTGCGCGTGTGCGTGTGCATTTGGAACATGTGTCATGTAAGGTGTGTAATATGCATGCCATTTGATGTGTATAATGCTTGAGTGCGTGGTAAGTAATTATGCGTAATAAGTTATGTGCATGCGCATGTAAGTGTGTGTTAAATGTATGTATGACTCGTATGCGTCGCGGCATTAATTAATGTCGTGAACAATTGTGCGTGCGTGTGTGTATGTGGCATGCGTATGCGTGTCGCATGCTCTGATTATGATGCTATGCATGTCGTGTGTCCATGTCCAGTGTAGCGGTAGGCGCCAAATATATGCCAATCTCGAGGGACGAGTGCACATTCGTATGCGTGTGTGCGTGATGCGTGAGAAATGTGCGTCCCCAGACGTGTCTGCGTGTTATCGTGTGCGGTTATAAATGACGAAGCGCGAGGGCGAGAAAAGTGCTGACAACGAAATCGTACACATCTGACCGTATCTTCGTGCATGACGCATGAGTGAGCGAAGGGTGATGATGTGTGTACTTGATGTGCGTCTGTAGGAGTGTGCGTGTGAAAGTGTGAAGCGATTTGTGAGCGTGTGTGCCCGAGCAATAAAATGTATGTATGTGCATAAGAGTAAGCAAGTGCGAGTGCGTGAGCATCGGCGTATGACGTATCTAAGAAAATGTGCGTGTGAAAAGTGTCCTTATGTACAAAAAATGTAAAGCTGAGGATGACCATATACATAGTCCTTTGACAGAGATCACCTGCACGTGTCCACAGAATAAGCCGGGTAGCGTGTGCGAAAAAATTTGAAAAATGTGTCACAAGAAAAATGTGTCGCAAAAGAACATGTGCAAAATGCGTCAAAAGAAGCATGTGTGTCACTTGAGTGTGAAGCGCTTGAGAATGTGCGTGTCAAGCGATCGGTGTGTGCCGTGTGTGTCTGCGTGTAAGTAGAGCGCGCGAAAAACTGTCACATATAGCATTGTGCGTGCTGCGTGTCTTTTGATGTAAATCTTGGAATAAACCATATCTAGGTGTGCATGTGGCTAGTGTGTGTGTGCCTGTGTCGTGTCTGTATTTGCGTGTGAAATGCGTATGAAATTATGCATGTTTTTTGTTTATCAATCTGTGTATGCGTGTGCGTGTCGGTAGTGTGTGTGAGAAAATCAAGTAGTGCGTATACGGCGTGTGATAATAGGAGCGATGGGCGTGGCGTTCCAACAATGAAACTATCTAATCAGCGAATGAGCGTGTGCGTCTCTATGTAGGCGTGTGTGTGTGTACTTTCGGTGGCTCTCACCTATGGACTTTATGCGTTTTCTTCTGCGTTAGAGATAAACGTAAATACGACACAGTGTGTGTAGTAAAGTATGTGACTGTGTGCCTCTCTCTGCATCCTCTCTGCATGTGTGTGTGTGTGTATGCGTGTTAGTTATTAAGAGAGCGATTAACTGACAGATGTAAGTTGAACGTATTACTGAGAGTATGTTAATTCCACCTATAGCGCTACGCCCTCCTATCGTATGGTGTGCATGTCTCACAGTGTGTGTGAAAGCACTTGTTAGTGTGACAAGTCCTGTATGCCTCTGTGATGCACTGCACGTTCGTTTGCATGTGTGTACTTTTCAAATTGTGTGTAAGTAGCGCATGTGCATGAAACTGACAAAAAATGCTTATGTGTGTGTGATACATTTCATCCCATCGCATACAGCAATGTGTGCACGTGCGTGTGCGTGTCTGCCTTGAGTGCGCATGCGTGTGAGTGCGTGTGTATGTGCATGTGCATGATGTGTCATGTACGTGGCTGCTAGAGCTAGTATACATGTGAGTTTGACTTCATTATCCGTTTTGAAATCTATCCTTGAGGGCACCTTGCATTTGCATCATCCGTCCATGTAGCTCACTCTGCGTTTGAGTGTCCATGTGCGGGTTTCAGTAGATGTTCAACATTCTCTCCTTATGCATGTGTGCTGTACATTGCACAGTCTCGACCTGGCCCCTGTCTTTCATTTCATCTGGCTAACTCTGTTCTCCAAAATGTGGCATGGTTAGATTAGGTTTAGCATGGCTAGCTCCTTGTGTTCTTGCCTCTCTTGTGCCTCAGTCCACACATTTTTGATTTTAAGGCACTCAGGCTTTCTGAAATGGCACCATCAGATAGAGCTCTCTCTCGGCTTTCCAGAAAAGGTAAAAGATTTGCCTCTAACTCCGTATATTTTCAAGTTATGGCTGTGACAAGAGGTTTTGTAGAAAAATTTTCCATTTGTAGGGCGAGGATGGGCAGCCAATCCACCGGATAGCTGCCATGTGGCATACGGCCAGTGAAATGAGGCGTGGAATTTTGAAAAAATTTTCCAAGAAGACCATGAAAAGAAGCCCGATTAAAATTTGAAAAACTTTTCCACAGTTGATCGATTTTCACCTATTTTTGCCCCTAAATCTTGAATCGCCATATCTTTTGATCAGAGCGCTCAGATTTTCAACGTTCTTTATATCATTGGAAAGCGTTTGTTAAAATTCTCTACGCTGATTCCATGGTCAATTTTGAATTTTGGTTCAGTTTGAAGGGAAAATCAAAAAACGCTTTACAGTACGTGCCATGGATGGCAGCGTTTCCAATGACCAAATTTTATCTGGAAATGGTCGCATTCTTCTCGATATGGTCAAAAATGATCGGGGCATGGGTTTATGGAGGACCTCCATGCTTTTTGTTTTAATGCATTTCCATCGATGGAGGAATGGCTCCATGTCGTTTTTCATGTGTTTTCTCTCTCTGGGCTCGACCATATCTTTTGTATAAAGCTTGATTTGGCTCATTTCTTCATGGTTGAACACTTTTTGGCATTGAAAACTTCTTCTTTCACCTCCAGGCAAGTGATAGTTGTAAGAATCGGACCTTTTTCATAGTTTGTAATGAGTTTATACCTCTTTGATGGTGGAATGCAAGAGATTTTACATGGAATTGCCAGTGCAAACTCTGTGAATGCTTTCAGTCCTCTGTTTGTATTGTTTTACTTCATTTAAGACCTCTAATTACATCTATCAGCTTGTGTATATTTTCCCTTGTTGCATTTCATGAATTTGTGTCTATTTACATGGCAAAAAATGTTTCACCACTCCTTTTAGTGCATCACCATCTTTAGTTTAGTTTCATTTTGCATTTTTATCCTGTCCCTTGCATCTTTAGGTAGGATTAGGATGCAGAACCTGCACTGTAGTTGTGCAAAAATATAGATCTAAATCGGAGGAGTTTGAGGAACCAACCTCTAATCTAGATTCCTCTCTCATTTCTACAAGTCCCACACTTGGAGAGAGGTTTCCATGTTGTGATCACACTGGATGCACTAAAACATCATTTCAGAACACAGTTTGCATCCGAGTGCTTTGCTGATTTGTAACAATGATTTTTGGCACGCCTGGTGGGACCTTAGAGAGTCTCATTTTATTAGCAGCAAAGTTGATGTGCATCTGCTGCAATTTTCTTTCAACTTGAAAAAGAGCTATAATTTGCACATGCGGCGACTCCAGAGGGAAGAATCAGCTGGTTTTTCATAGGTGCTTGGGAGCCTGAAAACTCAGGAGAAGAATCCTCTCAAGGTCGAGAAGCTAGAGAAGAAGAGGTCTTGTTTGAATATACTGCAGTTATCTCGAAGTGAGGCAAAGTGGGAGGAGAATCCAAAGGTCTCCATCTCCACTAAACAGAACTCTCTCAACTCCTCCTTTGGTAGGCCTTTCATTGATCAACAAGGGTTTTAAGACCAATTAGAATGGCGTGTAACCACCGAGATCCTATGTCATTACTTCCTGGTGAGAAGCAGACCCCACTTGCCCTCTGAATGCTGACATCGATTCCCAATTGCAGCCTTGCTGAAGTAACATTCAGCTGCTTCTTTGGAAAATCAGACTACTCAGGGTGATCATGTTAAAGACATTGCCAACCTTTGTGCTTGATTCTTGAAATCAATGAGATCAAGTGGCTGCATCAAATTATTGGCATCTTCATTCAAGGAGAAAGCATTCTTGATGGTTTAGAAGCCTTGGGCTGGTTCTATCACAAATTGGAATCAGGCATGTATAGCACTTCATGAGCAATTTGGAGAGAAGGGAGACAACTTGTCTCTTTTGGAGCATTGACAACCATCAAGAGCTCCCGATGAGCAGTGACCGATTTCAACTTCAGATTTCAAAAAGACTTGGAGAGAGAATTCCCGGTGGCGGTCGAGACTAGCAATAGGAAGGTGCTTTTCTCTACTATCTCAAAGCTCTAAATTCTGATATTTCTATGTTGATTCAGTCCATGGGAGGCATAACTATCCCTATGGCTTATAGCATTGCCATTAGGGCTGAAAATTGTTTGATCAGAGCTGGCAAACTAGCCCCTAGACCTCCCATGCCATTGTTTCCAAGTTTAGAGAGTCAAATACCAATCGAAGCACCTAATTTGGCTCCTTCTCCACTCCTAGAAATCAGAGTTCAAATGAAGCTTCTACTTCATCTCAAGTGCCCCAAATGAGCTTGAAGTCATGAAGCAATTGCAAAACCTAGGCAATGAGCTGGTTACTCTCAAAGGCAACAAGCCCAGGTTTTAGACCTTCTTACCAATGACTCAGCCTAATAGGCAGCCATACCACCACAAAGACCTCTAATCTGGCTCTGATATAAATCAAACAAGGCCTCCTGTGATAGACCATTTCAGCCCTATAATCCAAATGCCATATCTGCCTCTAAGGCATTGGTGCCAACACAAAACAACATTGCTCGAGGAGTATGATTGGTGTTTTCCATGCTGATGAACCTCACCAACCAATCCATGTGCTTGATGGTGCTTTGAATCAAGCATTAATGGTGGCAAACTCTGGTGTGGAGGGTGAGAGGCGTTCGAGAAACAAAACCAATGACAAGAAACATTCAGCACAATCAGCCCCAAATGACACCACATTGGTGGGGTGTGTGACGAGAAGATTTTGTGGCATGAATCAAAGTAGTTTCTCAGGTGTTGCGTGACCAACACAAGGTCAAAAAGAAGGAATTTGGGTGAAGAACAGCCATTAGCTCGACCAATCCACAACCTTCCATGGCTCCACCAAATGGTTGTGCAAGCAAAATCCAATTTCAAATGCACAAGAGGCAGCCAAGAACAGCTCCTGAACCAGCTCAAATACCAGTTATTGCTGCCCACGTACGAGGAGTGAATGTCTGAAACAAAGGGATAACAAAAGAGATCATTCATCACCCATTCAGGTATCATTGATCGAGATGAAGAAGACAAATGTTAATATATCTGATGTAGGAATCCTATCTATCCAAGCATAAGAGACTTATTACAAGCTACCATGAAGGGTAGTAACTTTCGAATCAGCAAGTTGAGATCACGAGAAAGTGCTCCTGAAATGCTGCACTTTACTTTGAGGAAATCATGGAGATCATCGAGGTAAATTGTTGAAGCCCCCTCAACTTTACATGTTTCGTTAATGGGTTGGAACTCCGAGTTGGTGCACAATTGCATGATAGATTAAAAGGCCATGTAGCTTAGTGATGCCTAAACAAATGGCTGATCAACTAGGGCTCGAGTGTGAAACTTCATATCGAAAGGGTGAGTGCGGGCCTAGATGGGAAATGCAATGATCGCTGTTGAGTTGAGGTAATTAGAAACAGTCTTACCTTGCATCGTGTCTCGAATGTTGTTTGTTTTACAAGATGCCCTTCGATCGCCACAAACCTTCCACCACTCTTTGCCCTATGCTTGTCAAGGGACTTTGAGCCAAGATTGGGGATATTTGTCTGCTGATTGGTCACACATCTTTGTTGAGAATGAGGTATGGAACTAAGGCTACAATCAGGTCTGAACCTATTGCAAACTTCCACATTGAGCC
>CM031240.1:445053747-445143843 GCA_018340775.1 Taxus wallichiana var. yunnanensis | reverse complement strand
ACACAAATGTTAAAATAATATGGAAATGTGATGCCTGTAGCCCAACACTATAGTCAAAACTAATGTCAATCTCATACCGCTTGTGTTGCCTAAGCCTATAACTCTTTTATCTTTATGCTATCAAGGTAGACTCACTCAAAAATGTGTGTGGTGCTCCATCATCTCTCAAGAATTATTCCTCACTGTCCATGGGAATCTTCCACCTCCCGATCTAGTGTTTGAAAATACTTAAATACCTCAACATCATCAAGGCCTATCAGGGAACCCACTTTCATACTCATATAGGCCCGAGTAATCAGCTTTTGAGATTATCTCAACTCAGTTCTATCTCATACACCGCTGCATGGTATCTCTCTCCTGTACTCTAAAAGATAATGCATGTGATCCCCCAAGTAATCTGAAGAAATTTAACAGCACGAAATATCCTCCAGGTGATGGCCTTCGTGAGAGGGAACTAAAATTATCAAAAAGTGGAAGGATTCCACCTCTCAAGAATGCAAGGTATCAAGTTACGACACCTATGAATCCTCCCGTGAAATATAACCTTCAAACTAAAAACCCTCCAAATGGCCTACTATCACTAAATCATGATCTCATCTAAAGATTGGCGGGATATGGTCTCTATGGTCAATCAAGAGTCCACTGCAATGCAAAACACAAGAGTAAGTATTAGTAATTCCTGTGAATAATTTTAAAAATAAACACTTGAAAAACACAAAATACCCTTAATACATGAGCCTAAAATTCAACGTATATTATAACTTCAAACATTTCACAAAGTCAAAAATAGATCAAAAAAATCACATCTTCCTCACTTAAAACACAAAAACCATTTCCTTGCCGCAGTGAATCATTGATGACGACCTCAATCGTTAAGAATCAAGGAATTCACTGCACCCTATAAATTCCACTTGTGCCATCTACCCGGCTCCTAACATGTCCCTAAATCCCTAAAAATCCTTAAAAACTATTAAAAATAAGAATAAGACATAAGCCATCATAGGAATGGGCTTCATTCTGTTAATTAAGGAGGCCATTTCGACAATTTTCACTAAAAACACGTTTTTCTCCCATCACAAATTATCTCTACATACAAAGAAAACCGATAAATAAACAATACATTTGGGTACTATACCTCAATTTTTCTGGCCAACCTAATCGCTTAAAGAATTAAGGAAATCACCGACGAATCCTCATTTTAGCTTCCCATGCCTACATCGACCTAAGAGCAATGCCATCTCACCCTTTAAAAATGTGTTACACTAGTAAAGGTCTTAAATTTCTCATGATTTTTTTACAAATAAGATAGTCACAACATCGGACTTATCAGACGCCTAGCTGAGATGAGCCATTTTCCCCATCACTTGGTTTTCCGCTCAACAGACGCACTGGTTATCATCATATGTCTACATGTATCAAGTCCTTTTCGGGCCACCCTATCAATGTTTCTAACATTTTTCTTTACACCTACAATCGAGTGTGCCTTTTCAATACACAATACACTGTGATCACTTTGTCACAGCCAAAGCAGACTCATCCATGTCGTAATACAATTATTTTCATCATTTTCTGCCAATTGTCTAAAATTTCAGAAAAATGGGAATGAAGAAATACAAATTTTCATCCTCGACTGCATATTAACATCAAAGTGCAACATTTCCACATTACTCCTCTCTTAAATCATCTTTAGTTAACTAACTAATCATGACACCCTCACATTTAAATTATTTAATTAATTAAAAATAATTCCCCTTATACCTCTACTACATTAACAAGACACTCACTACGACACCTCATTAACAACACATAACCCGCCTAAAACCACCATCCTAAAATCACTAACTCTAATCCCAACTAACTAACTCTGAAAATCACTAACTAACTAGATCTTTCCAAAAATATAACTCCTCTTATCTCAACCAAGTTTTTTACAAATTTTCGCTCTCCTCCCACCTTAAATACTTCAAAATAAGCCATTTCTATCAATCGAGGAAAATCATCTACCCAACTAATTTAGTTAGATTTTCTGAAATCACCTGTGATTTGGTTTGCACTGTCATAAATTCATGAATATGTGCATTTAGGGACATCTTTACGAGGTACTCTGGTTGTTTTTATCAGACATTTGTCATATCAACATGAGAGATCACAGCACCCTTTCATTAGCTGATACTACTGCCGAAGTTTCCGATTCATCAAACCTATCACAAAATGTTCACTTCATCAATGCTTAGTCATTCTAACTATCCGTCTATCAATTGCTCTGTCAGGTGTGTGCAATCTTCTCATTTTTCTTGGTCTTCCTGACATCAAGCCAGAGGGGTAATTTTGTTTATGTATTTATACATATCATCAAAATTCTAAATTTACCTTAAAATCAGTAGCTTCAATGTTTTAGCTCTATTTTAATAAATTGTTAAAACTAACAATAATCACTACATCGTCTCTGATCGGCTAACAATTTACTCCGAATCAAAAGATGATTCATGTTACTTTTGCTTTTTCTACATTTTCTCACATAACTGATTTAAATTTCTTTCTTTTTCTTTATCTACTAATCTCTTCCTCCAAAATGCCAGATGCACCAGTGGCAATACTACCTCACAGCTTGACATCGGGTTCTTTCCTATCATTCAACATCCACTTATCGGGAACAATACAAGATCCTACGATCTTCGAGCTTCCAGCAATCCAAAATCCACCCTTCAGCCATCTCTTTGAGGATATCTTTCGGGCAAAAATCAAGTATCCTCGTGAGGCTATCGGTTTCTTGTGGGATGGCAGAAATGAAGTTATAAGACTTGGTAATTTCACAAGATAGATAGTGGTCTCCAGAATGCTGTATTAATGTGAAATCAACCAGTAATAATATATGGATCACAATACTTATAGTATTATATGCCCATGTAAGTACAGATAAAGAGAGAATGTGACAGTACAAACAAAAATACAATAGCATTCCATAATAATTCAGAAGCAATAATTTACTAATATAAAAATGATTGCTACAACTATGCAACAAATAATCCTATAACTATGGAATAAGACAAATATGGTTTGAAAAACTACATAACAACATTATTTAATCATTATAATTAATTAAATAATTAATATAATATACATAATTAATTAACCTAATATCCCCTCAATCGCGGTATCAGTTTCAAGAGATGAGGAGAGGTGAATCAATAATCAACTGGCCACGGCAAAGTGACTCCTCACATGATGTTTGCCCGCTGTCTATCATTGGAAAAAATTGGACGGATGTCATAGTTTTACATATGTTCTATATGAAATGGAACTCCGTATCAATGCGCATGGTCTCTCGTGAAAATTAAATGAGGAAAATTTTGGAGAACACCTCATTATCAACATACATGGTGGTTATTTGTCCTATGGTATTCCAACCCTTTCCAGTGCATTTAAACGTAGCCAAACTACCTACAAACAAATTTCTTCTCTCCCCAGAATTTTACATCATCGGGAAGAGCGAGAAACGGAAGTGTTCTTTTCTTGCTTTCCCATGATATCATTAAGTTCCTCACAAATAATACAAATCTAGAAGTGGATTGCCATCGGCCATTTATCCAACTTGTTATCTTCTCCAATGTGATCACAAAGTCAACCCTTGACATAATTTTGATTCCCTTCTAAAGTATTTGATTGAAACCAAAATCTTATGGCTGATAATACTTTCAGCATACCCTTAAGAATGCACTTACTACATCCAATCACAATAATCTGGGTTACAGAAGAATCCTAGATGGGACTATTTTCATAGGGCGGTGCTTGACATATGCAATCTATGTAGATTTGTCAAGATGAAATGTGCTTCCTGAAATTCAGCATTTGTGTCATTCTCAAGTGGCACTGTACTCTCTTGAATGACAAGCGATATTGCATTTATTAGGTTACATTCAGGGTCTTAGATTGAACTTCACCAACGCAAGCTCATTAGGCTATGAATCATAACCCATGCATCCTAACTTTAAGAGTTACATTCGACTTAGAGTCTGGTACTATTACAGATGCATATCCAAGCCCAGTAAATGTGACATCTCATTTCGGCTTATCGTAATCAAGATGCCTCATGCACTTGCCCCAAAAGGCTTATCGTCACAGAAAGAGATAATACCATGATTGACTCACAGATCAATCATCAAAGTAGTAGGCGGTAGCTATCCTTCTGCTTACTCATTATCAAATATAAACAGTATAATGACATTGATCTTCGCGAGTTAAATTTGCCGGATTGTGCTCGGATTTCGATAATGAAGGAAAATCTGTCATGTTATGAAGATGTCATTGATCATTGTGGTGTATTCACATGACAAACCAAGGACCGGTAATAAGTGCAATTGTGTACAGATCAGTCACGCAAACTCACATCATTCAGACCAAGTCCGTATATATCTCGATTTTAGCCAGCATAGAGCACAATACTTCCTTAGAGAAATGCTTTTACATGTTATGTTCTTTGGAATTGGATGCATAGAAATCCATAAAAAGCCAGATGCAAGAGGAATTCCAATAAGCTTTCATGAAAAATGGTGATAAAACTGGGGGACAAGAGGATACAAAATGTCGGAGGTGCAACAAAGATGGAGATTTCAGGCATACCTTGAAAAAAAGAATCCTAAAATACGAAGATCAAAGTCCAATGTACGCACCGCAAGCCATAGGATTGCTTTAACGACAGAGCGGACCATCGACAAATGAATAATTCATGCATGGGGAGACTTGTAGATCGAATAGCTGGAGAAATTTTGTATACTTCTATCATCGATGTAGATACGTTAGATGATTTCATAGGAACTCACTCCACCGGGATGAACTTGCTCACATTCCTGCGGAGGGTGGGTGGGTCTCAAGTTTCAAGATCAATAACTCTACTTGTCATCTAGCCAAGCACTCTTACGGATCTTGCGATCTGTGAGTTTGTTAAACAGGGGCCAGTGATAGGATCGGAAAGGAGCCCAATAGATAAGACAACGTATCCCATGTGTATGTGATCTAAGTGACACTACTCTGCATGACTAGAATTGTGTCTAGCTGTAATGCCCCATCCCGATGTTTTAAGTGAGGTCCACCATGAAACCAAGTGGTTGTATTTATGTATTTTAGGGAAAAATGACTTTCTAATTTTGGATAAAAATTACATGGTAAAGAGCTGTAGGAGACTTTTCTGCAAAGGTGGATTTGAAAAAAATCAAAAGTCTACATAAGTGCCGCTACATTAATGACTTTTCGTGTCTTAGGACACCCTAACCAATTTGTACCAACTTTAGGTCTTTCTAACAGATTTGCAATGGGAAGTAAATTTTATGATTTCGTCATGGTCGACATACCGCATTCATATATTCTCAATAAAGTGAGAAAAGTACTTTCACTCCACAATACTCTCAAGGTGTGCTTTGATCGATTTCCCACTTGACTATGCTTTTTGAGTTACACATTTTGGAGTTAATCATGAAATTCGATACATTCAATTTGTGAAGCAGCATTGTTTATTCATTGCTCTCTTCCTTTGCATCGTATTTTCAGAAGTTCTGTATTACTCATCAGCGACTGGCACTACTCCGGCGATATTTGAATCTTGTGCTCATAAATATATTTGTCTTTGATCTTAGCCATTGGACGGATTAATTTTCATTTAATCTAGTTCATAGTTTGTAGGTATGTAGCTGAATTATGGGAATTGGCAAACAATGCATGTCCCCTATAAATACACATTTCTATGTGTTCATAACTCAAGGACTCCATTTTACTACATCTAATAGTTATTCATCTTCCTCTTTAAGGTTGCAATCCATTAGGCCATTGTTTTTACATCAACTCGTGCATGTATCTAGTATCAATCCAATCGGTCATTCCATGCCTCGCCCTAATTTATGGCTAACATGCATCAAATTATTCTCTTGTGCCTCGGGCAAGCATTTTTCGATTCAGGCACTCCGAAAACGTTACTTTCCATCTGCCTGTTCCAATGGTACCATCCATACAATTATCGAATTTCACCAATGTAAATATAAAATTGGTTTTCCAACCTCAATTTTTGGTTATGGTCATGCCGAGATCAAAATTTGGGAAATGGGAGCATTTCGGTCTCAAGGGTTCAATAATATCATGTTCTGGCCGTTCTCAAGTCCATGGTGGAACAGTGGAAGGAAAAATCAAGGAAAATTGGCTCAAGTCGACATGCTCAAGTCCCGTCGCGGTTTGGAGACAAAGGGCTGGGATGCCGGAGGAAATTTAGCCGAGATCGCCAAGAGCCGTGCGGAATTCTCAGCAGTTTTTTGCCCACGGCCGAGAATTTTGGGATAAAGGGACAGAAAAGTTTACGGAGGGAGTGCGAAATCGCACGGCGAGTCGGTGATTTAGGAAATTCCATTTCCCGGCAGGATAACGAGGACACATGTCCTGTGCAAATCGCGGCAATGGGGACAAAAGTATACAGACACGATTTTGACAAGTTTCTTGGTGAAAGCCTTAAAGTCAGCGGATTTGGCCTGACGACACTTCGACCAAGGACGAAATCTGGGCTATGAATGCTGAGACCATTTGTGATAGCGAAAAAGCAGACAATCGGATATGCACAAGTGACCTTCGAGGAAGTGATAAGGTTTAAAAGTCATCAAGGGAGACATGGCAGTGGAGGTTTCTGTCACCCAAAGCGAGAATCGGGTCATCTGAGGACGGAAGGCGGGAAGCGCGACTTGACGTAAGAAAGCTATCCTCCCAAGTTTTGGTCAAAGCGCGGAAATGCAAAGGGAATCTGAACTCGCTGGCCCGCCTTAACCTGAAAGCGTCAAAAATACAAAGGGTGAGCCATTGAAACCTCGGCCAGGTCAAGTCAGGATTTAATTTGTTTGCGATAGAAACCTGAGGCAAAATGCCTTTCAAAAGTCCAAAGGAGAGCTTGGACCGAGAGAGGAATTCTTCTCTCGATCATGGGGGCATCTTGCCATGTGGTCATAAATTGGCGAAGAGCAGTCAAAAATTCAAAATCCGTTTCCAAGTGCATTCAGTGCTCTAAATCTTGGATCAAAAATTCATATCTTTTGATCCAGGCTCGTAAAATGGAGTGCTTTCGGAACCTATTTTTGCTCAAGAATGGCGTTCTACATGGCCTTATTACTTTTGATCCGTGATCTTCGTATTTTCAATGCTCTTTATATCAAATCACGGAGAGAAAGGTAGTTTTATGAGAAACATTCCGACGCATCTGGTAACTTGCTTCAGTTTGGCGAGCTTTCTTCAAGACACGCCTCTCGCACGACAGTATTGTGCTTAAGCCATACGTTTTTCACGAGGATCCAGCAGCTTCTATGCCATAATGAGGTGGATCTTTTTAGCATCGAATAAAGAGTGAAATGTTGTGGTAGTCATGGGTCCTGTAAGACGATCCCTCATCTCTTTCTTCCTATATGTTTATGCTCTTCTTTCAATAAGGCATGGCTCCCATGTGATTGTTACATCTTTTCTCTTCTCCGCCCTCACCTCTTCTGTAAGGGTTGAAAATGAATGCCCTTCCTCCACCTTTCTCTCTGAGATCTCCCGTCTCATTTAGATTAGGATAGCAAGCTTCTTCTTTCACCGTACAACGGGAAATGATTTGCAATGTATCGCAAACTTAGACGAGGAATCAGAACAGCGTTTTTTGCCTGAGATGTCAGAATGGGCGATCCTTGACTCGTGGCTTAAGCTTGTTTTCGGGAGAGGATTCAGCCTCTGTCAGGCTTCATTATCGGTATCTGTGAGCAGAGGACTTTGAATGTTCGACTTACGGAGTCTGGGTAGCCGTGATTTCAATTGCAGTCTTGGGACAGCTTTTAGCATGATCTGACCAAGAGGTTACATTCCAAATGATTGGGCAAAGGATACGCATGTGCTATGTTCAACCACTGCTTTCTTCTAAAATTGTCCCGATTTTGGTAGTCTTTCAGTTCAACTCCATTCTCCTTCTCACTCGTCCCTTATCAAATTTAAGTATTGACATCAATAGTTTCTACTTCCCTTCTCACTCTCTGTAGCCTTGTAGGTAGATTTTAGATTAAAGAACCAGCTGGAATAGGTCTTGGCGGAGTGGTTGGAGCGATTTTGAGTTAAATTATGTCTTTGGAGATTCCTTTCTCATTTACAGGTCTAAGAACACAAAGAGTTCAAGTATTGTGCAGTTTCTGCTGGATGCTGGTGACAACCTAGAAGCCTGATGACATCCGGGTGAGTCCAATGATTTTGGCATCAACTCGTTTTGGCAGCCTTTCAGGACATGGGGTCTTTTAATTCCGATCTTTTGATAGGTTAGTGTGTTCACCATGAAATTTCATGGCCTTTCTCCGAGGCACTTTCAAAAGTCCGGCGATACTCTCATCCTAAGCATCGATCAATCGCAACTCCATTTCTCCGAAAGTCTGAAACCCGTTTTCCATCCATTTTTCAGTCCATCTTCTTTCCATCTCTTTCATTCTTTTTCCATTCCATGAAGTTGTGCAATCCATGACTTACATTTCCATCATGGAATTCACATCCAACAACAAAACGGTATATTCACACCTCCAACATGTTTTTACAAATCCTCCAAATCAACATTTTGAGCGATTCAAGATCAGGATATATCACCCATATGCAGGCAGCAAGCAGAAAGTCGGTTTGGGTATGGAGCTCTCTGTCAAGCAGCAAGGGTAGGCGTATATAACAATGAGGGCAATCGAGATCCAAGATGCTGGTACTGCCTGAGAAAATCGCAAAAGATGGAGGCAAAGATGGTGCGATCCGTGTGCTCAAGCACAAATGAAGGATTCTTTCGAGAATTGGTGCATAGGAGCTCCTTGTCCATGGGGCAAAGGGACTTCTTTCCCAAGACACTTCAGCTACCTCAGGAGAAGGCTTGGACTTCATGATGGAGATACTGCCCTTTCACTGTTCAATGGATGAGAGGAGATAGAGGCCTATACACTTCGGTGTTCAAACAACCTCACAATGGGTAAGTTCGACACCATCATCAAGTTTTTCGTTTCCCATTACTCAAGCAGTGGATCATCTCATTTGGAACCGAATTTCAAACTCTCCATCTCAAATAATGCTGTCCCAGGATGTTGATTCCATATCTCCATTCCCTGGTCTCCCACCACACCTCAAATTCTCCTTTTCCCTTTTTCCTTCCAAAGCAGGTCATCCTCTCCATAAAAGCTTACCGTAAATACCCCCTCCTCTAAAGAAACAGAGAGTTTCTATCTCCTTTACCACCACAAAAAAATGCCAAATCAATTGAGTTTGCAACCCACCCCTCCTCTTGCATTCCCAATTCCATGTTGGGAAAATGGATAGAAATCAGAATTCGAGTCATGAAAACAACTGTAAGCAAAGAGGAAAAGGCTAAGACAAGAATGAAGATGATTCAAGAGTCTTAGTAGAGTTTGGCTGCTTTTAAGTTTGGTATGACGAAGATCCCCTGATGGTTTTTCCTTTAGAAGAGGTTGAATTGGAAAATAAGTGTGATTGAAGGACTAATTTGCTACAACAGACGAAGGAGCAGCTGAAGAAGAAGGTTCAAAGAATCAATTTTCTAAATTAGTGTCCAGTGTTAGACATGAAGAGAATGCTGATTCAATTGCAAGTCGTACACTAATACGGAGGAAGAAAGTTTAAAGAAGATCCTATGGGTCCCAACTTGTCCTCTAGAGCAAAATAGGAGTTGAAGAGTTTGACTTGACAAACTTCATCTTTCTAGAGGAAGATCTCTATTCAAGGAGCAAGATTGTCTTCGAGTAGTAGATGAAGGAAGAAGGTGCTCCCGGATCCAAAAGGAGAGGAGCACATTCTAGTCATGTGGAGAAGTTGCAGATCCAAGAGCTGCAGAGCACAAAGCGGTCTCTGAGGAGAACCAGTCAGCTTCTTGCTTTCTACTTCACCTCTCTCAGAGTTCTAGTGCAAGAAGAGGTTTGACCTCTCAAAATCAATGTTTGAGAGGATGAAAGAAAACCATAGATGGTCAAGTTCTGACGATCAAGAGAGACACCATGGAGGAAGTTGAACATTTGCGGCGGGGACCATGAGGCAGTTTATCATCGGTTGGAGGGCTGTTTTGATGGAAGAGCCGGTTGAGTTTCCCACCATTCTCTCTTTCCTGTCCCATCACATTCCAAACACAGAGAGCCTACTGGTGGGAGGAGAGTCACCATTTGCAAGAAGGCATCTTATACCAGCTCTTAGGAAACTAAAAGATCGAATATTTTAATCTTCATGCCTTCTACTGGGAGGAAGAGAAAGGACGAGAATTCTCTGCCATTTTCACACCATCCATTCAAGAGGGTTCAGGGTGAGAACCCATTCGGAGTTGAAAATCGTAGAAATGGGCATATCTCAAAGGACCATACCTTTGTCCCAATCTCGTATTTGGCCTACTTGGAGCTAAAAGGAGAAGTTGGCAACTACCATGCTTGCTTCGAGCAATGAAAAAGGAGCTATTAAAAGTACTAAGGATCAGCCGTCATACCTTCTTCAATCCAAAATGCAAAGCAACTAAAAAGAGGTATCAATTTGCCCTTCCAAATGATACCTCGATGATTTGGGGTAAAGATCAACTTCTGTTGATTTTCCATTCATCCAACCAGCATGTTCACCACTCAAACTGGCCATATTGCTAAAAAGGCTTCTGAGAAAGGGAAGTTATTTCACAACCACCGCAGTAAGGTTTGCTTGTTTCTGCCTTCGCTTTCTAGTTGCAGCAGAGCAGTAGGCTCGTCGGTGAGAAGAAGTGTCATGGCACACTCCGCATGTTCCATTTGGGGCATGTATGATTTTCTACCCAGACATAGTTTTTGCGGGTGCTGGTTTTGCTCAGATGTACCTGTATTCTCTTAAAGGGTACTTGGTGAGAATAACCTCTAAGTTCAAAGTGGTTTCAAGTTGGCTCCAAGAGAGGAGGTTTTTAAATTTATCAGTCTGCAAGCCACAACTCATGACTCTGCTGCCCAATGGATGCTTCGTAAATCGGCACCCTACCTAGCAGGGTGTAACCTCATTGAGTTGCTAAAAATGTTATCCAAAATTCACCTCAGTGTAATTTTGATAACATGCACGTAAAATCATCCTTGCAGCAAGTAGATTGATTCAAGGCAAAATCATGTTTGGGTCCCCTGCTTTCTCTTTCTAACTCCCTTTCTCAAGAAGAAACTCAAATAAGTTCTAAAAAATATGAAAAATTTATGTGCGCCGTGCCTGGGCAAAAAATGATGAAAATTGGCTGTCCTGCACTACATGTAAATAAGACATCGACGACGATGCCAAAAGGCTAACCAGCTGAGTGGGAAAATCACCAAGTTTCGCTTGGGGACATCTCGGTCGTAAAGACGCGAGGACGCCAATACCCGATTTGCATATCGGGTAAAACAGAGACTTTCGTCCAAGTACTCGGGAGCATCTCGGCTAAAGGGCATGACGCTAGACGCTTGGTGCTTTAAGGAGCAGAGTGAATGGACATCCTTGCCACATGTTCTCATGACAAACAGAATACGGAAGACCCAATTTGGGCTGTTTTATGAAATTCTTCCGCATACTTGGGAGCATCCGCCGCGCGCTAGCGGACGGAAAAGTCGAAAGATCCCAACGACCGTGCCGCGCCACGTGTCCGCCGTTGAAATTGGGCGAGGTCTATCGATTAATCAGTTTCGTGACATGTCACAAGGGGAAGCACAATGTAAATCGCTATGCTTTTGGCCAAAAAATTCCAAAGGGCAAGGGCTTGAAGGGTCAGGCCCGAGCTAATAGACACAGACATGTCCAAGGGGAGTCTTGTCGTGGAAAGACTTAGGAAAATTCTGGGCAAAGTTTCGGTCAAATTCAAGCACAAGGATGATTCAGCCACTTCTCTTTCTCCAACTGAATCATGCCACGTGTCCTAAGTGAAGTGGCTGGGGAAAGTGAATTTTTCCAAAATTATAAAAAGTTAAAATTTTCAAAGGAAACCTTACCGGAGGCTGGAGAGAGAGAATTGCTCATCCACCAGTAATTACCATGTGGCGTCCAACTGCAGAGTGTGGAAATTTTTTTAAAATTTTTCAAAGACAAAAGAGGTAAAACTTGAAAAATTTCCCGCCTATCCATTGGGTCAGTTGCAGCTAATCTGGGTAACCATCACATATTTTGATCCCTTGAGCTCTGATTTGCACGTTATTTATATCATCGAAATATTATGAAATTATATACATGATCTCCATGGCCAATTTATAATTATTCAGCTCGAGAGATAAATCAAAACGCTCTCGCACGTGTCCACACTGTAATGATACTTCAACGGACCAAATTTATTACGTAATGGGCCGATTTTCCAATTTGTCAAACGACAGGTATGGCTCGTAAGGTTCTCTATGCTGATTTAATGTACTTACTAACGAGAATGGGCTCCCACATTTTTACGTTTTCTCTCCCGGGCTCGACCATGGAATGTAAAGCGTATTTGGCCCATTTCTTCAGGGTTTATCTTTCTACTCGCCCTTCTTTCTTCCAGGTCAAAATGGTGTTTCAAAACTCCTCCCCTACTCCTCGAATGGTGCATTTTTGCCTTTAATTTCTAAAAATGATGTCTGCAGAAATCCCTGAGCAATAAAAATGCAAGCCAGGACGATATGTCCATCCTTGCTCATTTTTCTGTTCTCTTCGCCCTCTACTGCAGTATTCTCAGGCATGTTCTAATTTTCAATAAGGTGTCCTGAGTCAGTGTTCATGAGTTTCAAATACTTTCGTGTGAAATCTATCCTCGGGCCCGTGATGCCTCCGTCCATCCTTCCTATCGTCACCTCTCCTCGTTCCACGAGCGCTTTGAGCAGATGTCTGGGCCATTTTCCTTCTCCTCGTAATACCATTTAGTGCAGGCCTGCTTTCTCTCTCTCTCCTCTCTCCGTCTCCCCGGGCATGGTTAGATTAGATTGCATTAGGTCACTTTCAAGAATGAATAGTCAGAAGCAGAGGTAGTTTAGGAAGAGGAACCAGCCTTCTTGAAACTTACATGACCAAGTCTCTCGATGCCACAACTATTTTGAGGTAGAGTTCTTAGCCATAAGTGCCTTTATCATCTCTATGGATAAAACTGCTTCGAACATGCATCCCACATTAGAGGCTTTTTAACTATTTTTGAGCCTTCTTTGATTTATCTTGAATCAAATATGTTTTCACCGAAGTGACTATCAAAGTCCATTTTTAGGTTCTAATCAAGGAGTTGACCTACTAAAATCAGATTCTTTGTCAAATCTAGGGACATATAAGACATCAAATATCTCATAGCTTTGTGGAACTAAGGGGTAGAGAAATGTTACCAATCCCCTAAATCAGAGTATGAAGAATCATCTCCCATCGAGACATGATTTTTCGATGGTGTGTCCCTCATTGAAATGAACTAGTCTCTATATGGCCATTCATGTGTCCAGTGGCTCTCGGATCAACATACTCAAGCATCACTAGATGACATGGATGGTTCATTTGATCTGAGTAATAAACAAGTAGTCTTCATTTTTTGACTATGCTTGTTGCTCATGGAATATTTCCCTCGCTGATGGGGTCTTCTTTTACGGATTTCTAATTTGTGCCCTCTTTATGATTATAGTTAGAATGTCCCTTGTGAAGGCTGTTTCTATGGAGGTCTAGGAGTTGCTTGGAGTAGAACTTTTATTGTAAGTGTTATATACCAACAATATTGCTTAGGTCATGTCACTCTTGTGCGGATAGGACATTGCTTCTTATTATCTGTTCATCCCCTCGATTCTAATTTTGGATTTTGTGACTTTCGATAGGTATTAGGTTCTTCCTTTACCTTTTACTTTCCATTTTTGATGCGAAGAAATTTCTTCGCTTCCTCTTCATCATCCTTATTATGTGCATGGCTTCCCACTTCTTATTGTAGTAAGTTTACCAACTTTGTCAAAACTAAGCGTCGTCATATCGAACAACATTTAGTGTTGTAACAAAATACGGTAAGAAGAGGGGAGTGACTCTCTCGAGCAATGGGAACGCAGCATCATCATGCGAGATCGCTTCTCCCGAGTGGCTAGAAGTGAAGCCCTTGATTTTCATGTAACTCTTCTTAGGAAAGCTTACTATTTTTCATTCTACTTGAACTTGATGTGTGTGACTCTTACAAATTTAGTGCTAACATTCTTATTATCTGGCCTCATATACTTTCTCAACTTATCCCATGCTTCTTTGGTTGTTTTGGAATCTCAAATGTGGGGTTGCACATCATCGGATACTCTAAACAAGATGATGAGTTTGGCCTTTCTGATTTGCTTTATCAAAATCATTGTCATTGTTGTGTTGTATCGGTAGTTAATCTAGTCACAAGTACCAAATCACAATGCCGGACCAAATATCTTCAAACTCAAGTTGTGTCTTGATTTTATTTTCCATGTTAAACATAGTTGTTTCCTCTAAGTAGTTGTGAATCTAGAAGAAAATATTTGGGGGCATTGGTGCCCATTTTCTAGAGTAATCATTGAAGGGGTTTGGCTCTTATCCTCACAGTTATAAGGTCTCCCAGATCTATATACCATCGGCTCTGACATAGCAAACCTTTCTATATCGCACCCTTCTTGATATATACGGTGGTACATGGAAGAAGCTCACCCTTTCTATATACCAAGTGGTGTATGTGAAAGATCGTTAACTTGTACATGGAAGAATTCAATACGTGGTACCAAGATAATACGAAAGGAAGTGCATGTGATTATTGACACAAACTCGAAGAGAAATATCTCATAGGCACACGTAACTCTTGCTATATACTCGAGATAATTTCTCGATGCAATATTTATATGCGTGCTGATCATTCGCACGGATGAATAGGATGGCTCATAGTGTGTGCACTATGACCTTATTACTCACGTCAGGTTGTAAGAGCGACTTGAACAACGTTATTCTGTTGTATTAGGCATTACGTGTAGTAGTAGTCGTGTGACGACTTTACCTGAGTGCTTCTAGAGCCATAGTAATATCTTGAACACGGAAATGAGATCTAGGATATACGTGAGGTGTTATAGAACCAATTTTTACTTTTTATATTACAATTTTGCTAGTTTTGACTAGTTTAAAGTTTGGGTTAGCCATGTAGCGGCCTTGTAAATTGATCCTGATATGTTGAAGCATCACGATTACATTCGAAAAATTGGAAAAATTGAATGGTAGGAGATTTTTTTTGTTTTGTAGATACCTGGTGGCCTTGAACCCAAAATGACCCTTGATGCATGAAACCATTAAAGAGGCCCAGAGATGAAGTTTTGGATGGTCTTCCTTTGGTGAATGTTGCTCGAAATCAGAAAATAGACTTAATGGAGAAAAAGTAATTTTACCTAAATTGGGGATTTTCTAAGCTAACAAAATAGAGCTGTTTAGCTATAACTAGCTTTTTTAGAGGTGTTTTCATATCTCAAATCTACCTCTAAATGTGGTGGACTTTCACTATTGTTATGCCTTTAAAAATCAAAAGCAGATGTCTTTAGTGAGATTTGTTACAGGCCTCCCACTCCTGGCCTAATGTGTTATCCACCCAGTACGATACACACACATGCATTTGTTATATCAAATGAAGAAATTGTATTTAAATAAAGGAATTTTAGTGGCCCTTTTTTAAAAAATGTGAGCTCAGTGAGCTCCACGTAGCGAATGCTGGTTTGAGGTGATTTTAAGTTTTCCACCACGCCTGAAAACGTAGCTCAATCGCGAAGCATATTATTTTCTTTATCTCCTTGTTAACTTTGTTCTATTTTCCTTTGGAGAATACGCCACTTGGATGTTTCTTAGTTGTTTCTTTTGTGTGATCCTTTGTGTATCAATTCACGCCTTTTCTCACCTTTGTTTCTTGGTTGTTTGTAGGTGCAGTTCGGTTTCTTGCTTTCTTGTCTTGTGATTTGACCCACCCACCTCCCACTTCTATGAGCTAATGTGCTATCCACCAAGGCGGCTATGCATTTGTTATATGACCAAATGAACAAGATTGATATTTAAATTAAGGAATTTTAAACTAACCTTTTTTAAAAAAATGTGACTGTTGTAGAGGGCTCCACAGCGAAATAAGAAATGAGGCAATTTGGGTTTTCCTTTGAGAATAGAAAATGTATTTGAAGAGTATTATTTTAGTGTTATGTCACTTGTTCTTTCTTTAATTTTCCAATTTGGGGCTTCCACCAAAGTCACTTGCTTTTCAGATTTTTTCTGTAGGTCATTGTGATATGTTCATTTGGACCTATTCTCACCATTTCTACGATGTTTATAAAAAGGTTCAAACATCTGTCTTACATTTCTTTCTTTCATCATGTGTTTTGATCTCGTGTGCAATAAACCAAAAGGTCGTGGAAGCCAAAACTCGTGGAGGTTCGAACCGGTTAGAAAACCTAAAAGCTGTCATAAACCTAGGGTGACCAAAGTCAGCAGGTTATCTACATGGAGATTGATAAACCAGTAGGTGGTGGAAAACAACCCATAAAGTTGGTTTCCATGTATCATGGGTGTTGTACATGGAAGGGACAACTTGAACATGAAAATACTCATTGAACATTAGAGGAGTATGAAATTCCTTAGGGGTCAATCTAGATGGCTCGACTTTGAATGTTTTTCTCCTCCATTTAACAAACAACTGTTTCGGCCACTACAAGAATGAACTCGGCCTATCTGATCCATTCTATACGCCAACTTACTTGACCCCATGCACATAATCAACTCCTCCTCCAAATTTGATAGGAGAAGATAATATTATCTCGTGACTAAATAATTTAAACACAAACCCCGATGGGGAATTTTATTTTTTATTTTTTAAATTCTATACCTATAAACAAATTTTCTGCGTGCTTAGGTGCACAGGCTAAAATATTTTGCGTTCCAAACACTGGAGCGAATAGGAGGATGTGAGGAGTAAAGGATGGGATCGGGAGGTTACGAAGAAGTTGCATAGAATCTCCCGTTTGCATACACTTCTCCAAAACTCCTCTATCTCGTCTTCTCTCTCTTTCCACACCTTCACAAGCTCTCACAAAAAGTTCATATTCTCGCTCTAGTACCAAATGTAATTTCACAAAACAAGGATAGTAGCCTGTGAATTATATTAATGTGAAATCAACCAAGTTATAATAGATGGACTGCAATACTTATAGGTATTGTACAATCATGTGTAGACAAAAGAGAGGTTGCACAGGTACAACCAAAAATACAACAGCTTCCATAATACATCCAGGGAAGCAACAATTAAATTAATACAAACAAATGATTAAGTTGCAACTATGCAACAAATAATCCTATAACTATGGAATAAGACAAATATGGTTTAAAAACCATATAACAACATTATTTAATTAATATAATTAATTAAATAATTAATATATACTATGCATAATTAATTAACCTAACAAGACTTCCAGGCTGTATTCAACACAATATCTCAGAGTACACTTATAAGACTAGCTTAGACTTATTATAAGATCCGAACATAGAACCTAAAGTAAATGACCATAGCCACATCAACATATCTAGCACCAACACTACACTTTCTCACCTTTTTGACATCCCAGAGGAATCCTTTGACTTATTTTTCGAGGATTACATTTCTATTCCTGATTCTGACACCACTACAAGAGAGGAAGAAATAATTGATTATGTAGCTTCTAACATATCTAAAAATTTGTACACAAACCAGGAATCTGATTTATGGATCTGAAGTCATGATTAATAATAGCTATATATGTATCTAATCTAAATAAGTGATAGTCACATTTCCATCTTATCATCTTGTAGCATAATCATAAACATCAATAAAAGCTTAAGTCATTTTCTATGAGCAATAACATTATCTTGTCTAAGTTTGATCTTTATAAGCTTGTTTACAGTGAAGTAAGTTTTGATCTACACTTATGTGCAATGCAAAATAGAAACACAATCAACATTACGGGTACCCTAGAAAACCCCTCCATAATGATTTCAAGCTCAAGTTGGTAATTTGAAATAATAAATAAAACCAATGGTAAAACCATTCTAGATAATGGCCACTTGATCCAAATCTATTACAAAAATGACATGGAATGTAGTAAAATGTATATCATGTAAGAAGATTAAAAAAAATGATGCTGAAAATCTCACCAATAATGATACTACCTGGAAAACATAATGAATGTCGATTGTGACGAAAAAATAAATGATGTTGATGTTGTATGTAAACATCCTACGCATTCATTCAAGAGATGTAGCTCCACCACTTGGTGACAATATAGGAGAAGATTACTTCATGGAATCCATTAAGAATTTTAAAACTCAAATGTGCAATCCAACCATAGAAACAATGATTGTTATTAATACAGTAGGTGGATGAACCAAGTGGATAGGGAGAAATACAAAGTAAAATGCAGAACAAATATTGTGAAGTTAATCCACATTGTGAATACTCATGACAATGGCACATCCAACTACAACATTCTAAGGCCCATGGAATCAGGAGAGGATGATCTCTCATTACCAAGTGCACCAGAGCAACCGACTTGGATGCAAGAGCATATCATGCAGAGTTGGGACTTGATTAGATTGGAAATACTAAGGAGGAAATTATATCTTTATAGTATATCTTAGACAACCTTTATCCAACAAAGAATTTTAACTAACAAAATTTACTCATTATTATGCCGTATTACCTTCGAGGAAAAATGAGGTCATTGATACAAGGATATAAATGAGGAAGAGACAACTCAACATGATATTCAATGTGTTATATCAAATAATGGCATTTCTACAAATGAGAAGAAATTGGATTAATTTTAAGGTTACCAACACAATTTCTATGGGATCCTTCAAAGGTAAGAGTGAATCTACACTTCGATACGTCAGGCTTCAAAATTGCTACTATTTGATGTTTATGTTTAGATATTAAAAGATACACAACATAAAAAAAGAAATATGTGAAGACAAAAAAACATTAAAAGGAGCATATTAAGGAAAAAAATAAAGAAAGGTTGGTAGCAAAGGGAGCAAAAAAATAAGCTAGATTACAACGCATTAAAGTGATGATTCAAAATCCTTTCAAGAAGGTGTTCGAGCTCCAAAACCCATTCACAAGTATATATTTGTAGCCTAGATAGCCTTACTTAACTTTTCCATGCATTTTCCATCTCCCATTTCTTTTTGTGCTTGATTTGGACTTGTGTCAAGACCGCTACCCACTTGGGTGGTGGTTCACAAACCTCTGCACCTACCTAGGCGATGGTCCTAAAACCACCAATTTTTACAGAATCTTCTAATTTTTCCTAGAATCTTCATGTGTAAAATTACATGTGACGATTCACTTAATTTTTCTTTTTGAATGCATCCGTGAGCTGAATTTGCTAAAAATAGCTTTGTTTGCTTGGTTCTCCTTGCTCCTTCTATTTTAAATAGATTTAATGAGTAGAACTACCTCTTCATTGCCTTGTGCATGAAGTAACCTCCTATCCTCCATTCCTATATATTCCATGCTTGTATTCAAGCAAAAGGCCTGAGAATTTTGTGTATCTTGCATTGTTGTGCTACCATAATCTTGCTAGGAATTGCATAGCCAAGCTTAGATCTCTTGTGCTATCTTTCTTCTACTTGCATTACATCCAGATTTCTTCCAAGCTGCCATCGCTCAAGCACCATCCTCTTGTTGTTGTTCTTTGCATTCCCAATCCTTTGGACTCACATGAACACTCAGAGAAAGAAAGGAAAGAATTGAGGGGATAGATATTGATACTACTGGATTTGCCAAAGCTCTTGCTCTTCCAGGTTGGAGTTGTGTATTTGTTTTCTTTGTTTTGTCAAATTTTCAATTACATATCAAATAGAGTAGAGAAACAATTCATTTCAATTAGCTAGATATTTCAAGTAGATCAAATCAATAGGAAGTTTTCTCTTCAATATTTCCAGGAAGTTGTGGGGAACAATAGCTCTGTTAGAGCCATGATTTGTTCTTCACTTCTGAGGTAGGGTTGGAAAGATTTTATTTGAATTAGAATAGATCTTAGATTTAGATTCACACATCTACATAGATAGCTAGCTACATCCGGCTAGTTATTTGTTTTTAATTTTTTTATTAGATTAGATGCATTATTTGAAAAGTTAGAAAAGAACAAAAACATTTATTTCATAGATTAGTTTGTTTTATTGCTTTGTTCTGATATATTGAGAAAACACCAAAAATATAGGTTAGATTTCCTTTGATAGATAGTTTATTTACCGAAAACAAATCAATTCATCTTGCATGACCATCAACGGTCCACAACAGGAAAATACTTACAGTTGTGATCCCCTGGTCCCACAACCCAATGGGCTAGAGCTAATAACTGACATTGACACAAGTTTGCACTTAACAATCTTACGCACACCTACCACATACGCTAAGAAAATAAGATAGTTAGAGACATTGAACATAGCTACTAATCAAGCCTATGACTTTTGGACTGCTCCTAGAAATAGGATTTGATTGCATGCATGACCATATAAGGGCCTCAACCTCAACGAGTCTTTGGTTGTGACCCACAGGTCCATAACCCAATGGGCCTGCTAGTCAGTTAGATATCGACACTAGTTTACGCACATTGGTATTCATATCTTCACCACTTCCACCTGATATTATTACACAACTTTCATTGTTGAATATAAGCAACCAATTAGGCTAAGAATTTCTGGACAAGACCAAAAATCACCCTTAGTTCCTGCAGCTCCACTACACCTCTTGTCTCATTTCCATGACCTTGTCTAGAAACCCATATGAGGCACCTGCAGGTTACTTTCCACGTATTCTGCAACCAATCAATAGAATCTCAAGAACTAGACATCGATTGGAGTCTCCAAGTAGCTATCATATCAGACCATACCATCACACCCCTTCAGGTTAGGAGAGCATTCTTTGCCTTAGATTCTCAGATTCCATTATTGCGTGTCGAAGACATAAGGTTTCCCAATTAGCTTGATCATCGCCATCACTTTCACTCCCATTTCAATTCCACACCGGTTATCTCAGCATGACCTCGGGAGGTTGGGTGCAAAGAAGGTCATGTGTTGATTTTTTGTCGTACAAATTGGTGAACCTAACGTGAAGAGCTAGTCTCTAAATCATTTCCACTTTCGTCCATCCTTTATTCTATGGGTATTCTTATACCCCCCGAATATGTCGGGATATGATGAGTACAGTTGACCCATCCTAGGTTTTGACATGTACCATTACCAATCAAATATACCACAACAATCACCTTCACTTTCAACATGGGCAGACAACCGCTCATCCACTCAAAACCCTCTGCTTCAAGGAACCAATGTTGGTTCTTCTATACGCATCGAAGAATTGGATCAAGTCACTTAGACTTATCCTCTTAAACAATCAAGTTCAAATAACATGACATTCATTGGTGAAGCAAGTTCATCTCCTGGGTATTTTTTCAATACCCATTACCGTGCAATCCGATCAACTCCCCATCTCGATGAGGAGTATTTAGCACGATATGCTAGGAGTGAGCAAAATTCCAACAAATGAACCAATATTTTGATAGGTTGCAAGGACAAGGTGATGTCCTGCTTCAAAACAATAATGCTACCCCTCCACCAACTGACAATACAACCAATGAGGGGTGGAAACATCATGAACAATTCATAGTGGGATACCATACTCCTCAACAACCTCCAAGGGTTCAACCAAAGGTATCTAAGAAAGGTATCACCCCATCAATGGGTGATGTCATTTCAGCTTTGGTTGATAAATTCAAGGAGTTAGAGCTTGCCTAGAATACACATAATTCATATGCAGGGAAAGCATGGGCTCCTTCCTACCCATAGAACTATGGGCAAGTACCAACCACGTAATCACTAGTCTACATGAATACTCCAAACCATGGGGACTTGTTAACTGGGATGGGTACCTTGGGTATGCCTCCTCAAGCCACATATGGATATCTACAAATAGGCAACGCCACCTGAAGTGCATTCTCAAATGCTATACCAGCTGGAAATGTGACATTCCCTGGCTTCGCGCCTTCAACTCCATATCAAGGTAATCAACCCCCTTATATACACATGTATTCTAAATCTCCACAAGGGGACATGTACTCCTACCTAGGTCCATATGGACCACAAGGGATGTCATACGCCCGCCAAATGTCTATGTTGTCCCATTTCAGCAGCCAATGCAGCCCCCACCTCCCCAACAAGGGTCTTCAATGGTGGAAACATATGCAATGGGGACTTATTCTGAATATCTCAAAGAACCCCTAGATTTCTCCATTTGGGCAGTCATGCTCCCGAGACCCTTTCCTGATCTCCCAAAGTTCAAAGGGGAGGGTGATCCAAATGCCCACATCAAGGCTTATGTAATGGCCATTCGAGAGCTGCTCCCATGGGATGTAGTCGTTGCAAATATTTTCCCTAAGACACTTGAAGGTATTCTCTCAATTGGTATTATAGGATACCATGGAGGCTTCAATACACTCGTTCAAACAACTCGTGTTATAGTTTATCAAATATTTTGATATGAACAAGCTTTGTAAAAATAGGAATCAAGATAATTTCTTCATATCAAACAAGAACATAATGAATCTATAGCCCACTTCATTTAGAGGTGGCGACATGTTCTCTACTCTTCCGCAAGTGCTCCAAACATGGATCAAAAACTTTGTGATTAGTTCCTTCACTCCCTCTTACTAGAAGACAAAGGAAGAGGTTCAAAAGTTCCCACTAAGGAGCTATGAAGAGGTATCTAGAGGGTGCTCTTTCAAACGATAAATAGGCCAACGATCCGACATCCAAAATGGTGGACTGGAGTGGTCTAAGACCTAATAAAGAAAATGGGAAGTCGATACCCAATCTTCAAAGCACTCCCGGACGATACTCCAACAATACAAATAACAATCAAGGACCAAATATCCTTAATAAGAATCATGGAGTCATGAAATGGTTGAGTACCCTTGGTAAATGTTGAGTTGACCCCCAAATTAATCCTAACAAGATTAGACTATTAATCGTAAACCCCGATTTATAGATTGTGTCGAATAGTGTTCATGAAACTAATAAGCAATAAATGGCAATGAATTGATTAGTGATCTAACAAGAATTTTTCACCCACATTTCCTTTTGGATTTTAATTATCCCTACTCATTGAGCCACTCTCTTACCACAAAGGAAGTTCTTGGTCTTGAGCCATTTGGCTAATATATCTACCCATCCAAGAGGTATAGATAAACCATATGAATTATGGTTTTCCTCAGACAACCCAAAAATTGCCTACGACCATTTATAATCAAGAAACAAGGAACTGTAGAGGTGATCCGACCTTTTTTTTACAGGTTTGGATCTACATAACAACTATGTGAAGCGCGTAAATGATCAATGATGGGGCAGCATTTAATATAGTTTTCTCTTTTCAAAGACCAAAGTTAGGATATGGGGAGACTAATTTCTCCTCGAGCTATACAATTCATGAACCACCTAGTCACTGAACCCAAAACCAAGTTAAAACATCCTATATGGAAACCATCGGAACCAGTATCTTCCAATCACACTTGAAAGGTGCGAATGCTTCAACAATTTTAATATTATAGATGGAAACCAACTTAATATGATCCTCGTCATCCTGGATACCCAATGAAAGCAATTCCATCCACCCTATTCCAAAAGTCAAATTACATTTAGGGACTCATGCTCAAGGTGATCCAAAGCCCTTTGATATACATCGGCCAACTTGAAGTCAAAAGCAAGGGTCACTCTCAATTTGAGCTTCCAAAACAAACTAGGTTAAACAAACCAAAGTTAGTGGTTACCAGAAGAAAATTTGGAAAACAAGCCATAAGAATTAGAGGTTATATAATTTGATCGAGGGTATTCCGGCGGTCAAGGATGAAAGTTTTGTTGTAGAGATGGTATCATTAGGAACTACAACAAATATTGTTGAACTATTAGAAAAGGATTTTCCTATCCTTCTCCCCTTTGATTCCATGGGTATGGGACATGCTTTGGGGCTTGGTTCCCTTCCAACAGATGAGGTTTGTATGGTAGATGTAACGAGATAAAAGGAGACTTACAAAGGATGACTCAACATCTGTCTTTCCGAGTAATTGTTGGACCCTCCATTTTGATGGGGCCAAGTGTCACTCAAAACTCGGGGCGGGTGTAATCCTTACTTCACCTAAAGGAAGGGTTTTACCTTTTGATTTCAAATTGAATTTGAATGCACAAATAATGGGGATAAATATGAGGCTCTCCTATTAGGTCTCATTATAGCTAAGAGAATGGGCATCCTCAATATTAGGGTGTTGGGAGATTCACAACTAGTCACAAATCAGATATCCGAGGTATACAAGACTAGGGCTGAACACTTACAACTCTACAAAACCATCATGTTGGGCCTAACTAAGGGGTTTGATTTTATATCAATCGAGGTAGTTCCATGTGAAAAAAACCTTCTGGAAGACTCTATAGCAACTTCTACCTCACGCTTCACCCCAAGTAGTGATTTAGAGGACACCAACTTCATGGTTTCACTCCATGTTGAATCCTTGATTCACAAAGTGCCAGTAACGTCAATGTTGACATATGTGGAAGCTGAAGACCAGCTTGACTCTTCAGACCCTATTGATGGGGATGAGTCAACTTTAAGTTACTTAAATGCTTTGGTGGAGTTGCATCTTACTTGTCAAGAGGTAGACCTTTCCCTAATTCCATGTTCCTCCTCTTATTTTGGGAATCCAATGATTGAGTCCTCTCTCGGGAAAAGATCTTGAGATTTATGAGGTAGAAGAAGAAGGGATTTGGAGTTGCCTCCATCCCCACTTGAGTTTGAGGAGGGTAACGCTCCTTAATCGAGGGAACAATTGATATAAACATCGGAACAGAGGAGGAACCAAAATCTTAAAACTAGGGTCCTCTTTAACTCAGAGGAAGTAGAAATTCATACCCAAATCCTCAAGGAACATCAAAAATCCTTCACATTTAGTTACAAGAAATGATGGGAATTACACCACACATCATAGTTCACAATCTCATCACTAAGTCGGATGCCAAACCAATTAAGTAGAAATCAAGACCTATGAAGCCAAAGGTGGCCCTTATGGTAAAAGAAGAAGTAATGAAGCTTCTCTAGGTAGGATTTATCAAGCCCATGATTATTCACAATGGGTATCTAACATTGTCCCCATTCCTCAAAAAGAATGGAAAGATCCATATTTGCATAGACTTCTAGGACATTAACAAGGCTTGTCCCAAGGATGATTTCCGCTACCATCCATTGATGTTATCATTGATGCAATAGTTGGATTTGAGTTGTTGTCTCTCATGGATGGGTTTTGGGATATAATCAAATCAAAATATCTACCGAGGATCAAGCTAAAACTACATTTATAACTCCTTGGGGAACCTATTGTTATGTCATCATGCCATTTGGTCTTAAGAATGTTAGCGCTACATATCAACGAGCAATGACCTACATATTCCATGATCTTATTCATAAAATTGTGGAATCCTATGTAGATGACTTGTTGGCCAAAGGCCAGAAGCAGTGATCACCTGAGGTGCTTCGTATCATTCTCTTGCTTGATTGAGTATGGTGTCACATTGAATCTAGAAAATGTGTATTTGGTGTAATAGGTGGTAAGATTCTGGGTTACATTATATCTTCATGAGGGATTGATGTTGACCCAGCCAAAATTTGGGTTGTGTTAGAAATGGTTCCGCCATCGAATGAGTTTAGTATTAGATATTTTCTTGGGAAACTCTGTAATCCAGAAGGTTCATCCCTGACTTAACCTTCATCATTCATCCAATCAACAATTTGTTGAAGAAATATTATAGCATTGATTGAAGAGGAATGCAATGAGGCCTTCGAGGTAGTTAAACGATTCTTGTTGTCCCTCCCATGCTAATGCCACCTAGGTCAGATCACCCTTTGATCTTATATTCGTGGGCTATAAACATTTTTCTAGCCTATATGTTGGCTCAAGAGGACGATGATAAGTGAGAACGGGTAGTTTACTTTATCAGTTGGATGTTACTTGATTATGAGACACACTACACGCAGGTAGAAAAAGAATGCCTTGCCATAGTTTTTGTAACCAAGCACTTTAAGACATTATATGCTCAATCAAGAAATAAGGGTCATCGTCAAGTTCAGACCACTTACGAACATTCCTCATGTAGGATCCTTGTCTAAAAAGTTTTACATTTCATTACATTAATGGGTGAGTTTGAGTTAATGTTTTGTAAATCAAAAATTCATTAAGGGTCAAATCATGCATAGATTGGTTGGTTGATAATCCATTAGATGGGGTGATTTGGTAGATTTGGACTTTCCTGATGAGTGCATATATTTCATTGAAACTAGGCCCCCTATCTCTGTATGCCCTTGGTACACTGACATTATCAATTTCATCATGGACCACACATACCCAGAAGGGGAAACATCATAACAAAGAAGACAGTTACACATAATTTCCACTAAGTATGTTATCCTGGAATAGGTGCTTTATCAGAGCCTTTGATGGAATGCTATTGAGATGTGTTGATGTTGAAGAGTCTGAAAAGATTCTTTATGAGTCACATAGTGGGGTATGTGGTGGTCACTTTGGTGGCCATGCCACTACCTAGAAGATACATCAGATGGGATATTTTGGCCCACCCTAGAGCATGATGTGGTAGAGTTTGTGCATGCAGATGCCATAAGTGTCAAGAGTTTTCCATGAGATCCACATACCGGCACAAGCTTTACAACCAATCGCAACTCCATGGCCCTTCTCCACATGGGGCCTAGATCTGATAGGGAAATTCTCTCCCTCATTCAATGATGGCCATAATTTCATAATCACACCACAAAGTACTTTACCAAGTGGGTAGAGGCCATGCCCCTTACCATTGTTCCTAGCTCTATGTAATCACTAAGTTCATCCTAAACCAGATCATTTGTAGGTATGGGGTGCCATAGGTCATTATTTTTGATAATGACATGTCTTTCAAAATGATGAGGTGCATGAGTTGTGTAAAAAGTTCAAAATAAGCCATCACACGGCTTCTCTCTACTACCCTCAGGCTAATGGACAAGCTGAGGCTACCAATAAGACTTTAAAGTCCATTCTTCTAAAAACCGTTAAGGAGAATAAATGAGATTGGCACCTAAATATTTTTTCGGCCTTAGGCCTATCAAACATCGTTAGAACACCAATGGGGCAACCCCTTTTCTTTAGTATTTGGTGTTGAGGCGTTTCGCCACTTGAAGTTGAAATACCTAGCCTCCGCATTTCACTACATGGGATCCTAGGAGAGGAGGGTTATCGAGAAGCTCGACTCTCCCAATTAGAAAGTCTTGATGAAGCTAGATCAGAATTTGAGCAATGGATTTGAGTGTGTACATGTTGACCATATGGCTTAGAAATACAATAAAAAGGTGTACAAACATGAGATCTATGAAGGATATTTGGTATTAAGACTCGATAGCTGAATAGACAAGAAGACCGATGAGGGAAGAAAGTTTAGACCTAGGTGGTTAGGTCCATATCGAGTGGTGGAAGACTATAAAAATGGTACATTCCACTTGTGTACTCTAGAAGGTGAGGAGTTTAGTGAATCCATAAACTCTCTTCACCTAAAGAGGTACTACACATGATCCATCAACATTCTCATATGTACATTATTGCATCTACATTGCATTTTCATTTGTTCATTCATTTTGTAAAAAGTGTGATCAAGGAGCTTATTCTTATAGCAATTTCTAAAAAAATTCTAAAGATATTGGCAAAACATTCAAATCATGTCTCTTCAAACCTTCATAGTATCATCAGCTTTCTGAATCATTTATCAATCCAAACAAGATAAGACAAAGTTTTGATAGTAACCATACCAAGGCTTGCATACTTGGTTCTACTTTTGGTCTCTTCTTAGGATAGGTGTCTTTTCCTATGGTCTATTCTAGAAGCTTCATGGTGTCACATCTATCCCATATACATCTCCTTGGAAATAAGAACATTCTAAACATTTTTCCCAAATAAGTAAGTCAAATGCAAATCAACAGAAAATTTTTATTTTACACATTTATTTTCCCTACCAACCTTTGTTGAGCTTGCATCTCTTACTAGTGACGTAGGGTTGGGAAAGGAAGGAAATGCCCTTACTTGCCTATGCCTTGTCCATGGTGGTAAGCCTGTGCTTCCTACTGGTAGCATGGGGCAAGGTGTAGGGGGTCTCTTTGACAAATCTAAAAGTCATAAACAATTAAATCAAATACTGTGAAATCTTAAGTCAAAACAAAGTGAATTAGATGTTCAAAATTCCAAGAAGAGTTTAAAACCCCAAAACCAGATTTTGTCAACCAAGTGGCCATCTACGGATCCAAGTCTAGATAAACTAAAGATCAATTCACATGCTAAACTATGAAGTAGCTTGAGTAGGGTAAGGTTGTAGCGTCCCAATTTGGTTCTGTCAAACCTCTGTCTTTCTCTCATCACTATCATTCAACAAATTTCATAGCTTGTGCCCTTTCTAACTCTTGGTGTTGAGCCCTCGCATCTTACTAGTTATGTGGGGTTAGGAGTGGGAAAGTACATCCATTTATCATATCATTATATCATCACGTTTTATCAAGACAATATGAAGTACCAAAATTACAAAAAGAAACTAAGTTTAAGATCACATTGTGTTTACATCATCATATATCAACATTATGAAATACAAAAAGAAATCATTCTGTTATCATTCCACATCCATTGCATACATTCTGAAAAGCATTGAAAAGTGGAAATTCTAAATATCTAGAGTACACATGAGAGATAAGCCAAAGAGAGTCAACTTGGATACAATGGAATGCCAAACCAAAAATAGAGTGTATATATCATAGTAGATCAAGTTTGTATACAATGTCATCATGCACTAGGCATGGTAAAAAATGCTCACAATGAGCCCAAAACATACAAAAAAATTGTAATGTCAAAAAGTGGTATCAAAGCAATAAAGGCTCAACATTGCCAATCTTGTGGGATCCTCGATGGCATGCGACCAAATTTAGGGCTCCTACTATGGCTGTGATGGTGATGAGAATGGACTGAATGGTGTGAGTGCTCATGGTGGCACCCACTGCCTATGGTCTCACATGAGAATGGCTCCGCCTATCACACTCTCAATAGTCTTGTATCTAGCTACCAGGTATGAAAGGGATTAGTGTCACTATCTCTACAACCTTCTAGATAGGAGTGAAAACATTGGTATGTCGAATGACGGCTAAGGGCTTCCCTTGTCGCATTCAACTCAGGCCTAGGTCTTCCCAAAGGGATCAACAGGGTATCTACACATACCCAACAAATGAGCTCTCACCACTCATGTGCGGATGGTGGAAAAAAATATATAGTGAGCTAGAAAATCACAAAAATGTAAATCAAAAGAGAATGCTAAACTAAACATGTGGAAATCAATAACAAAAATAGAGAAAGGAGTATTGAACATACTTGGGTCTGGGCATCCATGTGGGATAATGGCATGTTATCCGAAAGTACGGAGGCTGGTGTTCGATCATAGACTCAATCAAGGCATGGTGTCTCCCCATTCAAGAGGTCATCATCCCCTCTAAGAGTCTAATCCAATGGAGTCTCTCTACACTCACCTCCTTGTGCACTGCTTTGAGGATCTCTTGAGTATCATGCCACTCGGGGCAGCTATCCCCTCCGAGGGTCCACCGCCCTCAGGATCTCTCCGACCGACTCCACCTCTCGTATTGTCTCGAATCCTCCCTCATATTCAAATTCTAAATTGATCGGCTCATCCTCCTCCCCACTATGAGCAGGAGCCGCCCAATCTAAAGTAAGGGTGCTTGAGGATCACCAGCTTCCCACCGAGCCTAGACTACGTGCCTAACTATGATAGGAACACTAGGGAGTAACAACTTTCCAACCAAGATCCCCTCTAGGACCTCTCCATCCTCCCGAATAGTGAAGTAAATAGGCCAAATTGAAGGAAGAATGACAGGTATGGAGACCAAACTATTGGGGTAGTAAAAAGGGTGAATCTCTAGTCTCCCACTCTATCAACTAGTTTCCTCATGGAAGAACAAGCTACCCAAAGTCTTCCTACCCCATATCCTGCCATGACTGATAGGGTGTAGGGGTCTATGTTTGTGGTCAGGAGATGTGGATTCTGAGAGAACCGACATGCCTATCCATCTAGCTACCTAAAAGCCTCTGGATCTGATACCTCCGTACTCCCCTACCATATGGGATGAAACACTCATAGACCCAACTCATAACTAGAGTGGGGTGGCTCAAGGACTATCCCTACAATCTGAAAACTCTGTATATAAATCATGGTATGTGGTCCCCAAAATATCTGCTCCCTAGGCATACTTATGGCCATGAGCCTTGATCTGTGCAATGATGGGGGCCCAACAAGTATAAAAGTGTATCTCCTCCCTTGTCCCCGATTAGTCTCGAGGACAAGATACCCATGATGGCTCTCTGAAGGATAGGAATGGGAGTAGTAGTAATAGACCAAACCTTCATTCCCTTCTTCAAGCTAGATGAGACAATAGTGTCTCCCATGTATGTAGCCTATTATGTCATCATGACCCTGGACCCCGCTGTCACCAATGTCAGTCTCCTACCAAGTACTGGGAGTCCAAGGATGTGGTATACATCCTCTAGAGTGATGGTCCACTCCCCGACACCTGGGAACCGAAAAGTGTTCCGGTCCACATCCCAAGTAAGAGAATAAGTCACATAGAATGTGACTAGCAGGAGAAACATGGGGCACCCATGTTATCACTTGATGTCTACCCACCGTAAAAGATCTGTCTCAGCCTGGGTCAACTGATCTAAAATCCTCAGGGAGCCAATCACACACTCTCTCTCTACTCTAGTCCAACGTATGTACTCCACCTTCTTCTACATCCACCAAAACATGAGAAAAGAGCAAGTTAGTAAAGTACATCACATGATAAGCTCATCAAAAACATAGTAAACTCTCAAAAATCCAAAAAAATTAAGTTTGAGCATGTTTTGACATTCTGTCTAGAACCACCGCCACCAGGCGTGAGGGTTCTGTGGACTTCCGCACCACTGACTTGGGCGGCATTCGTATGACCTAAGGGCATTGGGGTGGCGGTCCTGAACCAATTTTCAAAATGCACCCTTAACCCTAGAAATGACCAAAAATGTTGAAATTGACCATTTTTGACAAAATAAAAGCATGCCCTATGGGCACCCCCTAAAGACCCATTCAAGACAAGAAATTTTGAAAATCTCCCCCTAGGTGAACTTTTCAACATTTAAACTTTTAGGGTACAAAAAGACAAAGGAGGAAATAACTAACCTGAGAGCATGTTGGTCGATCTCCCACTCAAGAGGCATGATCACGATCTCAACACAAATGTATCACTGTATTCTCATCAAGAATGGTCACCGTAAATCTAGAGCTCCAAATCAATCAAACTAACCAAATCAACAATGCACAAATGAATTGAGAAATGAGTTTGATATATATATATATATATATATATATATATATATATATATATATATGTTATATATATATATTATGTCTGAGTGTGTTTTTTACAAGATATTTGGATCATTGGCACATGTATATTTCTATAGCCTGCACAAATGGTATAGTCCTCTTGTCATTTTGATTTAGTGTTTATTTTTGATATTTTATCTATCTGCACTTGAGTCTTTTCCCTCTTTTACAGGTAATGGGAATTTGGACGGTGAGATTTCGACACATGAGCATGTCAGGTATAGCTTCTAACTCCCATTTTAGGAACACCATACTTAGACTCTACATTTTACACCTCTTTCATGGCTAAGATGCTTCTCCGAGGGGGCAATATGTATGCACCCAAAATTGCACGTGCTACATTATCAGGAAAATGGTTATAAAAGTCCCAGTGATGATTCAAAATCCTTTCAAGAAGGTGTTCAAGCTCCAAAACCCATTTGTAGTATATATTTGTAGCCTAGATAGCCTTACTTAACTTTTTCATGCATTTTTCCATCTCCCGCTTCTTTCTGTGCTTGTTTTGGCCTTCAATGCAGGATCGCCGCCTACCTAAGGCAGTGGTCTTACAAACCGCTGCCCTAGGTAGGGTGGTGGTCTTCCGCAATCTTCATGTCCATAATCTTCATGCATAAAATTATATGAAAACATTAATTAACTTTTATTTTTGAGTGCATCCGTGAGCCAAATTTTCTAAAAATAGCTTCATTTTGCTTGGTTCTCCTTGTTCCTTCTATTTTTAAATAGATTTAATGAGTAGAAATGCCTCTTCATTGCCTTGTGCATGAAGTAACCTCCTATCCTTCATTCCTATATATTCCATGCTTGTATTCAAGCAAAAGGCCTTGAGAATTTTGTGTATCTTGCATTGTTGTGCTATCATAATCTTGCTAGGAATTGCATAGCCAAGCTCAAATCTCTTGTGTTATCTCTCTTCTACTTGCATTGTGTCCAGATTACTTCCAAGCTGCCATCACTCAAGCATCATCCTCTTATTGTTGTTCTTTACATTCCCAATCCTTTGGACTCACATGAACACTTAAAGAAAGAAAGGAAAGAACTGAGGGGACAGATACTGATACTACTGGATTTGCCAAAGCTCTTGCTCTTCTAGGTTGGAGTTGTGTATTTGTTTGCTTTGTTTTGTCAAATTGTCAATTGCATATCAAATAGAGTAGAGAAACAATTCATTTCAATTAGCTAGATAATTGCAAGTAGATCAAATCAATAGGAAGTTTTCTCTTCAACATTGCCAGGGAAGTTGTGGGGGAACAATAGCTCTGTTAGAGCCATGATTTGTTCTTCACTTCTAAGGTAGGGTTGGAAAGATTTTTCTTGAATTAGAATAGATCTTAGGTTTAGATTCACACATCTACATAAATAGTTAGCTACATCCGGCTAATTGTTTGTTTTTAATTAGTTTATTAGATTAGATGCATTGTCTGAAAAGTTAGAAAAGAACAAAAACATTTATTTTCCATAGATTAGCTTGTTTTACTACTTTGTTCTGATATATTGAGAAAAACAAAAACATAGGTTAGATTTCCTTTGATAGATAGTTTATTTACCGAAAAGCAAATCAATTCATCTTGCATGACCATCAACGGTCCGCAACAGGAAAAGACTTACAGTTGTGATCCCTGGTCCCATAACCCAACGGGCCAGAGCTAATAATTGACATTGACACAAGTTTGGCACTTAACAATCTTATGCACACCTACCACATACTGAGAAAATAAGACAAGTTAGAGACATTAAACATAGCTGCTAATCAAGCCTATGAATTTTGGACTGCTCCTAGAAATAGGATTTGATTGCATGCATGACCATACAAGGGCCTCAACCTCAATGAGTCTTTGGTTATGACCCACAGGTCCCACAACCCAATGGGCCTACTAGTTAGTTAGATATCGACACTAGCTTACGCACATTAGTATTCATATCTTCACCACTTCCACCCGATATTATTACACAACTTTCATTATTGAATATAGCAGCCGATCAGGCTAAGACTTTCTGGACGAGACCAGAAAATCACCCTTAGTTCCTGCAGCTCCACTACACCTCTTGTCTCAATTTCCATGACCTTTTCTGGAAACCCATATGAGGCACTGCAGGTTACTTTCCACATATTCCACAACCAATCAATAGAATCTTGATAGAACTAGACATCGATTAGAGTCTCGAGTAGCTATCATATCGATCATACCATTACACCCCTTCAAGTTAGGAGAGAATTCTTTGCCTTAGATTCACAAATCCCATTATTGTGTGTCAAAGACATAAGATTTCCCAATTAGCTTGATCATCGCCATCACTTTCACTCCCATTTCAATTCCACACTCGGTTATCTCGACATGACCACATGTTGATTTTTGTCATACAGTTCATCAATTGAATCTCTTAATGACTCCAACAACATTTGTCAATGATATAATTGTCCCCCGATAGTCCAAACTCAAGTCCTACTTGAAGGTGTGACATGCAAATTGATTATGAAACCGATCCTCAAATTATGACAGAATTTGAGGAGTATTTGTTTTGTTGCTGAAAAATATGTATCAAAGTCAATTGAGAGTACATTATTGCATTCACAATTATAGTTTCTTGTAGGTATATTTTTCTCCGAATGTAATGAATATGGACACATGCAGTATAAGTTTATATATTTTTCTCCAAATGTAAGAAATGTCAAGACATGCAATATAAGTTCATACATTTTGCTCGAAATGTAATGAACATCATTGTTTTAGATGTGTAAACCAAATTATCTTAGAATATGTTCAAAAAATACCTCAAATTGTTGCAGCTTAAAAAGAATACCATTAAATAAAAACCAAAAGATAAGGACTTATTTGAATCTTGGTGAGGTAAAAACCTCACCTCTAGATGGCTTAAAAACATAAGATTGCAGGTAACATTTTCCTGGAGTATTGGTAGTGTGAATACACATTGTTTGCACCCAACTTCAAATGACCTCGACACATACAACTGTCATTCCTTACTTTTCCAGAAACCTGCACATGCATGTTTTTTATTTATTAAAAAACTGAATAAAAATCATAAAATAAGACGTATAAAATAACGGCTGTGAGTTTTACAATCTAAAAACTCACAAAAACTTATTATACATTCTAATTTTTACAGTGAGTTTTACAGTGAAATAAGAACACATATTATTTGAATTCTTGAAACCCCAAAGTAAATAGCAAAAACAAGATTCGTTATGCAGAGATGAAAATATATGGCTAGCTCGTTAACAAGAATATTGTATACCTTTCTCTCTAATTAAACCTCTCTGTCATTTGCCCATTTTAGTGAATTTTCCAGTGCTGCAAAGAGATTCCATGTTCTTGGATGTGAAGCCTTTCTCATTGTTAAATACTAGCAGAATACAAAAACAAAAGGTTTGCAAAATACAAGTAAAGTTGCTGACAAGGTTTATATTTTTTTCTGAGGATCTGGAGTGTCCCTTCAGACCAGGCATTTAAGTTGTTCAGGAAGACGATTCCGATGGGAGATGAAGAGGTTAAGTGCTCAATACTGGAGGAAAAGTATGAGGAAAACAATGATATCGAAGCTCATACTCAAGCTTCTGATAAGGTAGGTGCCATTAATATCTGCGGCTTCAAATTTCTTACACTTTATTTAATTGAAAATAGAAGTCGTTTCATGCATTAATTTGTATGAAGTTGATTTGTATACAGGTAAATCAGCTGACCCAAATGGTTAATACAGAAAAAACAGCAAACCTGGATGAGCTCCTAGAGAAAATGAACATCCTTCGTGTAAATTTCTGCAGACAAATGTTTGAATGCATTATGCGGTTCTTTAGTAAGCGGATTGACTTCGTTGTCGATTGAAAACTACACCAAAATAAACATATCAGAATTTTATATTCTCTTAATGCAAAGACAACCAACTCATCGTGCTGCTGTATAAATGGAAAATAATTAAAGACAAAGGAGGACGAATTTGTTTGAAGACATAATGTTCATGGTGTAAGGATCCCTTACCTGAGCAGTTAAGTATTGCTGTGTGTCATTCTTTAAACTGGTATTTCGCCTTCAATGTTTGGTAGAGTTTCTCCAAATCATGAGGGGCAGGGGGCTCCGTCGCTGCAGATTGTTTGATGAAGATTTTTGATTAAGACTAATACTGATATCCGACATTTAGCTCAGTGAACAGCTGTTGGTATGAACCGCGTCCAAAGGAAGCCTCCAGAACAGTTGTGGGTGAACATTAATGAAAGTCTTATCTGCAATGCACGCCAAAATCTATGAGGTTATATTTTATTTCCGTCTTTATTTAGTTTTTGATGCTCAACTAGTATTGTGTTGTGTGAACCACTTTGGGTCTTCACCAGTAAATGGGTTTTTTTTTAGATATTTATTTCGATCCATCATATGGAAATAAAAATATTAAAATATAATTCCAGATTAAAGCTACATGATAAAAAATGTTTATTTATAACTAGCAAAAAGAATAACAATCCTACGTGGCAAGGATTTGGTCCAATACACCCCCGAACTTAAGGTGTTCGCGTAATAACCCTTCTCCCCTAAGAAACAAATATTTTTGTCATCATGCGGGCTGAGATTGCACATTCTCTGCTGCATGTGGCAAGCCTATCAATCATGAGACAAATTTCATGTAGTGAGGCGACACCACTTCATCGCCACTTACTTCAAAAGTAGTGACGTGACAAGAGTTAATTGCCACTTACTTAAAAAGTTAATAGGCCAAAACAGGAAAATCTATTAACCAGGCATGGGTGGCCGTTGGCGTTTCCAACATGTCATTTATCCTTCTAGATTTCCTCTTAATGGACGACCCCATGCACTTCTCCTGAACAGTATTTACGTGATCATGTACGTGAATCACGTGACATGACTCACATATTTCTCACGTGCGCAGGCGAACAGAGACAATACTTAACTAGTGAGGAAAGATTCTTTCGACAGCTTTCTTTTTGCGTGGAAGCCCATAAATTTGACATTCTGGGCCACTAAGGAAGCAGGTGAAACTAAGGAAGCAGGGATGGCGGATAATTGTGAGGAGCCACGAGTTGTAGAGGATATTTTCTATTTATTTCAAACTTAATGCTTTGGTTTTTATGTTATTGTTTTTCATTGCATTTTTATTAACTAGATATTTCAAACCACTTTAATTACCAGTCATGGTTTTATTATGTAAGAAGTACACTTTTCGATGCATTATATAAATTCATCTTACGAAATTTGTAGCGCCCACTAAAAACGGCTCAAGACTACATAGGAAAACACAGGATAATTTTTTTTTTTGACTTGCTTGACACATAACATGACGCAACATGTCGTCACCAAGGATACAACTAACTCTGTGAACAACTCGATACAAGGATGGCCATAAAGGTAGCACGGAAACGTTCACACCTATCAAGGACAATTTACTTTTCTTTTAGACATGACAACATAGAAGTCCAAAACCACAATGAGATATTCTTGAGGGTTATTTATTTTAATAAGACATCTTGCAATTCTTAGCTTACGTTTTCAAGGAGACTCAAGATATGATTCATACAATTCATCTTACCAAGCTAAGTTTATTCCTTTTTCACTGAGTAATTAACTTTAAATCTTCTCTATTATGACATTTATTTGTTTAATTCAATTATTTAATAAAGGAGGTAATTTAATTCCACAAGGCTATCTATCCTCACTTATGCTACTAAAACTCGCTCATAACCTTATTACAATATGGATTCGCTTTCAACATACTCAAGAGAAAGATTACCAAGCACCTTGAAAAAACAGGTTAGAGGAAGAAGGTCGAGTTGAATTCATCTTTATGACCTCATTAGTTATTAACCCGGTTTTTATTGAAGCTTGAGGATTTATCAAAAATTATTAAATATTTTACTTAGGCTTTACTGGATGATTTTTACAAAAGAAAACAATTTACCTTTCAAATGGTTGAGAGACAGATTGCGTGGTTTCGAAACCGATTCCTCCTACTTATTAAATCGTATTATCTTATATCAACTAACAATTTGTTTCACCTTAGGATCATTCTAAGAATTCACCATAAAAAGGATAATGTTCGCTAGTGTAGCTAGGGATATCAAGTTATAAAATTTTTACTTCACAAAGGATGGTTTCATTTTGATCACTCATGGAATTATTTGATTTCAAGTAGATCACCTCTACATTTATTTGTTGAATATAAAATTATTATTTTTGTTTAGCTTCTTTAAGGGTTAACCGACCCATTTTACTTTACTTATAAAATATTGTCACTAAGTCTTAGAAAGATTTAACTTAACAATTTATTCTCAAGATCAAAGTTTTACAATACTCATATCAATGTAAGGATTGAATACCATTTCTCACAAAGATAAGTTACCAGTTTACCTACAGAAGGGCAAGACAACATCATCACGCAATTTCTGAACAACCCAAGGCAAGAGGTCTTCTAAACTCCTTTGCAAGCACTATTACAAAATTTACCTCACATTGGACACTTTTACAAGGAACTTCATAAATTGCACTGATGAAACCTTTACAACTCTTTCCTTTAATCTACTCGCATAATCCATCTGCACAAATACTAGCTAGAATCAGTTCACGAGAACTGAGCATGTTAAGGCTACACATTGCAACAGTAAGCTAACATTTAACAATATCAAGAAAGGAATGTTCTAATTCAAAAATGGATTAAAGCACAACCCACAACTCCAAAAATTATTCGCATGAGAAAGAAATCTAAACCAACCAACAAGGAGAAAGTCAAAATACCAGTAAGAACAAAATCACATAAAACAAGGCAAGACCTTATGGGTTAGGAACAAGAAGGTCAAGAGTGTTGATATCTCCTTCATGTAATCCTATGGATTACGTGATTGGAATCCAAAACTCAATCCATCCAACTAAAGGGGTCCAAGAGAAGACAAAACATACTAATTATGATCGTAGGCGCGAAACAAAATGACGTTATCCAATTCTCCCAGGGGAGGCTTCATAGTAATATGGGTTCGACGCCCTTAAAAGAACACAACTATAGTTTCAGTTTTAACCAAGGAGTTTACCACTACCTCCTTATAGGATTTCTTAAACGTAGTACTAGTTAACAAAACAAATCCACTCTTCCAAAAGCATACAAATGAGACACAAAAGGGGCATTATTCTACCAACAAACATTATCCTAATCGTACTTCTCTACATAATATAAGGAAGGCTAAACCCAAAAGTCTTTAATAATTTTTATATATTTCCGACAATGTTAATAAGTATTTTAAAATAAAAATAAAAATTGATTTCCTTAACAAAGCCACAAAATGGGACTTTTAGTAACCAAGTTTGAAGTATAAGATATTTGAGTTCGAAAACAAAGGGGTTTGATACACGGTGGGTAATACACCAGCGATGCCCCAGACTCAAAAGACCTTACCACGAGTGCAAGAAAAAAAAATAAGAACCAACACACATATCCATCAGGAAGGTTACGCAGTGCAGTCAGGCCTAGAAGTTCTATGAGCTCCTTGCCAATGGTATAGAAGATGGAAATTTTACCCGATCCATGTGGGCTTATCAAGGAAATGTCTAAGCAAATATCAAATAGATGAATATAATAGCCACCTATTATATTATCACCGTAATCATTGTCATCTAACAGAAATGAGTTCACGAGTCCAATACCATGGATTCACCTACAACTTTTGTTTTCGATCCATTATTAATAGCTTGCTTATGCCCTTAATAAAAATTGTAGAGATTTCATTCAATAAAACTTACAATGTTTCCCCCTTACTTTAATCAAACAAGAGTTTGAACCAGGAAGTAGGTATAGTAATTCTCTCAATACGTAGAGGCCAAAAATAGATGTCAGGTTATTCATCCTCTAGAACTGGGTACAAAAGTCAACCATGTACAGTTCTAAAACAAAACCCTAATGCCATTTTCTAATTAAACAAAAGTAAGGAATGCCCACAGGCTTAAACAAGTTTTAGAACACAATGTCACTATTAATGTACCTTTTAGCAAAACAGGAGAGCCCTAAACAAGAAATACGTATTTATTCAACCAAATAGAGATATGAAGGCTTAACCTTCCATATAGTAAGCCTTCAATTTTAAATACCATCACAAAATTCTTTTAAAAGAGAGTCATATAAGCAAACGAAACTCTATAATGTTTCCTTCCCTATGAACTAGACTGCATCACTCAATATTGTAGTAGCCCATTTAGACAAATATGAAATAGAGTAAGCTATAAGAGAGGAAAAGAACATTCCAAGAAAAACCAGTGAAATTGGAACGAGATTTAAAGGAACAACCAACACAATCAGGCAGCGATTTAAACAACCACGAAAACATTTTGTCTAGGCACCATTCAAGAGGAAAGAATATTCTTTTCAAGATACTGAAAGAAGGTAGAAAACTATTACAAGGAGTATATTTAACATGCCTGATCAGAATTCTTCCAACCAACAAGCACGTCGACCGTGGCTCGGGGCGGCAAGAACACAACGTCTGCGTAACTTCTCTTCCTCAGCCTGCTGAAGGTCCATACTCTGTTAACGGCCATGCTTGGCATAGGAAAGGGGTGGGCAGAAAAGTAATGGCTACACGCATTTCATTGGGAAGCTCCAAGCCCCTTTTCCTTTTGCCCACAAACCCAACTATATTCTCCACCAAATCCTCACGCAGCCAGCCAATAATTGGCGTGAGCAGGTCACCAAAAGAAAAACCAGGGCATACGTTTAATAAGCAAATTGTGCTTCATGAATATTCTGATATGAAACAGATCCACCTCTATGAGATTCTCTTCCATGAGTTACATCGTAAAACAAGTAAGGTCTCAATAGAGAATCTTTGTAATAAATTTCATCAGTCTCTGGTAACGGTAACACTCACAATTTTGTCACTTGATCGATTTTGATAAAAATATCTGGAAGGAGAATCCCGAATTTGAGGATGCATTCGATACTGAGAATAGATAACAATATAGTTGGACAACCTACTTGTTGGAAGCGCCCTAAAAAGCTTCTACTATACTTCATGCAACATGCCTTGCTTTGCCTAAGCTACTTGTTGTAGGCCATTCTTTGCATGGATCCCCGACAAGAACACACCTCGCAGCACCCAATGAAAGTGGAGGTAACATGCCTGCTTCACTAGCTTGTAGCTTCTTCTAACCACCATATCAACCCATTACTGCGCCCATACGCATTGAATAAAAGAATCAAAATGAGATCATGGTGAAGAAAGTCAGGACTCCACCGACTCCCATCTCCCTCACGCAAGGTAGAAACATAATGGCCATTACAGTCTGCAGGTTGGTGGTTGGGAGGAGACTAATGCCATCTACTTGCAACAAGACATGTGAAAGGACCTGGTCGGCCAAGGTGGCAGTGGAGGGTAGGTGAAAGCAGTTTAAAATATTATAAAATCAAGCAGTCCTCACCCCACTGCTGCCCCCATGAGCCCCTCCTTCAGCAAAGATACGGGATAACAAAAATCTCTACAACTAAGGTAAGCTCACAAAGCATACGAAAGAAGATATATTAATACAAATGTAAAAGGAGTTACAAGGTTACCTGAACAGTTCTCATAAGCTAAAAAGGTATACGAATTTTTGCATGATTACTATTCAACCCGAGAAAATTTAATCACGTACACACGAGCAAGCTAGAGGAAGTAAGAATCGAACTCTCCATTACTCACAAGGATTAAAAACAACATGCGAACAGGCCTAAGCGACCAAGCGCAGAAAACTAGAGGTTGGCATTCAAAAGCAAACACAAGGCAAGGAATGACCATGGCACCAAAACGGGTAATCCCTTCCTCAGCGCGGAACGGGGTTCATTCTGCAAAGCGACCAACCAAACAATAAAATCGTTTAACGATAATTAATAATACAGTTGATAACAATCGACACTAAAAATAATGAGTTATCGTCGATCAATAATTAAAATAATAATATGGTTAATATTATTATTATTATTATTATTTAATTATTATTATTATTATTATTACCACTTAAAATAATTATTAATCATATTAACAAAGACGTATATACCAATTTGACAATAATGTAAAACAATAACACTATAAGATAGAGGCCAATCGATAATTAAATTAAAACAACATTGTTATCATTATATACTATAAATATAAATAATTTCTACTCACATCAATAATGGCCAAAGATCCAGCTTAACTATGCGACAACAAAATCCTCCTTTAACTAGGTTTGCGCACAGGACATTACACAGTCCACACACAGAGGTGTCAATAATGACTTGAGAATGCAAGAAGGAGAGGGAAGGTTCTAAAACATCACTGAGACAAGATCTAAGACAACGGAAATTCACACAGCCATTCGACACTCAACAAAAGGGTCATTGCGACAAGAACTAGGGTACACGCCGAACGGGGCATTACAAAATTCAAACACTAATATTAATTCCAAAAGGATTTCAGTACATACCCACACACAATAAGTGCCTCACTAACGTATTATGTCACTTTGACATATTTTGTCCATACCAAGATGGTGGGCAAACCTAAAATACCCCTCAACATAAATATTAATTTATAAAGCCTAACTTAGAGATGGTTTTATTAACTTGTACAAGTACAAAACAATCACCTCGTCACCAAAATGCTTTTGAAGCACATGGACCTATTTATAACATTTTTATTTTCTTTGTCTTTGAAGCTCTAACTAAATGATAACCTCTACACACATTTTTCCTACATAGTGATAATAATATCAAGGCTTCGATTTATAATTGATGTTTTTCTAAAAACTCGCCCACAATACCATGTTGATAAATATGGAAGAAATTTTTTGTTTGGAACCTTTCCTCTACATAGTCTCTTCAACCTTTGTCCATCAATTTGCAATATGGGTGGATGAAAATTAACATTTGTGCTTTTCTAATTCTAAAGAGGTCGCAAAATTGAGCTTGACCATTTTCAAGTTGATATATAGATATAATATTTCTCTTCTTCTTGGTATTAGTTTTACCCTTGCAGTATCTCTCCACCACCTCTCTAGACTACTAAAATACTTTAAGTGATGTGTCAAATTTTATCCATGATATTACATGCAAGTTAATGCATGTCCCCTTATGTCCATCTCTAAATATTTGTAGCCAACTTCGAAGTTAATGGATCTCCAAGATAAATTTTAAATTTGATTTAAACTTTATGCTAAAATATGCTCTGCACAATCAATGTCTCATGCTCTTCATGGTTAGTCACTTGAGATATTCTTTGAAATTTTCTATTTTTCAATGAGATATTTTTACACACAACCTTTATTGCATCATTTTCTAACCGCCTATTTCAGCACTTGGCACATTGCTTCACAACTTTGGTACTTCACATGTTGCTGCACAAATCCTCTAATATTTGGTCCTTCTACATCCTGTGTAAAATTCCACCTTTGGTGCAAAGATAACTTTTGCATTTTATGACTTAGTCGAAATGAAAAACACACTTTCTCTTTATATCTAATAGAAATATAAATCTAGTAGATATTATATTCTAACATCTGTCCACGCATTTTTTTGTCTCCTCCTTGCCTCCCTACACTAATTAAATGTTTTCCCAACATACCCTTATATAGGCGTATTGAATATGTATATGTAGATTTTGATCCATATTGTTATATTTACTTTAACCCATGTCCCTTGCATCCATATCTGAAGATTCACGAGAGTGATCTCTAAAGTACTTGGAGATCTAGGGTCAATTCTAACTTTGGTGCATACCATGCTCCATATGCCTTATGCTCTATGTGATTACTCACTGGAGATCTTATCTAACAAGATTTTATTTTGAATTGAAGTCTAATTTACAACATTCATTTTGAAATATTATTTCATGGGTCCTTTATTGATTTTCTATCATGTATGTAATTTGGCCCTTTATGTGGTGCTTCATAAGTCTTCACATTTTTTACTTGCACATAGCTTCACCTTTGGTGAAGATAACTTACATACTCCATGCCCTAGGAAAAATACTAAAAAAGCTAAATATAAATTTTATGTCATTGACATTCCTTCGTGTTTGCGTAGGTGCCCATGCACACTTATGTGCCCCTCCTTAACGAAGTAATTGTTCTTATTTATTTGTAAACATAAACTTAGTTTTGGGTGATGAAAGTATATTAATTGTCCTTGGATGTTCAAGCATCAAATTATATTGAAGAGACTCAATGCATTTACGGATCCAAAATATAACATAAAAACTTCAATTGGACATGCGGGCATCCTAGTCTAAGATTTTGGCTCCTTGGTATGTGAAAAATCTCTGTAATAACCTTCCTCCAAAGTGTTACTTGATGGTTTCCTAGCTTCACTTCATGTCACACTAGCTTCATTGGATTGCACGGTATGTCACTTTGGAAATACGAAATGAAGATCAGACCTACAAAACCCCAAGGCAGAGCATAAAACCCATAAAAGCGAAAGATGCAGATGAAGGGGTCGGACTAACCTCGGCTACCAAAATGGTGGTCTTACTAATTGATCATTGCACTACATATCAGACTTGATGTATTTTTGTATGTGTGTGCCATCATGCCCTAGGTGCTCTTGTACTAGTCATACTTTGTGAAAGTAGAAGACAATAAATATGTGTAGAAAATGTAATAGAATTGTGGATGTAATATAATGGTGGATGCAATATAATGGCAGATGTAATAGAACAATCCTACGAAATTTATACCACATGAAATAATCATAGTCTCAAACCATGCCAATTTTACCCTTCACCAAATCAAGTTGCCCAAAAAACTGCATTTTACAAAATCAACTAGTTAACACCTTTGCTCTAACTTTAAATACCTAAAAATCAATTATATGGTTCAAAGATTAATTTATTTTCACATTCCAGGTGATATAAATCTTCACCCAATCCATTTCATACACTAACAACTAAAACTTTCTATAAAAATAGTTCGACCTAAAAAGTCAAAATTAATCTTGTCAAAAATTGACCTAAAATCCACATCAAAAATCATCATCATGAGACCAAAAATATATCACTACAAATTTCTCTGAATTATCTCTTCAACACAACTTGAATCACCTCCTAACTCCTCATGTAGCTCTTGTAATGTTAATTTTACTAAAGACTCCTCCAAACTGCCTCAAAGCGCCCTTTGACCAATCAACAAAAATAGGGCACACTTCACTATTTTTCTCGTATCCTCAAGACCTGAAATCCATTTGGACATCAATAATAATTCACATACTAAGAAAATTTCCATTTAATTTGCAACTCCTTTATAAATCCTTATCCGAAACTGAACTTCTCCGTAACCGACTTGTTTGAGTGTGGTCCACTCATCACCATAATCTCTACCATACCTTTGTGGAAACCTAGAGGATTCTATACTTAATCATAACCCATGAAATAGAAATAAAAAACTATCCACTTATGAAGAAAATCTTTCCTACCTCTTTCAAGCTAGGGTTTCAATCTCATAAAATGATGTTTACCTTCTTAACATACATTCATAAAAATGTGACGATGTGGTAAGTGCACCAAGTTGGGGGGCCAAAAGGGGGTCTTAAGTGGATGCATTTTTATGAAAAAAAAACTTCAACTTGTACAAGTTTTTAGAAATAGTTACACTAAAAATGGAATATGTTGTAGATATATGAATCATAGCATTTTGAGTCTAGTTTCTAAGCTACTAAATTTTATTGAAAATGGATAAGTTTAAGTGGGTCAAACAACTAAAATACCAACAGATGCTCCTATTTTTGTTAAAAAAACATAATAGAGTGACTTTCGTGCCCCCCACCATTTTTTTAGCACCATTTAGTATTTTTAAAAACCCTTTGGTAGAAAGATAGCTAGGAGCATCTAGTTTAGACTATATTTTAAAAAGATTTTTTAGATAATATATTTTTATTTATGATTTTTCTAGTAAAAAATTTTATGTTTTGAAAAATAATGGAGCTCAACCATGCCCCCTAACTACCTTAAAAATATTGAATATTAGTTTTTTTAAAAAATATGTATAGAATTATGCCTAGTTTGGGCTAGTAATTTTTTTAAGATTTCAATCACCAAAAAAAAAGATACACAATGAAAGATAAACATATTTACACTTCAAAAAATAGCTATAAAAAGGCGTAGTTAGAAAATAAATAATATGGAAACCTTATATTAGTGAGAAAATTTTAAAAATTATATTTTTGAAAGAAGAAACTCGCTTTACGTAGTGGTATAATTTTTTTGAAAATGGAGAATTTTTTATTTTGATTTATCATAGAGGATGTGACATTTTTAGATTTTATTGTAAAAACATGATGTTTGTTGTGTTTGTGTAGTTCCATGCCTCAGGCTTGGGGATCCAAACTGGATCCCAAGCCTTGAGGCATGGCTTGGGAAAAGAGAAAATACAAAATGCGTACGCGTTATAACGTGTACACGTTACATAATGCGTACGCATTTTTCTTTGTTTTATATATTGTGGCCCCCCAACGTCCCTTTCATCTCTTTCACGGGAATTCTACAAACATTCTATTTTGTCTGCAATTTTCTCTACATTCTTGCACAATTTTTAGTAGTTCATTTTGTCCCCTACCCCACTAGTTGATTTTTTCTAATCATGGGAAATAAACGTCAAGCTAAGGACAAGAGGAAAGTCAAGAACAAGACAGGAGCAATTGGAAGAGAAGAGAATAAAGAAATTGAAGAGAATGCAAAAACTTCAAGCAGGGCAAGGTACATCCGCTATATCAAATGTAGCTAATGTATTAGAAAATGGGGATGAAATACATAATGAAAATGTAGAGAATAATGATTTTTCAATGAATAATGATATTGAATTGAATGATAATGTTGGTATGGATGAAGAAATTGATATGAATCCAATTGTTGAACCCTTACTTGAGAATCCAAATGTTAACCCTAAAATTTGTATGAAAACATTGAATGAAGAAAGTAACCTTGTAAATGAATATTCACCTCTAAGAACACCTCCTTCCATTTTGTGAAGAAAACCAATTCACTTAATTGAAATTGATGAAAACATTATAAAACCAATGCCTAACAAAATGTTTGAAAGAAATGCGAGAAGAAAAGATAGTGGAATTTGGGATAATTACTTTGAGAATTTAAATGACACACAAAGATGTCAATTATTTGTTTCATTGATGAAATTAATTAAGATGAGACCTATAATGAAGACCCTGGGGTTAAGAACATATAATGTTGTTGATCAAAATGCGTCAATTGTTGAAAACATACATAAAGCATACCAAACTGTAGGTGGCAAAAGATGCACCAAAGATAGTAATGCTACACATGGCGTGCACTAACTAATTGTATAGTAAGTGATAAAATAGTTAATAAATTTTTGATTAGAAAAACAAGCAGTGATTTAAAGCTAAACAACAAAAAAACACTAATGAAAGCAATACGAGAGACGTAAACATCTTGAGTCAGCCTAATAAAACTAACTATTGGGATTTCTCTAGCAGAATTCCATGAAAAAACAAGAATACATATGATATTCTAAAAGAATTATTTTTAAATTTTTTGAATGAGAACACAAGGGTGTCACCAAATAGAAGAGATACAGTAAAAAGAAGAATAGGTTCTCATAATCGTGAATCATGTGCAAAACATTTCTTAGATATGACTCAAACAAAAATTTTCTATAAGTTTGAAAATGAAAATCTAGAAATTAACATTAGCCAAATATTCTTTGAAATGAGAAACCCTTTTATGTGAAAATCAATCACTCAAGTACCACTTGTTATTACGAGGCATCATGTTGAATTCTCAATGCATTATGATATTTTTGTCAAATACATCATGTTTTGGATATTGACATCATGTTGTAAGAGTTTGAAATAAATGTCCGATAAAAATTTTCAAGGGAATTTATTCGACAATATTTTGTGAAAAATCAACAAGAATTATTTTTATAACAAACCATGTTCGGATGGAACGTTCAATACGGTGGCTTGCCAAATTTGAAAAGTCAGTATCCATGAGGAGAGTACATATTCAATAGGAAAATAATTGGTTTATTTCACCAAATATAAATCGATGGCATATCAATTAAAAGATGGAAAAGAATCTAAGAGGTGTGAGCTTGTTAGAAAACAATTACTTGTATCAGAATATATGGTCAAATTCAGAGAGGAATTTTTTTATGAGTATGCAAGGCACACACATAGAGCTCGATGGTTGGATGAACAATTCAAGTTAAGAAAGGACACATTCCCACTTGGTACTATTGTTTCAGTAGTTGAATTTATAGAGAATTACACATTGCAACCACAAATGGAGGTTTAGTCTCAATATTATAACTCAGTGCAAGTTTCTATTTTTGTGCATATAACATTCATGCACTCTCCTGAAAGCACTGAGAAAGATCGAAAAATATTAAGAGAGTATCATTTATACATCAGTGATGATCGGACACATTCTACAGAATATGTACAAGGGTGTTTCCAGGTGTTTTATGCAAACTTGAATGAGAGGAACATTAGTTTCAATCAACATTACATTTGGTCGGACAACTGCACATCACAATTCAAGAATGCATGAATGTTTTATTGGCTAAGAAAGATGCACAAAGAAACAAATGTACAAACATATCTGGAGTTTTACTGAGGTAGGGCATGGAAAAGGAAAGAATGATGGTGTAGGAGCATGTGTGAAAAGAGAACTTGCAAGAGAAGAGTTAAAGTTCAAGGATGGTGCTAAATTTATAGATGCAAAAACATTGTTGATTGGTGTGTTAAGAATATGGGCCATGAATATCAAGAGAGATCAATGGTTCATAGATATTTTTGGTTGATAGAGGAACAACATCTGGCAAAATTTGAATATTGTATGACAGTTGTAGGATCAAGTGATATGCACTCATTCCGTAGTTCAGATGCAAATGTTTGGACTATTTATACTAGGTGCATGACATATTTTTGTATATCATGCATTGATTTTGCATGGAATGAATGTGAGTCACAATAGTGGGTGGATGAATGGACTTGTAGACCTCTAATTCCACTCGACACACATCAAGTTCCACGAGCATTACAACTTGTAGGGTCTTCAGATCAAATGAAAACATCACCTGACTTTGACCAAGTCTCTGATTTAGTGCAACAAGGTACATACATATATGTACATGCCATGTTTTAGATTTATAAATTATTAAATGGTCAACTCTTAATGTATTTATAAATTGACTGAACAATTTTACTTTTTGATACATAGGGCACATTTTTGTAGTTATTGTGACGGAATTTAATGAAGAGGGAACAAACTACTTCTTATCTCATTGTGTAGAGGGGAAAACAAAACGAATTCCACAGTCATTGATGGTGAAGACCTTGAGTATCCCACTGGATCAGTGGTAGTCATTGGAACTTGGCTTCGACGATATCCTATCTAAAAATAAAACATTTCATTTTTTTGAAGACTATGAAATACATTGGAAGATACTTCACTATTCCCATTTGGTCCTTGCATCAAATATTAAATTGATCAAATATAGAGGTTGGCCATCAAACAAAAATATGTGGAACGTTTGTGAATTAGATCATGAAGCAATTCTTGCTCTTTTTTGTGAAGAATAGAGTTGATCCTGTCGGTTCATTGGATTGAATTTGCAAAGGTATGTTCTTCATGAATTTAATTGAATATTTACTTAAATATTTTGTTTAAATTTTATATGATTTAAAATTCTATTTCATTGGTTACTAACATGTTTATGTAGGTTAGTGGTGCAAAAAGATTCCACCTTCACGTGGTTAGCATCGTTAGTAGAGAATTTATTATTCTCAAATTGAAATGAAGCTAAGAGAAATTAAATATTAGAAAGGAACAAAAACAAAAATTATCATGTCACCACCTATATTGTAAAAATATCTTATTAAAATTATCATTTCACCAACTATATTGTATGAACCACCTATATTATTTAGGTGATTGGCAATGGACAACCTTACATTGACTTAGTCTGAATAGAGATGGAGAAAACTGCAAGAGGATTTCATAGAGGGCCTCGACGTGGAGGTCTTAGGATTTGATGAGACGTCTCTAGGTGCCACAGAGTTTGAGAAATCACCCGTCAAAGATATGGCGTGTTTGGGCCTCAGGGCTCTTAAGGGACTACGCCCGGACGAGGTAGCCCGAAAGCATGGGGAGCATAGGGAACCAAAACGAATGCTCCACTAGTGTTCACTTGGCGACCACTTCGATGTGTTGGCATAGTTGGTTTGGTCCCATGAGCTTCTGTTTGTAAACTACAAAGTGTTTGGGCAACCCTACATCGACTCAGACTCCACTATTTCACACGTTTGCAAACAATAGCACAACAAGAGAACCAAATGGAGATGGAGAAAACCGTGAGAATATTTTATAGAGGGCCTCGACGTGGAGGTTTGAAATCTAATGAAATGTCTCTAGGTGCCACAAAGTCTGAGAAATCACTCATCAAAGATATGGTGTGTTTGGGCCTCAGCGATCTTAAGCGACTACGCCTGGACGAGGTAGCCCGAAAGCACGGGAGCGTAGGGAACCAAAAATAATCCTCAAATAGCATTCATCTGGCCATCCTAAAATTTTGGCATAGTTGGTTCGGTCCCACGAGCTTCGCATTTGCAAACTAGAACATCTAGCATACCCTACACCGACTCAAATCAGTAATATTTCACGCATTTGCAAAACAATAAAGACAATGAGAGAACCAGATGGAGATGGAGAAAACCGTGAGATAATTTCATAGAGGGCCTCGACATGGAGGTCTCATATCGATGACATGTCTCTAGGTACCACGGATTATGAAAAATCACCCATCAAAGATATGTCATGTTTGGGCCTCGGGAACTTAAGTGACTATGCCCGAATGAGGTAGCACGAAAGCACGAGGAGCATGGGGAACCAAAATGAAGCCTCCACTAGTGTTAAACTTCCCACCTTGATGTGTTGGTGTATTTGGTTTGGTCCGACGAGCTTCTTTGTGTAAACTACGGTGTCCCAAATTTCTACACCGACTTAGACCGTATTATTTCACACATTTACAAACAATAAGACAACAAGAGAACCGAATGGATATGGAGAAAACTACGAGAGGCTTTCACAGATGGCCCCAAAATTGAGATCTTAGATCGACAATCCATTTCTAGGTGCCACGAAGTCGAGAAATCACCCGTCGCAGCAGATATGGCGTGTTTGGGCCTCGTGGCTCTTAAGTGACTATGCCTCGGACGAGGTAGCCTAAAAAGCACGGTGGAGGAAACCACCAATGTTCAATGATTTTACCACATGATACAACTATGTAGACTATGAACTTAGTTTTATTGGGGAGACCATGAATATTCCAACTGTTCAATTTGAAAGAATCAATATCTTTAAACAAATAGAGAATGAAGAATTTGAATTATTTTAGACATTACGTAAGGTTGTTTGTGCCAAAAGAAGTCTGGAGGCCATATAAATATTCAGTCTTCAAATTTAAATGAAAATGAACATCGTGAAGAAAAATAATTAGGTGAAGATGTCACTATGATTCAAGAAGAAATGCCTCCTGAAAGTCATAAAGAGTCAATTTGATTACCCAAAAACATTTGGAAGAACTTAAAGAGAAGATACGAGTAGAAGAAAAGGAAAAATGGGAAGCATGGAAGGATCACAAATTAACTGGAATGGAAGATATATGTGATGTTGTCGATAGAATCATGGATAATCTTAAGGACAACATGCCAAGTTGATTATTTTTATTAATCCCAACTGCTTCAACTTCACAAATCAAACTAGGTAGTTCCAAAAGCAACATACTAGCAAGAAAAACTACAATGAAGTATTGATAATTGAGCCTAAAACTTGTTTAGAATTGTAATTTATTTTTTGATTGAGCATTCACCCATAGTTTCTTTTTTGAAGGAAGAAATTCATTTTATATGTGAGAAATAGAATGTTGATTTAGTCATCAAGCCTAGTGAAGGGTGTGATGTGATTTCCAAATAACTTGAAATAACATGAATTGGGACAGATTAGACAATCAAGAATCATTGAGTGTCCGAATCGTAATGTAATTACATCTAGAGACATTCTCAAGCATTGGAGTAATGTATATGAAGAGACATTTTCAAAATATCAATAGATGAAAGGTATCAAATTGTGACGAATCTCGGGTGTTTTAACATGGGAAAAGACTACGAAGCATAGAAAAATGTAGTAAATGCATGATAAGATATGAACCAAGACAAAGAGACAATGAGCAAGAAGAAGCGTAAGTAAGGTAAATACACATATACACATTGATAAATTGAATGAATAATTACTCAGATTAGGTAACTCTTTATATACATACATTATATAAATATTGATTTCCAAAGTTTGATGCATATTATACATTGAAAATGATAGTACATGTACATCACCAATAAATGAAAAAATAATCCATAATGTCTTAAATATTGTTAAGTGCACCTCATATTAGTTTCATGTGAAAATAATCTCAGAAATTTAAGGTCTCATACAAAATTATCAAGTTCCAAATAGTATTTTAATGTGCATAATAAATACAAAAATTCCCAAATAGGTCATATACCATCAAGTTCAAATGCCATATAGGCGTACATACAATGCCATGCACATAGGAATACAAAAACAATGTCATGTAAGACATATATATTTCCTACTCATTAAAATATATCCCTCTCTTGGCCTTGCTCGAAGAAGGCCCTCCCTTAGAAGAAGATGGAGATCCATGAGATGAATTTGGATCATCCGAGCCCATGCTTCGAGTCCTCTTCCACTGAATACTCACTGTAGATTACCTTGTAAATGCAAATAATGTTTTTTTGTCAAAACTCAATTTATATATGTTTTCAACATGTATTTAAGACCATGCTAGAATGAAAGTATTTACATAAATACATAAACTTACCGAAAGTTGTCGATCATGCCAAATTTGCATCTCACACTTAGATGACTCATCGGGAGCTCCTCGCAGTACAAACGGGGTACGAAGATGAAGGGATGGAAGAGTCCTTGCCATCAAAATCAAAATGGAGGGGGTTGAAGTTCCCTACATACACATAAGATCAAAAATCTAACATCAAAATTAGTGAAAATAGAACTAAGTACATGTATGTACATAATGACAATATTTTAACTAATTTTATCAATATAGAACTATTATTTTTACCCCGCCATGCCTATGAATCAAATGAATAGGGTCTGCTTTATACAAGGTAACTCCTACATATACACAATGAAGGACATTATTAACATAATTTAATAATTCTATAATGAAAGACATTACTAACATGTAATTTAACATAATATGAATTACACGAGAAATTTAACAAAATTTACGTGTTGTTTGAATACCTCAGTGAGTTGTTGCGCAGATGAAATCGCAGCGGTAACACCTTTATCTACTTGTTGCAGAGATGGTGGGGTGTCTAGTGAAGTCAAAATCTTTATCAAACATGTATATCACGTGAGTTAGATGGAAATACAAGAACATACATATATTTGACTTCAAAACTAATATATATATATATATATATACATACACATGTATGTGAAAATTTTACATAATTAACATTCTAAATTACCTCTGTGAATGTATATGTATGCATGATGCTTTCGCCTGTGGTGTGCCTCTCGCACGCTTTAATATCAATGCATATACATGTACAAATACAATTATTTCAAAAATTTAACATATATAAGTAAATCAAGTACTCAAAAATTTTGTAACACACATAACAAAACATAACAAATTTACATGTGAAGGTGATGCCGATGAATGTAATCCAAATGTCTCACTCAAAAGGACATCTGACATAGTGACATTATCGTGTTCACCCCTAGCACTAGGTGCACCAAAATCAGTACGCATGAAAGTATTGTCCTCCTCGGGCCCCAAACATATGCTACCACATGACAAGAAAAGATGTGGCCTCATGTTAGTACTCCTTGAGGGAATACTCTGTGTACCTCCATGAGCATCTGGCTCAAAAATCTCCCTCGTATGTTAAACAAGGGTCACAGATAGCCCTTGAAGCGTGTGGAGTGTATCAATCTCTACTGTCTCCTTCACTACTTGAGGGACAATCTTAGGGTGAGGGGGCTTCTATGTGGGGAATCTACCTTGCTAAATAGGTGCACGTTGTGCACCTAGTTCGATCCTGTGTAGATCCTTTTCCTTAGCCCTGGAAATCTCAAAAATCAAAATAATTTGGGATCTCATTGAGGATAAACTCTGCAATAGAGTTTCCTTAGAAAGTATAGTGGCACCTTGTTGTTATTACAAGGTGGAAAATCAAACACCATCCACCATTGGTCCCAAAAATTATTTTTAATCAAATTATTATTGCACCAATGGATGGGAAATCATTTACATGACAACAAAATAGGAAAATTAGTGTGGGGTCCGTGAATAAGGCACATATGAGGTCTTTTGAAATTTATTTTTCTTTACATCCACATATGACAATTTGTTGGAATAATAAACCCTACAACCCTCTCTGTAAGTTGTCCAACAATCAATTTTCCCCATTTCTACATCAATTTGAACAAGTAATGCATCTAATGTGTTTGCAAGAGAGGTGCGGTGGGGGTTTATAGATTGTGAATCACTCATTGTTTTGATTAAAACCTCAATTTTAATTTTATTTTCAACTATTTGGGTTGCTAAATATTTTTGACTACCCGAGGGATGTTGAGCAATTGTGGGAGTGTCGGGAGGGATGATAGGAATAATAGGGTTTGGTTGTGGTTGATTCCCTTGACCTCTAATTGTAACAATAAAAAATATGTATTCAATTCAAATTTTAATCTATAATTATCATATTTCAATGCAATTTTGAGAAAATAATTGTTCTTACCTCTTCTCTGTGGCACCATTGTGGATTCAGATCTTCCCAGATCCAGAAACGATCCTTTGAGCTTGAGATTCGGTTGAATGAAAAACATGAGGGCACGATTAAGCTTTGAAACTCACATTTGAGGGAGATAAAATTATAGAGGCTCGGGCCTCTATTTTTTCCTTATAGTATGAATAATGCGTATGCGTTATACTTTGGTGATTCCCAAGCCAAAAACTTAAACGCGAGTGCGTTTTAGAAAACGCGCACGTGTTTTGCTTTTTTCAAATTCTTGTCCTCTTTTTGGCCACCCAACTTCGTGCACTTACCCAATGAAATGAACTCATTATTTTTGTCAAAAATCTAGAATCAATGTAGAAACATCCCCGAAAGCCATAAGGTCCCATGAAAATCACACAATTTAGAGTGAGCATCGAAGGTGTAATTTGAGCTGGAAATTCCCTTATTTTTGACCGTGTTTAACCAAAACTGATATATCATGCAAAATAATCATCATGACACACCCTAATAACATATCAAATCATTGAAATAGCTCATATCGGTCTCCATATCTCTATACTATCTCGATTTTCATAGCTAACCCTTAGGGTTTTGCACTATAAAGGATAGGGTCAATTGAAACAACCTCATAACTCATAAAAGAAATCTCCCAAAGGCCCTAACATACTTGGTATATCATAAATAAACTTCCCGCATACATCCATGAGATCATGTAGCTCTCTGACTTAATTTCATTTATTCTAAGAGCCATACCTAGTCTAAATGAGCACTTGAAAAATGGTCACCAAATTGTATTTTCATCTTGAAACTCATATGAATTATAAATCAATGTCCAATAATTCTCTCCATCATTCCAAAAGTATTCGCAAGGCACCAAGAAGCTCGTAACACCATCCACTATCACCTAGGTCCGATTGGTCACCTAAATATGCTTGCAAGAAAAAGAAATCCTCACTAAATCAACACGTGCATCCAAGGACATACCTAAATATACATAGCATCATCATCATCAACATTATTTTACCCTACTCCATTATCCAATTTTTCATTAATGAGGTTTTGCATGAATGACAACACCTATACAACAACATGCCAACAGCTCAACTCACTCAAACTAAAACTTCTCACTTCATAAAACATCTCACTTCAACTAGATTATTGAGGTGCTGATTTTTTCAAGACCATATGATAATAATTATGACTTAATCTAATGAATCAATGGATTCCTTGACACTCTTTGAATCTTTTCCATTTGCTCGAGTGGTGTGGATATTCCTTTATTATGCTTCACCAAGTTCTCGGGAAAAATTGAGACCAACAAGATGCTTCTAAGACCCATATGGAGGATTAATTTATCTATTTGGGATATGAGAACATCTTGTAACCATGTGGAGAGTTTGAAAATTGGAAATATGAGTGAAGAAGGAATGATCTACAACTTTGTGTAAAAAAAAATAGAGACTTTCTCTTTCTAGTAGGTAGGACCGTGACTGCATTTTTGGGACACAACCTATTTTTCTCAAATTTTACCTTTTGAACCTCCTAAAAAAATCTGTTCTCCTAAATTAATGGTGCATTGATGTTTTTAACAACTTTATATTTTTAGCATGTTGCTTTTCAACACCTGTTATTTTGCGTAAAATTGCCATTTTGTCTTGCCTTTAATGTTAAACCTTAAATGACTATTTCTAGATGATCGAGCTTACAAATTGATGGATTTAATATTTTTAGCATGTGGAGGGGTATAATATATGTTATTTTTAGCAATCTGTACTATGGGGTGTTGTATTTCAATGAAAAGGGTCTTGAAAAATAATTCTTCCTACCGGGATGCTTTGCTCAAATTTTCAAGGGGTTTTTTCCATCCGGATCGTCGTGAATTCGAAAAGGAAAATTGTAGGTCCATGTGTTCCTAGTATAACATGGAATAATGATGATGAAAAATTAGTCCTCCATATCCCTAAAACATACATACTTCATGGCATGATAACTAGTTCACGTGAAACTATATTTTTCAAGGATCATTTCCTCCAATTTTTAAGGGTTTTTCTCATCCAGATCTTCACAAATTTGAAAATAAAAATTTCAAGTATGTGTGCTCCTCATATAAAAAGTGAAAATTCTGATAAAAATCAGTCCTCCATATCCATTAAAAAATAGGGACTTCATGGAACGAAAACTAGTTCACGCGAAACTAGATTTTTCAGGGATCATTCCTCCAAATTTCCATGCAATTCCACCCACTAGAACCTTGACAAGTGGAGAAGTGCCTCAATTTCCTTTTTTTGTTGTGTCTTGGAATCCATTGATTATGTATTAATGCTTTGACAATGACAAAATCATCCATGTGCTCTTCACCCTTGAATTGACAAGTGGCATTATTGCATTGGTCAACGGGAAGGGCTGGAATGAGGTGAAAAGGGCTAAACATGCATCATAGAGCTTCACCAAGGTCATATGATGGACCAGAGGAATAAATGGGGCTGGGAAATTTTTTTGTCCCAACTATCCCAAGGGGATGGGACAGTTGGTGCAAGAAAATGTGTCATGCTCTAGGAGGTGAAAATTTCTAACTGTGAAAGCATACCTTGAGAGAGGCCTTGAAAATGACATTTCTGGAGCTAAAAGAGGTCATTTTTGATGAACCCATATATGATTTTGACTCCCAAGATCCTTATGAAGACAATGGAATATGTCCCAAAATATAATTATTCTTGAAAACACCTAATATTACTTGTTAATTCTTGAAATCACAGAGTATTCTCACAAAAATGAGCTTTCTTAAGAAGCGCTTAGGGCTTCAGAGAAGTTTTCAATATTACAACTTGTATAAGATACAATTATCTTCCAAATGAGCTCTTATTTACCTCATAAATCCTTACGGATCTCTCAAAATCATCTACAAAAGATTAAATACCTTTTTGACTCGCCTTGTCCTTATACCTTAGGCACCTAGGGGTTGAAGTGGGTCATGCGGTGGACACGGGAAGGGGATAGGCTTGGGCACAATTTTATTTCCCAAATTTTGCAAGGGTATGGAATTGGTGCAAAAACATTGACCCTCACCTAGTGAGGACAAGTGGTGGATGGGGATTTGTAGAGGTGGAGAGGATAGGGGAATGAAAATTGGCTTCATGGAGCACTTCCCAGGGTGACATGCGGAATCAAGGGCTAGGTTGGGTATGGGGTGAATTTTTGTGTCCCTAATATCCAAATGGGATGTCACACAAGGTGTAATAAAATACTCTTCATTCCAGTGATGAAAAGTGGCACATGGGGATTCTATGATGGGAAGAGTTGAGGATCGGAGGAAAGCTTAACTTTAATGTTTGAGTTTTGTTGGGGTCATTTGAGGGTCCAAAGGAGTAAATGGATTTGGGTGAAATTTTGTGTCCTAATTGTCTCAAGTGAATGGGATAGTTGGTGTAAGAAATTACACCATCACCTAGTTATGACATGTGTTCAAACTAGAAAATTGGTTAACTCCCAAAGCATACCTTGAAGAGAAGCTTGACAAAGATAAATCTTGAGCATCAAGATGTCTTATCGGAACTTTTTATGTGATTTTTACTAGAAATACCAATTTTAGAATAAAGGGGTGGGTATTAGGCTCTCATTATTCCTAAAAAATCTTAAAATATCCTTTTTCTTAGGATATCAGATTATGCGTGCGTAAAATAGATCATGGGAAGATAAAATTATGTCTTGCAAAAAAATGGAACCACCATAATTTAGATCTCTAAAATACATTTCCATTAATAGATTTTTGACCCCCAATTTATTATGGAGCTCCCCAATCACTTCCTAAAGCTTAGGTGTTGTTTTGTGCTACAAACTCCTTCACCTTCAAAACCCACTTTATTACTTCGAACTTGTCCCAAAACCTATGAACCTTTACAAAATTTTACAAAATAAATAGAAAAATGTTCCTAGATCCGTAATACCACTTCATGATGAATTTTTACTTCAAATCAAATCGAGGGATGCACACCGCCTTAGAAAGGCTAAGAATAGTCATTTTTAAGTCTCTTGAAAAGTCTTCCTTGAAAGGTATTATCTGGAAGCATTTGAATGGAATTATTTTCCTCAATCACCTATGGAAAAGGTTGACACAACACATCGATTTAATTGGAAAGGTATGATAGGCCCGACACAAGGGATGACTTGATCTAGAGGAGGCCTCGATGAGGTCTCACAATAAAAATTTTGACACTTGGGTCTGTTTTCATGCTTGAAAATATGAAATTTTCATGTTGCACATTTGCATGAAAATAGTTGGATCTAGCTTGTGTACACGTTTTGGGTCAAGTACAACAAGGAAATAGCATGAGGAATCCCAAATCCCATTTCAATTCGTGAATCAATCCCTTATCCATTGGGGTTAAGGAGTAAATTCTTCAAAACACACGTACAAACAAACAAAAATTTAGAAGGGATAAACCAAATGCGAAAAATAACACACAACAGTAAAGGGAATTATATTACATGGGAGGGATATTTACAGAGGCGGGAAAAATATACACATACCCAAAGTGATGGGTTGGGAAAAGTACATACCATCATGGAACAATGGACTAAAATATGACCTTTGAGGCACAAAAGTCATCCTCTAATAATACCACACATGTGATGGATTTTCATGGCTTGATTACAATAGTATTGACCATGATTCCATCTTCATACTCACACTACACCGAGAACATTCTTGCATATAATGAATAATTCATTATCTTTTTGAAACTCTTGCATCTTAAGGCTTTCTATCGATGTATTGCGATCATGAGACACCATTTCTCCATGTCCTCAAGAGTGGGAAAATTGATCTTGTCATGGAAACATCCTTCATCCTTGAATTTTAGCATGGAAACATCTATTGAGGAAGTAGAGGCACTTGGAAGGAGTGAGAATAAAATGATTTTCTTCCCATTCAAGAAATTACGTCTTTGAGAAATTACTTTCCAAAACATATGTTACATAATTGAATCGGAGGCCATCATCATCATCAAAATATTGTTGCATCATGGAGAAATGTTTAAGACAAATCGAGCTTAGCAATTGATGAGCGCAATATTATATTGAAACATTTTACAAGATTCCTTCACATTTCTTTATTGTCCGAATTTTTTTTTAATATTCATCCACTCAAAAATGGTTTCAACGTCATTCTTAAAATTGCAACCCCTTATTTGGTCATAGAATCCTTCTTTATTCATGAGTGAATATTACAGTGTGAATTCTTATTCTTAATTAGTATGCCATCTAACAGAGTGAGAATGAGTTTACAAGACTCATGAAACTTTCAAGCCATGAAAATCCATCGCCAAAGCATGGTATGATAAAGTAATAGTTTTTGTGCTTCAATGGTCATACTTCAATCCACTATTTAATGATGGTCTCCAGTACTTTTCTCAACCCATTGTCGTGTATGTGTATATGATTTTTTTGCCTCTATAAATTTCGCTCCCCTATACATAATTTCTGTTTCCTTTTGTTTTTTTTTCCCCCCTTGGTGTGTTTCCTTCCATTTGTTTGTTTGTGTGAGTGTGTGTTTTAAATAAAGAAAGCCATGTAGCCTATTTTTCTAAAGCAACTCCACAGGCCCAATGGATAAGGAAATGGTCAATGTAATATATGGTCTAAAGTTGAGATTCTGGATTCTCCATGTCACGTATTCACTTTAATCAATCCTTGTCATGTCCCCGAGATAGAGTTAGTTCTTGTCATGCAAATGTGCAACATGGAAACCGGCAATTTTCCAAAGTGTGACAATGATACCCCTATACAAACATTTCCATGTTCTATCCTTCTAAGATACTCCAAGTCGCCCTAGTCATTTTGATGACCTCCTAATTGATTTAATTCATTCCCCTAGTGATTTAGGAAAGTAAATTCAAAACCCTAGGTTATTTTAGGATTTCATTGAAAAATGCAAACTTCAAGAAGTTGTGGGAAGGGCTATCACTGGCCTTCCTAGGACTGGAGCAACCCCATGGAGTGGAATAGAAAATCCAAACAAGGAAAGGGGGTGAATAAAATTCCTAGGAGCATCATGAAACTAATTTAGGAAACTTTAGGAAGCATCCATATAATTTGGGGTAGTTTCACCAAATTAGGGTTCACAGGTATATGTAGTACACATGCCAAATCGGTTATTGAGCTTCCGAAGGTGATTCTGGGAGCTCTAGATGGAGTTAGGAGAAAAATAATTTTTTCTTTTGAAATTTAATTACAATCCCTATAATATGGTGAAATTAGTTTTTTCACAACACTTTAGCGCAATGGGTTTGCAAGAATTTTTCCTCATGCACAAGTGGAGTAAAAATACAAATTACACTTTTAAGGGAAAATATGGAGGAATAAAGATTTCATATCCCCTCAATTTGATTTAAAATACCATTTAAATTCAATATCATATAATATTTCATAAAAAAGTCCATCGGGAACTCAAGTTATCACCATTTTAAGTTTTCCTCTTGGAGCGAGTTTGAGAGTTAGTCAAAATTTGGAAGGTCAAGTGTCAGCTCCAAGAGCCGGTAGGATTTTGTGCCTCTCAAATCTCTCAAGGTAAGGTAAATAAAGGTCATGAAAATTTTCCTAGCCCCCATAATCCCTCTAGACCCTCATGCAACCTCCAGGATCACCAGTTCAACCCGTATGTGCTTATGGGAGCTCAAAGCCTTCACCGTTGGATCGCTGCCACATGTCATCACTTGTGCACCATGATAAATGATGTCCCTCATTTTAGTTTGAGGTCAGGGACATCAAGGTTGTGAAAATTTTCCCAGCCCCTAAAGAGACTCTTGGTCACTCATGTGACCAACTTCCAGCCCCTCAGTGCTTTAAAGCTACTTTTTGGCTTTAATCCCCTACCTTCATATCTTCGCCACATGTCAAGATGAGGTGCACTATGACAACCGATGTCCCTTAAATAATTTTGAGGTGAGCGAATTCAGGAACATGAAAATTCACCCAAATAAAACTCAATTTTTTTATGTTTTTCAAACTTTTTCCGCTTCTTGTTGTTTCTCACTACCAGAAGAAAAGTTACAGAGAACACCTCAGCCCACCATAGTTGTTCCAAACCAGCTCGCCATGGAAAAAACATTTGCACTCCATGAATATTCACAGGTTTAAAATAATATATTGATCGAAATATCTAGAGGAATGAAGAATGAAAGAGAAGAGTGAAGGAATTCTTCAGAAACCTCCATTGCCGTGAGATGAAGATTCGAACATATCTTGCAAGCTAGTGCATGAAAAAGAAACTGTTTGTTTCGAGTTCTTCACGCTTGAAGGACATTAAAAAAACCTTTAAACCTCCCATTTTCAGAAAGGAATGCTCACATTTAATAAATTTCACTTCAGTCTCTAGGAAGAACAAATATCAATTTCTGTCAAATTGGCAACTATATCGAAGAGAAATTTCACTAATGATACAAGAAGTGAAACCTATCGGAATGGAGTTGATTTCATCATGAATATGGAAAAAAACTAGACATTTGAATTTCAAGTTCCAGTAATATCTACCATGACATAGTAGTGGAAAAAATCGGTGAGTTACCTCTCCACTTATTAGGGTTCCAATGGGAAAAATCATGCAAACATCAAGGAATGATCATTTAAAAATCTAGTTTTTCCGAACTATTTTTTTGCACCATGAAGTCCCTATTTTTATAAATATGGAGGAATTATTTTTTTATCAGATTTATGCCATGTCATATGAGGAACATATGCAAAAATGAAGTGAGGTATCTCTTCAATTCTAAAGGTTACAATGGGTGAAATCACACGACAATTGGAAGGAATGATTGTTGAAAAATCTAGTTTCGTGTGAACTAGTTTTCACACCATGAAGTACATATTTTTTAGGGATATGGAGGGATGTGTTTTTAACATTAATTCTTCCCTCTTCGAAGGAATTTTAAAATTCCCAAAGATCTGGTGGGTGAAATCATCGAAAATTCGAGAGGAAGGGTCTACAAAAATCTAGTTTCTCTCAAACTAGTTTTTACATGATGAAGTTGCACAGTTTGTTAGGATATGAATGAATAATTTTTTATCAGTATTCTTCCCTACTATCTCTATACTTGAAGATCTTACCAGGCATAAATTTTCATTTTTCATTTATGAGCTTTCTAGAAAATGAATCATGATGAAAATTGGAGCACGAGTTCGTGACGAAGATCCAAATCCAAAATAGTTGTTCCCATCGCAAAAAAAGGTCATTTTCACCACTTACTAAAATTATCATATGTTATACTTCCTCACATGCTATAAATAATGAGTCCCACTAAATTGCAATTTTGATCACTCGGGATAATCATAAAAAGGGGTAAAATGGAAAGTAAAATAGAAAACGACTTCTTCCCAAAATAAGCAGTCCCCAAATAACAACCTGCTAAAAATAGAAATGTGCTAAAAATAGAAATATCTCAGGAATAGAGGAGGTTGGAATATGGTAGATGGTTTATAAGGTGAAACTGGAGTAAGATAGGTGATATGTCCTAGAATAGTAGAGCATGGGCTCATATTCTAAAAATAGAAAGTTTTCATTTCAGGAGTGGAAAGTTGCATATGACTTTGTTTTCACTCATCCGACTACTTTTGTACTTCCCTTTGGATAATGAGATGGTTTCATGAGTTTAAAATGAGGAATGAGAACTTTAGGGAGGTCTTGGAAGCATCATATTCAATATAATGGTTCACAAAAGCAAGGTAGGGAATCGCAAGGAACATTGTGTGAATTCATCTTCACCACTTAAGAAATCGAGTAATTCATTTTGAGTTGATCAAAATTATTTCAATAAGTCAAAGATTTCATCAAACAAGTTTCAAGGAGGGTCATTGTGGGCATTGTATGTGTTCATCATGAGATTTCGTTGGTAAACTTCATAAAAGAGTGTTTCGTGGTCCAGAGATCTATACATTATAGAGTTTAGGGTCATCATTAGATGGGAAAAATGATTCAAAGTTATTAAATTGAGCCATCTTCATCAGTGTAGAAGATCACTAGTGGTAGAAATCTTCACTCAAAGTTCATAACTACATCAAGGCATTCAATGCATTTCATCACAAGGAGTGTTTTTGCTCCATCCATCCCCTCTTCCTCTATTTCCTCTCTTCTTTCTCTCTCCGTTATATTTCTTCATTATGCATCATCATTGTTCTTCATTCTATTCACTTAAGTGACCTATTTTAAATTTGTAAAAAGTATTTTCTCAAAATTATAAGAGAAATACTTAATTCATGGAAAACAAAAGGTCACGAGTGGAATATGGAAATGAAGAGTCATGTGAGGGAGGTGAAAGGAAAATTCAGATTGCTATAAATTGGGATGGCCTCTCCATTCTAAGGGATTCTAGATTTTGGAAGAACTCTTACTATGTAGCATTATGATGTCTGGTTGAAGCTTTGTATTCATCACTACACATGGAATAAAAGCTACACTTCTTCTATTTCCCTTTCTTATTTTTCCTCTATTTCTCTCTTTCATGCACTTTGCAAGCATAGTTGATCCTATATGGAATTGGAGAGGAACTTGGTGTTTTAATTCATTGGTCCCACTAGCTTCATTGTGCTTTCCTCTATATTGAAGGTTGAACTACTCCAATTACTAGGTGTGAGCTCTACAATATACTCATGACAATAATCTTCCTTGCATAATTTCCCCCTTTTTCCCTTCATCGCTGTAATTTCCTCCCTTATACCCTCATACAAGCACTTTTTCATAGGTTCAAGTGGAGTGTCCTTGTGTGATCCTCAGTAAATTTGGCCACACACAACATTTAGATAAGATTTGATTATTTTACCTTCAATAATGATAATTTTACTATTAAATACAGAGGGTCGTAGACCCTTAAACATTGGTGGAGAAACTTAATTTTTCTACTGAAAATGTTTCTCAAGAACACCATCATTCAACATTTCCCGCTCACTTGAAAAGTCAAAATTGGAAATAAAATTATCCATGAATACCTTGCATTCATCATCTTGAGTCTAAGGTGAAGGATGGCTTCTTGCACTTCTTAATTATTGGTGGAGTGTTTAGAAAAAAATTAACTTCTGTTGTGCAACTAGAATCATCCTCACCCAAATTCATTATTTCATCAACGGGTTGTGCCTTGAGCGTAATGAGTTAATGAATGGTTTTTCTACCTCCATATCTTCTTCAAGATATTCCACTTTGTGTTGATTGAATTCTCATGAGGATATTCAAGGATGAGACATTCCTTAGAAGTATCAAAAATATTCTAGGGATGAACACCTTGTAGTGTAAAAATCATCAAGGTCTTCCTCCATAGGAAAAATCTCCTCTTCTTCTTCCTTGCTATGGAGTGCTTCAATTTGTTCGTACATTTCTTGTAAAGCTTCAACATATTTCTAAGTTTCGAGGTAGATTTGAGGATAAAAATATCATTGTACAAGGCTCGTGATTCTTTTCACATACTCAATCTTCAAGTCTTCTATCTCATCATTTCCATATGTAATGAAATCATGCCAAGGAAGAGTGAAGAAAGAAATGGCTCAGACCATCTCATTCAAACTAAGTGAAATTACAAGTGTTATCTTCTACAAATTCTTGTTCTTTGTAGGCTTTAGAAAACATATTGTTTATTATTTACATATAATTCAATAGTTCCCTACCTCCTTCCTCATCGACAAGTCCTATTTTCTTTCCTTATTCTAATTACAAGTTATTTCTTGAACCAAGAGACCCTTTCATTGTTCTCCATTTCCCATGTTTGTAAGAATTAGTCCTGGAACTTTGGATGATCAAAATCCCCATTTCTCAAAGCAATCATCTTCTTCTTATTCTTCATTATAAATCATTCATACTTAAATGCAATCTAGAAAAATTTTCATTATGATGTGGGAAATGAACATGACATGATTTGTTCCTGACGGAGTTACCTTCAAAAATGATTTTTCTTCAAAATTCATTTTTTTGTTTTTTGAAAATATAATTTTTGTATTTTTTGAGGTAGACATATTTTTGGGTGAACTTTGGAAAATATCTCCTCGGCACAATGATCACCAAAAATTATTAGTGAGAAAAGTTTTCGAGTTGGGAAAATTAGATGTCTCCACCAACGTTCATGGGGTTACCGTATGCTAGGGAAAAGTGACAAGCGAGCGTGGGAATCTATAGGTAACTCTTCCACGTACCCGACCTCCCGAGGTCGTGCCGAGACAGCCAGTGGGGATGGAATATGCGTGGGATGCAAACGAACTAGTTAGGAAATCTAATGTCTTCGACACGCACTAATGGAATTTGTGAATCTAAGGCAAAGAAGGCCCTTCTAACTTGGACTGGTGTGATAGATCGATCAGCAAGGATGACTGCTCAAAGGCTCCAATCAATATCGAGTTCTGGCATGATTCGATCTATGGGTTGTGGAATACGTGGAAAATGACCTGGGATAGTTTCGTGTATATCTCCAGATAAGGTCATATGGTGGGTAATGAATACAATCGACTCTACGGACGATTCTCTGGCCTAGTCCAGAATTCTCTAGCTTTGTTAGCCGCTATATCTAGTAAGGATAGTTGTTCGATGATGATGGGTGGAAGTGGAGTGGACTGGAATACTAGTGTGTGTAGGCCAGTGTCTATATCTGATTGACTTATGGATTCGTTAGGCTGTGGGATTTGTGGATCACAACCGTAGACTCTTGGTTGGTTGTTGCGGTCGCTATGGTCATGTATGAAATCAAGTCCTAATTCCTAATATCTAGTAATCGACGCTTTTTCAGCTTCTATGTTTAGACTTAATAAATAACGTGTGATTTTCTCAAATACCTCACAAAGCGGTCATGCAACTGGATTCTTAAACTAGTATCTATGTCTCGTGAGAGTGTCTCCTACATCCTGGTCATGGGACCAAAGGATCACAACCAAAGATTTGTTCTCTTTGAACCCTTCTCAGTGTTTCGTAAAATTGACCCGATAACCATACCGAAAATTTTGTCTTGATCCCTCGATAGGGATCCTCGCTCGATCCCTCAAACGATTTAAAATTCCTTCTCGGGAAATTTAGCTTTCGAACTTAGTCTTTTTTGAGCCTTTTTGGCTGGGCGCATGTATTTGTCTTGCAACATCGAGTTTTGGTGCGCCAAAGGGCGCACATTTCCCCATGTCGACATCCCTTTGGGCGCGCCAAAGGCGCACCTATGCTCCTGTTGTCATTCCTTTTCGCGCGCCAAAGGGCGCACGCTTTTTCCTGTCGACAACAGTTTTCGCGCGCCTTTTCAAATGGTGGTTGGCGCATTAATGACAAATTTTGTTATATATACCTGTGCGCGCCATGTCATTTTCATTGCATTTTGTCAAGGCACGTGGTTGCCTGGGTGTGTCAGCTCGCTCACAATTGTCATTCGCTCTCGTGGACCCGCTTTCCAAACCGCTGTTATACATTCAAGGTAAGAGGTCCATCCTCTTTTTCATTTTTGTGCTTTGGGTGTGCTCGGTCCGGTTTTCGCTTGATGGCCTGTTTTAAATGTCATTTTGCATTGGGCTGGTTCTTCCCTATCCCGCATATTTTAACTTCTTCATCCCTCTCCTCCCTCATTTCCAGCCAGTAGGGGAGTTGGTTTGATTAGGCTTGGTGTGGTTGAAACCTTTTTTTTAGGGCCTAGTTCCACCAAGCCTCCTTTCAGGAGTGTTAGAATGAAGAATGTTTAAATGTTTAAGTGTTTTGGTATTTCCCGTGGAGCTACTGTCGCACATGTTACACCTTAGACAATCGCGCCCGGCGCGCGTCTATCCCCCATGCTGCAGTCAAGAATCATGCGCCCCTAAGCGCACCCTTTCGGCCCGTAACACGCTCAAAACCCGCGCCTCCTTATATCCCTTTGGCGCATCTTTTACCCCTGTTGCATCCCTCTTCTATGCGCTAAAGGGCGCGCCCAGCTTCCATGCAACGCAAGAGTTATTTGCGCAAGTGTAAAGCCTCCAAGGCGCGGGCGCACCTTCCGTTGCAAGTACATGATGTTGTGTAGACCCTCCATGCGCCGCGCCATATACCTTTGGCGCGCCTTTTTTCCATGTTGCACAATCTGCCCATGCGCCAAAGGGCGCACCAAATCTCAATGTAACATGCATTTCCTGTGCGCCCTTCTATAAAATGCAGTCTGCTTCATCCATGCGCCATGCGCCTTTGGCGCCAACTTAACCTCTCTGCTGCACCCTTTTCCCGTGCGCCTTGACTATTCAGCCTGTTATATACATTTTTCATGCGCCCTGCGTCCCGAACCTTAAAAGTTCTAACTCTTTCTTCTGCTAGTATTCCAATGGAAGATCAAATGACTAATTCAAGCTTCTTGGATTGGGTTTCGCTCCTTCTACGTGCAGATCATCAGATAAGCCTTGAAGAACACATGTCTACGTCAAGCAAGAGACCCACCAAACCAAGAGGGAAGGCAAAGCTAACAGAAGAAGAAATGAAATACAAATATCAGAGGGTCAGGATGCCCGAATCACAGGCAGAGTGTAATATGGATGTCAGGGATTCTGAATTGGGCCACATTGACATAGAGGAATTCTGGGTAAGGACTCAGAAAGTGACAAGGAGTCCATGGATGGATAAATTGATAGGCAGCGCCCTGCACTTCGCCGGTGGGATTCCTGTCAGTGCTGTTAATAACGAGTTTATGATGGTTGTTGCACAATCCTTCAACAAAGACACAAGATGTGTCGAGAATAGCAAGGGCGAGGTAGTTATAAACCTTACTGCCCGTCGCTTTGAGTTAATGCTTGGCATCCCTCATCACCGGAACTATGTGGCTGTTAGCCAGCAAGAATGCATCAAGGCTTGGGAGGACAACGAGGACCAGTGCATGCAGTTAATGAATGAGGTCTACCTTAAGAATAAGAAGGTAGTGACCCGATGGCCTCAAACTATCCACCGGAGTGATTTCTCAGAGGAACTCAGTGATACAATCACCTTCCTGAGCAGAGTCTTCGGTCTTTCAGATGCTCACTACTTCCATAAGTGGATGCTGCGGTACCTGGAAACAATGAATAAGAATCTGCCCGATCGCCGCTTTCGCTGGGGAGATAATAAGCAAAGACAATATCCGAGCAATCGCAACAGCCACATGACAGAGTGTTCCACATGAACTCCTACGTAGTGTATGCGGCGCCGCCCGAAAGAGATTATCCAGGGCTGCACCGAAGTGGAACTTGGCCTCAGGCCAAAATATATGAATACTATCAAGAGCTGAAGCTCGAGAACAGCATCCAACACTTCGCTAAGATCAATGATGTTTTCTTCTACCACATCATGTGCATGTTGCATGCCAACTTAGACTCATGGTCGACAACCAAAACACAAGAATGGCCAGTAGAAAATGGGGGCCTTGTTCACCTGGGGCTTCCCACATTCACCTATCTGAGGGCGGTCAACTTTTTGGGAGAACCAACCAGGTTGCCAAGGTATGCTGGACCAAAGCTGATTTTATTGGAACTATCAAGACAGCTCGTCACATACCATGAAAAGTGCCTCAAGAGAAAGAAGGGCGGAACTCCTTTCCCCTCACAAGAGGCCGTTACACATGCTCCTCTATCACAAGGCGAAGGAGATGTTTCATTGAGCTAGAATTGCTCAACCTAAAGCATGATTTCCCAGCAAGGCCTACATTCGACCCTAGGGGCTGTCTACCAAGGGCTAAGCTTGATCCGATTCATGTCCCTCAGATTGAGGATATCTACATTGACGTTCTCCATGAGGTAGAACTCAGAAGAAAGGATCACTCTCGCTTGGCATTAACGGAAATCATCCAATACGGAGTGGCCATTGTCCCAAAAGGCTTCCAAACCACGGAAGACGAAGTAGACAAAGTGTATAATGACACAGAAGGGGATGATTGGCCCTTCCTGACATCGACAAGCAAGGCTCCTCGACAATCGAGGAGAGGGTCAAGGAGACTATGCGGAGAACAGAGTTGGTGCCGCATGAATGGGTTAATCTACCTTCTGTAGATTTTACAACTTCTCCTTTGGGTAATGCACCTCCAAGGTCAAAGAAGCAGCTAAAAGGCAAAGTGCGGAAGGTGAGCCTAGCACCATTCCAGAGGAAGCCCCCGAAAGTCCTCTTCCTTCCAGAGCCTGAACAAGTAATAACCCTAGATTCGCCAGAGAAGGAATTGACAGAGGATAGTCCTATACGCCCATCCACCTGTGATGTCGGCATCGCTACAACTACAGAGGTCCCTTCTATCCCTTCTTCTTCTTTTCCTCCCCTTCCTCGATGTCGGCAACCACTCCTTTGGTCAGTGTCCTCTCCTTCTTCTTCTACTCTCCCCGCCTCTTCGTCCATCTTCTCCTCTCTCGCTGATTTGTCTTCCTCCATTTCTTCCTCATTTCCGGCTCCCTTCCCTTCCCATGTCTTCTACACTGCGGTTTCCTTCCTCCCGTGGGCATGTCTTCGGCTATTCTCTCAATGCGCGCCGCCGCGTGTCTCCACGTTCTTCCCCTCTTCTACCATTGCCGCCTCCTCTCGCCTCTCGGGTCCTTCTTCAATAGGACCAGCTTGATCTCTCAAGAAACTGAGCCAACCAAAGAGGAAAGTCCCCATCGCTCCGATGGACTTTTCATCATTCCGCTAAAGGAGCAAAGAAGCACAAGCCGGTTACACGCTTCTCCAAGAGCGCCGCAGGTGAGAGGGTTATGGAAATAGCCTACCCCGATCCCACCAAAGAGAAAAAGATCTGTCTCCGGCAGATTTCACAAGCTGACCCAAGTCACAATGGGGACATCCTCTCAAAGTCTGTGGGGAAGCTCTTTCCGCAGCTTGATGCACTCGCGAAAAGCTTCAGAAACAAAGGAAGAAAAGAGGCTATCAAGGAGCAGAATAAATACTCGCTTCAAGCCCTACGAAGATGGGAAGTGCACCTCCCACAATCGCGCCGAGACTCCCGAGCTGCTCTGGGCCAGAGAAGATCAATGAATATTCAAAGATCGGCGAAAGGTGGTATGGTGTTTTCGCTGAGGAGCCAAATCCTTAAGGATAGTGAAAAGGTGATCGCCGAGTATATCAGTTTATACCTGAACATCGAGAAGGCGAATAAGGAACTCCAAACATTAGCAAGTCCAGTATCAGAAGAGCTCGAAAACGCCAGACTCCAACACGAGGCCTTCCAACAAATGTTCGACTGTTCAGTCGAAGATTTGGTCAAGTTTGGAGTATTCGGTCATCCAAGGACCCTCAACAAGACCATGTCCACTCTGGACTATCGGATAGATCAGCTCGAATTTGTGTTAGAGAAGATAGACAAGGTGAAGGAAGAGGCCCTGGATGCGATGCATCAAATGGAGAAGATTGTTCTATCTATGACTCCAGGGTTGCTCACTCCTTCCCTCACCTTGAGATCAGCTGACGATACTATCCGAATTTTCAAGGAGTTAGCTTCTCAAGGGACAGGGCCAGAAGTCACTTTCGACATCGAATCCATCAACAACCTACTGGCCTGTAGAGACTTCATCGGGTCCCTAATCGAGGCGGGTAAAGACTATTCCAAGGTCCCCTAAAAGCTCATGATGAGCGGGAAACTTGCGGCAATCGCTGAAAGGCACAAGGATCCATCACAGATCAATTTGCGCCAATGATCAGCAAGTTCTGGAATACCGCGCTCAGCTTCCACATCTCATCTCCCGATCAAGATCAAAAAAGCACTCCCTTTTAGGCCACAGGATGATGATGATGAATAGCTTCTTCTTCTTCTTCTTCTTCTTCTTCTTCTCCTCTCTATTCTCCGACTTTCTCTTCGAAATATCATAAGTGTGTTGGCATGAACGATGACATCATCCATGTTGCATCATGGGATGATGTCATCCATCCAAGTTGTCAAAGTCAACATGACTTTTGGATATTTTGTAAATATCTTGTGAATAAGTGGTTGGCTCCATTTTGCCTTCTCTCTCCCTCACTTTCTATAAATACTAGAATACTTGTTGTATTCAAAGGGGGTGAACATTTTTCAGATAGAAATAGAAGTGAGGAGAGAAAGACTTTGAGCTTTCTTGTAACAGATAAAAACAATTAATACAATTATTCAGACTTTGTGCTCAATAGCTGTGTTATACATTAGATCTTTCTTATGTTAGATCTGCATGTGTCTTTTCTGTTGAATTCATATCTACTTTTCCGTCACTTGTTTATCAGTATTGCTTTGTTTATTTATGCAAGTAGGTTTGGCTCTGTTTACTACCAAGCCCAAAGCATAGATCTTCTGACCCTTCCGCTTTGGAACTCATTTCTTTTCTTCCTTCGGATCTGTTCTTTCTCTTCTCCTTCTTTCATTCCTTTCTTCGCAGCCTAGAACACTCTACCGGGATGAGATCCCAACCCCGAAGGCGTAACTGTGAGACTTGCATAGGTTCCTCGCTAGTAGAAGTAGCAATAAACCAGTTGGCCATTGCCTCAAAGAGGGGCTAAGCCCCGCACACCGCTGGGTCTGCCTATCCATAGATCCGCCCACGCGATGCATTTTCGGACCAACAGTTTTTGGCGACTCCGCTGGGGATCGGATTTTCTAACAGATTTCGCCAACAGAAACAGATAAATCTGTCAGATCTATGCTGGTAGTAAAATAAAAAATCAGGAAAAATCAGCAGGTTGCTGCCAGTTTGCAAATCTAAACCTTTTTGTTAAAAATCCTAAAAATTTGCAAAAGTACTCAAATTGAAAATTTTCTTCTGAGAATCATAGATCTGGGCCTGTTACATATCTTTAGTTCGCTGAGTTTTTATCAAAAATCATCATTTTCCGTAGATCTGAGTTTTTAACTATTTTCTGAAATGTTCTAAACCCTCTGAAAATTAAAAACCAGATCTGAAAATCAGCTTACTATCTTCCCTGCCATCTTATCCTCGCTGTTATTTGTCATTTAACCGCAATCGGTTTCTGAAGAGGATAATTTTCAAATATCCAGAAAAGTGCATGCTGCTGGTTTTTGTCAGAAAAACCAGAAAATCAGCAAGTACACCCAAAAATAAAGTTTAAATCTGCGCTGTAATATTGCAGATCTGAAAGGTACACTGGCGAGTGAACCTTTTACGCGCAGCAGAAGAGCCCGTGGAGAAGCTGATCCTACTTTCGATCTGCTTCAGAGGCACAATTTCAGCGTAACACCGGCACGTTTTTCAGCGCTAAGCTCAGCTAGCCGGTCATCCAGGAGTGTCTCGCCTTCACGAAGAAAAAGTCTTTTGCAAGGAGCGTCCACATCCCTTTGTAGTGCTTTGCTACTCAGCGGAACTACACTTCCAGCTCGTGTTCTCTTTCCAGCCTTCCAAATGGCGGTACCATGGGGAAATGCTATGGGTCCTCTCGCACTGCCACATCCAGTTCACGCACTCCCTCACGGAAATCGAAAGAATTTTCCTAAATTCGACGGGAGCGGAAATCAAAGCACGGATTCCCACATTTCTGCTTTCATTATGTCATGCAGTATTTTGGATGTGACTCATGAAGATGTGTCAGTTCACCTTTTTCTGGAAACTCTACAAGGGCCTGCAGCTGAATGGTTTCAGCATTTGCCGGCCGGATCTATCACTAGTTGGGCAACTTTGCGGGACGCTTTTGAAGACAGGTATAAGCCTTCAGAGGATGCATTTACTTTATTATCACGAATCACTCATCTGAAGAAGGAGGCAAATGAGACCATGCGCGATTTTATCGCCCGGTTCAATGCTCTAATCAACCGTGTCCCTACTGCCATGCTTCCAACACCGGAGAACCAGAAGTGTTTTTTCGTAAATGCCATGAGCTCAAAAGTTAGCTTACTCCTTCAAGAGCGAGTAGCTACTCTACCTCTCGCTCAGGCTGCTGCCATCCGTATAGAAGACAATTTGATAATATCTGGCGAGTTGAGAAAGGAATCAGCAAAACCTAAGTCTTTGGGCCCTTCGCCTACCACTTCGTCCCGATCCAAAGATTCCAAAAATGGCGAATGATTTGCTTGCACTAAAGAAGCACTGCCTGTGCCTCCAGTTCCTCGACGGATATCCCGCTGAGGAATTTTGTTCCTAACAACGCTTCACAAAGGCCGCGCTTGCCTACAGCTGCTCCACGGTTGGCGCTTGAAGCTCCTCCGGTCAATGCTCTGGCCGAGATTGAAGAAGAAGAGCAGTACTATGAAGAACCTTCGCTCCAAGGCGAAGATGATCAAGATGTCGGTGAACCGACTGGCGACTCTACTATTGGATACATGGAATTTGATGAGGACGAATCTGATGAAGAAGAGAGTACGCAAGGCTATGCAAGCGGACAATCCTACGCTGTTTTTACCCGCTCGCAAGGAAAAGAAGCAGAAGTTGCTGCCCATACGCAGAAAGAGAAGGCCGTGTCAAACGCGCCTCCAACCATTGTTAAAAGAGGTAATCCTCTTCCCACTCAACTCCCTGTTAAATCTTTTGCAAAGAAGTCTTTTCCACCTATCTCTCCTCCGAGTCAGCCCTCTCATATTCCTATCAAGATCAGTAACCCTATTCCATCATCGCGGGGTGAAGGACTCATTCCTTTACCAACGCAACCCTTGGCCGCATTTGATATAATAGATCATGCAAAAAAGACCAAGATCCAAATGTCCAAGCCGAGTATCTTCGGGCCAAACCCCGAACAGCTTGTAAGATTGACTAAGTATATCCAAAGCCAAGCTGTTATAGTTAATCAGGCTTCCCCTAAAGGAATCCTTTCCACTCCTCCTGAATCCCATATAAATGTTGCCTCAACATCTGCATCAGGCAAGATAGAGCCTTTCTATCTCTCCCTCCTAATCAATGGCCATAAGTTGAGCAACTGTATAATTGATTCCGGAGCTTCCGATAACGTCATGCCAGCGAAAGTCGCCCATGCTTTGGGCCTCACTCTTACCAAACCTTTCGGCAGATGTTACTCATTGGAAACTAAGCAGGTGCCATTGATTGGTCAAATCAAAGACGCGCAATTTGCGTTCGCAGCATTTCCCGAAAAGAGGGTAAAAATGACCGTCCTTGTCGCCGACATTCCGGCAAATTTCTATGGAATTTTGTCGGGAAGGAGCTTTTAGCAATAAGTTGGTGGAGAAATTCACATGGATGGTCCAAAGCTAGAATTCCAGCCAAAGGCGTAATGCAAACTTTGGAGCCGGAATCCCAAAAGAAATACTTGGTCACTAGCTCTGAAGACCCCAAAGCTCAAATCCTTTTTGAATCATCAGGGATGGGGAACTACTTCTTATCCACCGAGGCGGATACAAAGGAAGTTTTCATTCAAGAAAAGGACCTTAATAAGGTCTGGACCTTGCAATTCGATGGCAGCTGCGCAACTAGCGGATGTGGCGCTGGGGTTGTGCTGATATCTCCTGAGGAGGAGGTCATTCCTCTCTCTTTCAAATTGCAGTTTTTCAATACGAACAATACTGCTGAGTATGAGTCTCTCTTACTCGGTATGCAAGCTGCAAAAGAAAGAGGAATAAAAAATCTAAAAGTTCAAGGTGATGCCGAACTAGTTGTAAATCAGGTCAAAAGGATTTACCAAGTAAAAAATGAAAGGCTCAGGCACTACCGTAATGCAGTATGGGACAGCATTGAGGAATTTGATGCCTTTTCAATAGGAGCGATTCCAAGAGCTCAAAATGACATGGCTGATTCGTTGGTCAAGTTTCAAAGATCTCTCATGCTCCCACACCCGGTTTCAAGACAAACAAGTACACCATCAAGTGGTTTTCCACCCAAGCGTGCTGCTGACAACTCTCAAGATTGGCGGTGTATTCAACGATGATAATCACCTTATTGCCTTTCTAGAAAAATCAGAAAATTTTGATGAGTTGTATTTTGAAGGATCCACCTCTCCATGCCGTGAATCAATCAACAGTCAAAACCACGAAACAAAGGAGAACGACGGCATTTGTCAGCTTAAGGGAAATAAAATCCCGAAGGGCCTGGTTTCTCTGGAGCGCCTGTTTGACAGGCATGACCGTTTTGTGAAAAAGAAAAGGCGAGATGATCCTAGCTCATCTCCAGAGACAGAACCAGTCAATATAGGTTCTGAGGCACATCCGCAATTCGTGAACATCGGGAAATGTTGCACGCCAGAAGAAAAGCGGAAATTTGTCAAGTTGCTGAAAAGATATATGGATGTATTGGCATGGTCCTATGCCGACTTAAAGTCCTTCAAGCCAAAGGACGTTCAGCATGATATACCGCTGAAAGAGGATGCCAGAGCCTTCCGTCAGAAGCAGAGGCACTATAATCCTAAGATTTCGGGCACCATTCAGGCCGAAATTCAGAAGATGCTGGACGCAAGAATCATCTTCCCTATCCATCACAGCACTTGGGTGGCAAACATTGTGCCAGTACGCAAGAAAAACGGTGAAATACGCATCTCGTAGACTTGAAACTTGAATCAAGCTTCACGAAAGACAACTACCCTCTTCCCATAATGGATCAAGTTCAAGCAAGCAAGAATCGGATCGTAAATGTCGTCTATGCTTGACGGTTTTTCGTGCTATAATCGATTGAAGTCTCGCTCGAAGATCAATTCAAAACATCATTCACTACTCCATGGGGTACATTTGCCTACAAAGCAGATGCCTTTCGCCTAACTAATGCCGGTGCCACTTTTCAATGGGCCATGGATTTCGCATTTAAAGGCATGATGGGAAAAGTCATAGTAGTTTATCTAGATGACTTAACCGTGTTCTCCAAACGACGAAGTGATCATTGTGATCACTTGGAGCAAGTATTGGCCAGGTGTCGAGAACATGGGATTTCCCTAAATCCTAAAAAGTCTGTTTTTGGGGTTACTGAAGGGAAATTGCTAGGCCATGTGGTTAGCAAAGAAGGAACCAAGATTGATGCCGAAAGAGTTAAGGCTATCCAAAGCCTTACTCTGCCTACAAGCAAGAATGGTGTTCATTCTTTCTTCGGAAAGGTGAACTTTCTTAGGCGTTTTGTCCCTGATTTTGCTGAGAAGACCCGCCACATACTGAACATGATGAAAGGGTCACCCACTTTCAGATGGAGTGATGAGGGGAAAAGGTCGTTTGAAGAGATAAAAACTTCTGTTGCTCATGCACCGGTCCTGGTATGTCCGGATTTCTCCAAGAACTTCATCATGTATAGTTACGCCTCCGAACATACTGTGTCTGCAATCCTAATGCAAAAGAACTCGGAGGATGTTGAATCTCCAATCGCATTCATGAGTTCTCCTCTCAAACCTCACGAGTTGAAAATGACTCAGCTGGAAAAACACGCCTTTGCCGTTGTCAAAGCGGTGAAGAATTTCAGGTATTATATTCTGAACTCGCATACGGTGGTGCTGGTTCCTGACACTGCGGTGAAGTCAATTCTAACTCAGCAGGAGTTAGGAAGCTTGAGAGGGAATTGGATCGCAAAGGTCCAGGAATATGACCTGGATATCAAACCCACCAAGCTGGTAAGGGGTAAAGGCCTGTGCCAGCTAATGGCTGAGAACAAGGGTTCAGAAAATCCTGATGAAAGAGAGGACTGTACCGACAAAGAGCAAAACCCTCTAGAGGAGCCTAATTCTCTGCCTCTGGTTCTATTTATTGCAACCAGTGACGAATGGTACTCCGACATTGCTTTCTTCCTTACCTACGGCGAATGCCCAATGCACCTCACTGCAAAGGAAAAGCGTACTATAAGGCTCAGGGCAGCTAAATATGTCATCTGGGATGAAGGTTTATATAAGCGCGGGATAGACGGTGTCTTTCTGCGATGTGTTGACAAGCCCCAGCAAGTAAAACTGCTGGAAAGTTTTCACAATTCAGCCTGTGGAGGCCATTTTTCTTCTTCCGTGACAGCGCACAAAATCATTCGAGCCAGGTACTACTGGCCGACGCTCTTTCAAGATGCGGCTACCTGGGTGGCAAAATGTGAACCCTGTCAGCAATTCGTCGGCAAGCCCAAGTTGGCTGCCCTCCCCCTAAGGCCGGTCATTATCAATGAACCATTCAGGCAATGGGGAATTGATTTTATTGGTGCACTCAATCCTCAATCGAGTGCTGGACATAGCTATGTCCTCACGGCAACAGATTACTTCACTAAATGGGTGGAGGCCATACCTGTCAAGCATGCCACTTCTGAGGTGGTTTGCAGTTTTATCAAGGAAAATATCATTGTCAGGTTTGGCATTCCAAATAAAATCGTTGCTGATAATGCTTCTAACTTCTCTTCCCGGGAAGTTATTAGTTTTTGCTATGAATATGGGATAACTTTAGCACATGCCTCAGATTATTATCCTCAGGGAAATGGTCAGGCAGAATCCAGTAATAAGAACTTGGTGACCATCATACGGAAATTAGTAGATGAAAATCAGCGGATGTGGCACAAGTCTTTGTACGACGCTTTGTGGGCGGACCGTATTACTCCCAAGAGGTCTCTCGGCATGTCACCTTTTCAAGTGTTATATGGCACTGATGCCGAACTTCCCGTTTCCGCTGAACTTCCTGCTCTACGCTTAGCGCGAGCAATCGAAGATGAAACTTTTCAGAGTTCTCTGGAAAAGAGAATCATGTACCTTGCGGAACTTGAAGAAAAGAGAGTAAGGGTGGTCGACAGGATCACTGAACATCAGAATCAAGTGAAGAAGCTTTTCGACAAGAAGGCCAAGCAGAGGAATTTTGAAGTGGGAGATCTCGTCCTTCTCTGGGACAAGCGAAGAGAGCCAAAGGGTATGCACGGAAAATTTGATTCCCTATGGAGAGGGCCCTTCAAAATCAAGCAACTCAATGGAGAGAATAGTTTCTATCTCTCGTATCTGGATGGGGCTGAACTCCCGCTTCCCTATAGCGGGCAACATCTCAAGATCTTCAGGAAGTAGAGCTTGCTCTCTTCTTTGTACAGTTTATTTTAGTTGTGTGTTTGCTTTTGTTGTGTGTTTGCTTTCGGTTTGTTGTGTGTTTTCTTTGTTCTCCCTCCGGTCCCCCTTGTTTTTGACTCCTTGCCCAATGGATAGGCACATGTGATCTGGGATTCTCTACCCCTGAGTTTACTCAAGGATAGTCCCCAGAAAGAGCCAGCTGTTATCCCGTAAAATTGACAAGGGCAATTTTACCGATAACCATACCGAAAATTTTGTCTTGATCCCTCGATAGGGATCCCTCGCGTTCGAAACGATTTAAAATTCCTTCTCGGGAAATTTAGCTTTCGAACTTAGTCTTTTTTGAGCCTTTTTGGCTGGGCGCATGTATTTGTCTTGCAACATCGTGTTTTGGTGCGCCAAAGGGCGCACATTTCCCCATGTCGACATCCCTTTGGGCGCGCCAAAGGCGCACCTATGCTCCTGTTGTCATTCCTTTTCGCGCGCCAAAGGGCGCACGCTTTTTCCTGTCGACAACAGTTTTCGCGCGCCTTTTCAAATGGTGGTTGGCGCATTAATGACAAATTTTGTTATATATACCTGTGCGCGCCATGTCATTTTCATTGCATTTTGTCAAGGCACGTGGTTGCTCTGGGTGTGTCAGCTCTGCTCTGTCAATTGTCATTCGCTCTGTGGACCCGCTTTCCAAACCGTCGTTATACATTCGAAGGTAAGAGGTCCATCCTCTTTTTCATTTTTGTGCTTTGGTGTGCTCGGTCTGGTTTTCGTTTGATGGCCTGTTTTAAATGTCGTTTTGCATTGGGCTGGTTCTTCCCCTATCCCGCATATTTTAACTTCTTCATCCTCTCCCTCCCTCATTTCCAGTTTGTAGGGGGAGTTGGTTTGATTAGGCTTGGTGTGGTTGAAACCTTTTTTTTTTTTTTTTAGGGCCTAGTTCCACCAAGCCTCCTTTGTGAGTGTTAGAATGAAGAATGTTTAAATGTTTAAGTGTTTTGGTATTTCCCGTGGAGCGCTGTCGCGCCATGTTACACCTTAGACAGTCGCGCCCCTCGGCGCGTCTATCCCCCATGCTGCAGTCAAGAATCATGCGCCCCTAAGCGCACCCTTTCGGCCCGTAACACGCTCAAAACCCGCGCCTCCTTATATCCCTTTGGCGCATCTTTTACCCCTGTTGCATCCCTCTTCTATGCGCTAAAGGGCGCGCCCAGCTTCCATGCAACGCAAGAGTTATTTGCGCAAGTGTAAAGCCTCCAAGGCGCGGGCGCACCTTCCGTTGCAAGTACATGATGTTGTGTAGACCCTCCATGCGCCGCGCCATATACCTTTGGCGCGCCTTTTTTCCATGTTGCACACCGCCCATGCGCCAAAGGGCGCACCAAATCTCAATGTAACATGCATTTCGTGCGCCTTCTCTAAAAATGCCGCTTCATCCATGCGCCATGCGCCTTTGGCGCCAACTTAACCTCTGTTGCACCCTTTTCCCGTGCGCCTTGACTATTCAAATTTGTTATATACATTTTTCATGCGCCCGCGCCCGAACCTTAAAAGTTCTAACTCTTTCTTCTCGCTAGTATTCCAATGGAAGATCAAATGACTAATTCAAGCTTCTTGGATTGGGTTTCGCTCCTTCTACGTGTAGATCATCGATAAGCCTTCAAGAACACATGTCTACGCAAGCAAGAGACCCACCAAACCAAGAGGGAAGGCAAAGCTAATGTAAGAAGAAATGAAATACAAATATCGTAGGGTCGTGGATGCCCGAATCACAGCAGAGTGTAATATGGATGTCGTGATTCTCGAATCGGGCCACATTGACATAGAGGAATTCCGGGGTAAGGACTCGTAAAGTGACAAGGAGTCCATGGATGGATAAATTGATAGCAGCGCCCGCACTTCGCACCGCGGTGGGATTCTCGTCAAGTCACAGCATAACGAGTTTATGATGGTTGTTGCACAATCCTTCAACAAAGACACAAGATGTGTCGAGAATAGCAAGGGCGAGGTAGTTATAAACCATCGCCCGCCGCTTTGAGTTAATGCTTGGCATCCCTCATCACCGGAACTATGTGGCTGATAGCCAGCAAGAATGCATCAAGGCTTGGGAGGACAACGAGGACCAGTGCATGCAGTTAATGAATGAGGTCTACCTTAAGAATAAGAAGGTAGTGACCATGGCCTCAAACTATCCACCGGAGTGATTTCTCGAGGAACTCGGATACAATCACCTTCCCGAGCAGAGTCTTCGGTCTTTCGATGCTCACTACTTCCATAAGTGGATGTCATGCAGTACTGGAAACAATGAATAAGAATCGCCCGATCGCGTTTTACTGGGGAGATAATAAGCAAGACAATATCCGAACAATCGCACAGATTCGCTACAACAGGAGTGTTCCACATGAACTCCTACGTAGTGTATGCATCGCTGCGCCTCGAAAGAGATTATCCAGGCTGCACCGGTGGAACTTGGCCTCGTGCCAAAATATATGAATACTATCAAGAGTCAAGCCGAGAACAAAGATCCAACACTTCGCTAAGATCAATGATGTTTTCTTCTATCACATCATGTGCATGTTGCCAAATTTGACTCATGGTCGACAACCAAAAACATAGTGGCAGTCACAGAGAAGTGGGGGGCCTTGTTCACCCAGTTTCCCACATTCACCTATCTGAGGGCGGTCAACTTTTTGGGCGAACCAACCAGGTTGCCAAGGTATGCTGGACCAAAGCTGATTTTATTGGAACTATCAAGACAGCTCGTCACATACCATGAAAAGTGCCTCAAGAGAAAGAAGGGCGGAACTCCTTTCCCCCTCACAGTAGGCCGTTACACATGCTCCAGCTATCACAAGGCGAAGGAGATGTTTGCTGAGCTAGAATTGCTCAACCTAAAGCATGATTTCCCAGCAAGGCCTACATTCGACCCTAGGGGCTGTCTACCAAGGGCTAAGCTTGATCCGATTCATGTCCCTCAGATTGAGGATATCTACATTGACGTTCTCCATGAGGTAGAACTCAGAAGAAAGGATCACTCTCGCTTGGCATTAACGGAAATCATCCATTACGGAGTGGCCATTGTCCCAAAAGGCTTCCAAACCACGGAAGACGAAGTAGACAAAGTGTATAATGACACAGAAGGGGATGATTGGCCCTTCCCGGACATTGACAGAAGCAAGGCTCCTCAGACAATCGAGGAGAGGGTCAAGGAGACTATGCGGAGAACAGAGCATTGGTGCCGCATGAATGGGTTAATCTACCTCGGTGTAGATTTTACAACTTCTCCTTTGGGTAATGCACCTCCAAGGTCAAAGAAGCAGCTAAAAGGCAAAGCTGCGGAAGGTGAGCCTAGCACCATTCAGGAGGAAGCCCCTGAAAGTCCTCTTCCTTCAGAGCCTGAACAAGTAATAACTCTGGATTCGCCAGAGAAGGAATTGACAGAGGATAGTCCTATACGCCCATCCACCCAGGATGTCGGCATCGCTACAACTACAGAGGTCCCTTCTATCCCTTCTTCTTCTTTTCCTCCCCTTCCTCAGATGTCGGCAACCACTCCTTTGGTTGTGTCCTCTCCTTCTTCTTCTACTCTCTCCCCTGCCTCTTCGTCCATCTTCTCCTCTCTCGCTGATTTGTCTTCCTCCATTTCTTCCCTCATTTCCGGGCTCCCTTCCCTTCCCATGTCTTCTACAGCTGCGGTTTCCCTTCCTCCCGTGGGCATGTCTTCGGCTATTCTTTCAATGCCGCCGCCGCGTGTCTCCACGTTCTTCCCCTCTTCTACCGTTGCTGCCTCCCCCTCTGTCTCTGGTCCTTCTTCAATAGGACCAGCTTGGATCTCTCAGCAGCTGAGCCAACCAAAGAGGAAAGTCCCCATCGCTCCGATGGACTTTTCAGTCATTCCGGCTAAAGGAGCAAAGAAGCACAAGCCGGTTACACGCTTCTCCAAGAGCGCTGCAGGTGAGAGGGTTATGGAAATAGCCTACCCCGATCCCACCAAAGAGAAAAAAGATCTGTCTCCGGCAGATTTCACAGTGACCCAAGTCACAATGGGGACATCCTCTGAAAGTCTCCAGGGGGAAGCTCTTTCCGCAGTTGATGCACTCTGCGAAAAGCTTCAAGAAACAAAGGAAGAAAAGAGGCTACTGAAGGAGCAGAATAAATACCTGCTTCAAGCCCTACAGAAGATGGGAAGTGCACCTCCCACAACTGCCGCCGAGACTCCTGAGCTGCTCAGTCAGGAGAAGATCAATGAATATTCAAAGATCGAAAGGTATGGTCAAGCTTTTCGCTTGAGGAGCCAAATCCTTAAGGATAGTGAAAAGGTGATCGCCGAGTATATCAGTTTATACCTGAACATCGAGAAGGCGAATAAGGAACTCCAAACATTAGCAAGTCCAGTATCAGAAGAGCTCGAAAACGCCAGACTCCAACACGAGGCCTTCCAACAAATGTTCGACTGTTCAGTCGAAGATTTGGTCAAGTTTGGAGTATTCGGTCATCCAAGGACCCTCAACAAGACCATGTCCACTCTGGACTATCGGATAGATCAGCTCGAATTTGTGTTAGAGAAGATAGACAAGGTGAAGGAAGAGGCCCTGGATGCGATGCATCAAATGGAGAAGATTGTTCTATCTATGACTCCAGGGTTGCTCACTCCTTCCCTCACCTTGAGATCAGCTGACGATACTATCCGAATTTTCAAGGAGTTAGCTTCTCAAGGGACAGGGCCAGAAGTCACTTTCGACATCGAATCCATCAACAACCTACTGGCCTGTAGAGACTTCATCGGGTCCCTAATCGAGGCGGGTAAAGACTATTCCAAGGTCCCCGAAAAGCTCATTGATGAGCGGGAAACTTGCGAAGCAATCAGTGAAAGGCACAAGGATCCATCACAGGATCAATTTGCGCCAATGATCAGCAAGTTCTTGGAATACCGCGCTCAGTTCCACATCTCATCTCCTGATCAGCATCAGAAACAGGCGACCCCTTTTAGGCCACAGGATGATGATGATGAATAGCTTCTTCTTCTTCTTCTTCTTCTTCTTCTCCTCTCTATTCTCCGACTTTCTCTTCGAAATATCTGAAGTGTGTTGGCACAAACGATGACATCATCCATGTTGCATCATGGGATGATGTCATCCATCCAAGTTGTCAAAGTCAACATGACTTTTGGATATTTTGTAAATATCTTGTGAATAAGTGGTTGGCTCCATTTTGCCTTCTCTCTCCCTCACTTTCTATAAATACTAGAATACTTGTTGTATTCAAAGGGGGTGAACATTTTTTAGATAGAAATAGAAGTGAGGAGAGAAAGACTTTGAGCTTTCTTGTAACAGATAAAAACAATTAATACAATTATTCAGACTTTGTGCTCAATAGCTGTGTTATACATTAGATCTTTCTTATGTTAGATCTGCATGTGTCTTTTCTGTTGAATTCATATCTACTTTTCCGTCACTTGTTTATCAGTATTGCTTTGTTTATTTATGCAAGTAGGTTTGGCTCTGTTTACTACCAAGCCCAAAGCATAGATTTTCTGACCCTTCCGCTTTGGAACTCATTTCTTTTCTTCCTTCGGATCTGTTCTTTCTCTTCTCCTTCTTTTATTCCTTTCTCTTCGCAGCCTAGAACACTCTACTGGGATGAGATCCCAACCCCCGAAGGCAGAATCTGTGAGACTTGCATAGGTTCCTGCTAGTAGAAGTAGCAATAAACCAGTTTCGCTTTGCTGTCTCAAAGAGGGGCTAAGCCCTGCACACCGTTGGCCCGTCTATCCATAGATCTGTCCACGCGATGCATTTTTCATGTGAATGTTTGCCTAGGGTAATCTGTAGTTCGATTGATTTGACCAAAATGTGTGTGCTTGGTCGTCTTCTATATTTAATCCTCTCAACTAGGAGCTGATCAGTCGTAAATCTGTTGTTGTTTGGAAGACTTGTATTCTAAGGTTCTGGTCTATGTCAACTATTGTTGTGACGAGGTTGGGTTGAGGCACGATTGGCTCAAATACGTATTCTCTGGGCTCCCTAGGTCCCGTGATTGTCATATAAAACAAAATGTAAATCTAACTGTAACAAAGTAAATTTAAACTACGTGGAATAAATCTAAAACATATATAACTTCTATTTTTCTGAGAAACCCTTTAGGAATTTAAGAAAAGTAGCTATTTAAACATATCTAGAAATAATAACTAAATAACAATTTAAAACAAACAAAATAACCGAGTGTAGTTATTTTCCTGTGCAATTTGTAGATTTATTCTAAACAAATAAAATAGCTCATCTAATCTATCTGCAAGATTCTCGATCCTACCTCAGAAGTGAGGAGTGAATCATAGTTTCTCAGAAACTATCAATCCTCATAGCTTCCCTGGAAATATCGAGAATAGAATTTACTAAAATGAAGTAATTATCTACTCTATTTGATATGATTCTAACTAGAACTTTGAAAGCTAGAACCTGGATTCCATGAGAACAGTGGCGAATCCGATGGTGTGTGTGATCTTGTCCCCTCAGTGTGATCTTCTAGCTCCTTTGTATTCACGTGAATCCAGAAAAGCATGTAATGCTAGCATCAACAGAAGTAGATATTGGGACAAAGGCAGCTCAGAATGTAGACTGAATATAATGTGAGTAGGAGAGGGATAGCGCAAGAGTACAGAGCTTGGCTTATGCAATTCCTAGTGGGATTTACTGCGAGTCATGCAACATAAAGCGTCCAGAACCTGAAACTATCCTGTTTGAAGAGAAAAACCTGCAACTTTAATGGCTTCCTAAGCTATTCTACTCCAATGGATTGGGTGAAATAACAGTACTGCCTACACAAGATGGGTATGTGGCTTACCAACAGCTGAACAATGCTAACTAAGCATGCAAGGAATTAAAACTATGGCTTCTAAATGAATAAAAGACTGAACTATGAAAATCAGAGCATGAAAGTGAATGAGGGGCAGACCATTTTCTTGTGCACAAACCATTTATTTATAGCTTTTCATTCACCCAAAGATCAAAACCAAACTGAACTCTAAAACAATAAACAATGGCCAAACACTATTCCAGGGGACCAAAAACATAAATGCAAGCCTAAGTCGGCAAGGAAAGCTGGTGAAACATTGATTTTTATGTGAGTCATGTTAAAACACTTTCTTGAAAACACGTAAAAGCGCCGTTCGAGTAGGCGCGGCGAGACCATAGACCGCCACTGATCGGGCGGCGGTCACGAGACCACCCGCCCATGCAGGAAACGGTTTCATCATCGAAGAGCAAAAAGGCCAAGAAAAGAGAGGAAAAAGGAAAAACAAAGCACGCGGGGTCAAGCGGGGCATGTGGGATGTTAACGCACACTTGGAGAGCTTTTCGGATCCCGAACACCTTGCGAGGAGACCTGTATCATCATTGGGGCACTTGTTACATTGTTCTGGCAATGCAGTACCTTACAATTTTGGGTACGTACATATTACCCCCTCGGAGAAACGCGTTTTAGCCATGAAGAGGCGTAAAATGGTGGGTGCAGTATGGTAGTCCCGAAATGGGAAGTTAGAAGTTATACCCGACATGTCCGTGTGTTGAAATGACGCCATCCAATATTCCTGCTACTGTAAAATGAAAAGAGAACTCAAGTGCGAGATAGACACAATAGTTTGAAAAATAAACACTAAGAATAACAGAGGAATGAGAACGTACCATTTGTGTGGGGATAGGAACTTACCTCCATCGAGTTGCTCCAAACCTGTGAAAAAGTCATTTTAAAAGCGAAGCAGTGCTATATATATGAAAGTGGGCCCATTTTCCTATTCATTTCACGTGCGAGTCGATTTGATTGATTTTGAGCTACTGGGACCCACGGTGACAGTTTCTTGGATGAGTAGAGTCGAAACGTCCATAGCGCGATCGTGATCATGCCTCCACATCCAGGAACACCGACCTCAGCGATCACAGGTTAGTTTTCTTCAGTTTATTGTTTTCCCCCCTTAATTTTGAAATGCTAAATACTCTGTAATGGGGGGGTCATTTTTGAAAATGCTAGTGTTAACGAGTTCACCTAAGGGGGCCTCTTGGGTAGGTTCTTTTTTTTTTTTTTTTTTTAGGTTAAAAGGCCGTTTCTTGCACTTTTAAGCCTTTTAGGTTAAAAACCCACGTGGGTTTTGGACCACGACTGCCGCCTGTTCGGGCGGTGGTTACACGACTATCGCCCTTAAGGCGGTGGTTACAAAACCGCCTCCCTGCTCAGGGTGGCGGTTTTGCACGAGTAATGCAAAAAGGAACCTATTTTTGAGCTTGTGTTTGTATTTTTAGCATTTCTACGTGCTTTTATGACTTTCTCAGCATTGCCTAGATGCTAACTTACTTTGTTTTGTGTGTTTTTGGGTGTATGCAGGTGAGAGAGGAGTATATCCGATGGAGCAGAGAGAGAGAGTGTGATTGGCTCTCAGGGGTACTAGATGCCCTCTCACGGGGACGAGAGGACACACTTCAGAGGGCTGGTATATTGTGCATATCATGCGTGCCCCATGTTGCACCATCTAGTCACATCCTTTGTGACTTATTTTCTTACTGGGATGCAGATCGGAACACCTTCCGATTGCCAGGGGTCCGTGGCGAGTGGACCATTACATTGGAGGACGTCTACCGCATTCTGGGGGTCCCGATCATCGGGAGGCGACTCACTTTGGAGACAAGCAGGCTCACGGGCATAGATTACACAGTGGGTGACTTATATGGGAGATGCAGCCATCTCCACGGGGTCGAAGAAGGGAGTGAGAGTTCGATCCATTCCTTCTTTTCCCATCCCCGTATTTCGACAGGCCATCATGGGGATCCTTGCCTCGAGATTGATTAGGGACGAGGAGGGGACACATTGTTATCTTCTTTGGGCCCCCATTATTGCACGAGATAGAGGGGTACGTCTGGATATACGCTTGGGGAGCAGACATTCTTGGGACCACCTACCATGATCTATACAGGGTGGTCCGTTTACAGGGACAGTCATTGAGCCACCCGACTCTAGTCATGAGTTGGGTTTATGAGCATTTCATCCCTTATGGCGTGGGGTGTGGAGCTAGCAGATCACGGAGTTGTTAGGGCAGCCGGATGGGCGGAGACATGTTGGTGCTTAGAGCACCTCATCGTCGGTTTCCTCTCGACTACCGCCGATATGGAGGTGACACCGTATCGAGACCATGGTGGGCATATGGGGTGAGGAGACTCTTACTTTGATCTCCTGCTCCACCACAGGCAGCTCATTGATAGAGTGGGACGAGTGGAGGTGCTCCCCTTTGGCCGAGTCCCTCAGCCAGTTTGGCTGCCATATACAAGCATGCTTCCCCAGTGGCACCGGTTTACAAATCAGTTTTCGAGGCTGAGGGGGCCTAGAGGCCGAGGTTGGGCAGTGATTACTCCCTGGCGTTCCTATTGCAGCCGGGAAGATAGTTCGTCTTCAGAGGGAGAGCAGTGCGCCTCGGGCACCTTTGCTTTAGATTGCTACGGGTCCTACTCATAGCAGTGATGACCCTATTGATATTGACTCCGAGTCTAAGGAGTTCACAGAGGGAGGAACAGAGGAGGAGACCGATGACAATGATCCTGAGTGGCATGACACTCAGGATATCATGCAGGTAGAGAGGGCTGAGCAGAGCGCAGAGAGGGATACTCTAGTTTCAGAGGAGCCCCTCTCCCAGGGCCATGGTGGAGAGGATGAGTCCGTTGCGGGGTGACACGTTGCTCCTGCCACAGGAGCAGCCCCTCAGTCGGCAGCGGCATCCGCGGTAGGTGCCGGCCCCAGCGACCCATCCTGGAGGCCTGGTGATCCAAGTAAGTTACCCTTTCTTCCCTTTAATGTTTGCTTGTAGGCTCTCCTTAGTTGCAATCTTGTATTCCTAATTTCGTACTTGGTTTCTAACTTGTTTTCTCCTTTGTTTACAGAGATTGTGACGAATGGTGGGATGTGATCCCACGGGGGTATGTAGCGATTCCGATGATCCCCATTGATAGGGACGCGTGTAGAGCTGTCCGTAGATCTTCAGGTAGCCAGCAATGCGGTAGGCATACCGACATTTTTGCTCCAGTCTGGCATGTGGCCAGGATGGTATCAACCCTTCGCACCGAGCTAGCGGGCTATACAGGGCTGAGTGTCTTATGAGCAGCCATTTCTCACGGTGAGACCGCGCTGCTCCTCGGGATCCCGAGCCCTCCATACATTGAGCGCGGCGTAGCCGAGTCCTAGGCGCGGGCGTGCACCTTCGAGGGTTCGCGTAGGGATTGAGAGGCCACTTGGTTCTCGTAGATTTTGTACCATATATTCCTTTGTATACCATGGGCTCTTTGAGCATTTTGACCATGCTTAGTGCATGATGGCATTGTATATAAACATTGATCATTTATATATATGCATTCGTTTTGGATCAAAATCTTGGCACTCATGGTTTCCTTTCTATTTCCAGTTTCTTTGTGTATACTACGATGTATGTTTATATGCTTTTGAGAATGTATGCAATGGAGAACAAGTGATGTAAATGTTTGTTTCCTTTTGTGTATTTCATGATGCTTTGATATATGTAGATATAATGTGATTTTGAATCTTAGCTTCCGTAAGTAATTTTTGATATCTCATGTTTGTTTTGAAAGTGATGAATATAACCAAGATGATGAGCAGTTAACTTGCCCCACTCCTAAGTCCACGCAACTAGTAAGATGCGAGGGCTCATCATAGAGCTAGAAAGGGCACAAGTTATGAGGTGTAGCTGAAATGATAGTGATGAAAGACAAACAAAGCTTTAGTGGAACCAAATTGGAAGCTACAAACTTACTCTACCCAAGTGACTTCATAGTTTAGAATGCAACTTACTTTGCGGTTTATCTAGACTTAGATCTATAGATGGCCACATAGTAGACAAAATCTGGGCTTTTAGGATTTTAACTCTCTTGGAATTTTGAACATCCGATTCATTTGTTTTTGACTCAAAGTTTCAAAGTTTTGAATTGTTTTCATATGATCATTTGCATTTATTTGTAAGAGGACCCCCTACACTTTGCCCCATCGCTACTAGTAAGAAGCGTGGATTTATCACCGTGGGCAAGGTATGGCGAGTATGGGCATTTCCATCCTTTCCCAACCCTACGTCACTAGTAAGAGATGCAAGCTCATCAGAAGGTTGGTGGGGCAAGGAAATGTGTACAATTAAAATTTTCTGTTTTGATCAATGTTTGACTTGTTTATTTGAGTAAAATGTCAGTATGCATTTATTTCCAAAGAGATATACATATGGGATAGATGTGACACCATGAAGCTTCTAGAATAGACCATAGGTAAGACACCTACCCTAAGAAGAAATCAAAGTGAGAATAAACTTACAGATCTTGGTATGGTTACCATTAAGACTTTATCATTTCTAATTTTATTTGATAGAAGATTATGAGATAATTTGATGATATCATGAAAATGGAGAGGTATGATTAAAGAGTTTATGCCAACAACATCATGAGTTTGCTATGAATTGCTTTGAGAATAGATTCCTTGATCACCATTTATGTAAGCAGTGGAAAAAATGATCTTAATCTATATGAAGATGTGATGTAAATATATATAAGTAGTGCTAGCTCGCTTATGTGTAGAAGCGCTTGAGGTGAAGGGAATTGACTATTTCACCAAATTCCTCACCTTCTAGCGTACATAAGAGGTATGCACCATTTCCATAGTCCTTCATGACTCAAGTATGGGCCCAACCATTTGGGCTAAAATTTCCTTCCGGCCGGTCTTCTTGTGATCCATTTTGTACAGTCTTAGAACTAGATCCCCTTCATATATGTTTGCGTTCATAGACCTTCTTATTGTCTTTTGCCACACATTCGGGCAGCATAGATTCTATGTCGTTTGTTTCAGCATCTAACCTAGTTTCATCTAGGCTTTCTAGTTGAGAAAGACGTGTT
>CM031240.1:444985653-445053647 GCA_018340775.1 Taxus wallichiana var. yunnanensis | reverse complement strand
CAGTATACTTCGTTCAGTTACGTATTGCTAAATGACCCATGGTAGTTGAGAATGAACCATAGAACAAGAGTGCATCCTTCGGAAATGTAGTTTGAATGTGCTAGAAAGATGTGAATGATAAAATGTAGAGTATAAGAGCACATGAGTGAGTGAATGCATGAATGAGTTGAAGTCCATTTGAGATGTAGACCATAAAATGGGAGTAACTGAGTATGGACCATGTAACTAGAGTGTGTCCTTAGGGTAATGAGCACATTGTGTAAGATTAATATACAAGAAGATATGTTGTGAATGGTGAGTGTGAGAATGTAGCATATATGATGTGTAAAGAGCTACGAAGTAGAGATGTGATGCATGTACGATATGTGAAGTGTGTCTCAGTGTGTGAGGTTCATGTACTTATAATATCCTCAGTCAGTGAGCGAGAATGAGAGTGCATCATATGTGGTGTGAAAGTGCAATAGTGTATCAAGATGTACATGATGGCCACGCAGAGAGAATATGCGTAGAAGTGTGAGACCAACGGTGAATGTTAGAGAGGGGAGGGCGTGATTCCTGATGTATGAGTATGAACAAGATCATGTAATATCATATAGAATGTCATTGTTGTATGCACCCACAATTGTAAGGGTACTATCTTGCCAGACGATGTCACCGTGCCCCCAATGATGGGAGACGGAGTCTCCTCATTGAGAGTGTTCGGGGGATCAGAGAAAAGCCTCCGAGTAGCCATTAACATCCACGTACCCACGCTTAGCCTACCGTATTGCTTTGTTTTGCTCTTCCCCCTCTTTCCCTTGCTTTTTAGTCTTGATGTGAGAGCCGCGCCACACAGTACAGGCGGCGGTCTGCGTGACGCCACCCGAGCAAGGTGGCGGTCAATATGTGCCGCCTGCTCGGGCTGACCGGTCCTTCACCACGTTTTTCCCAGGCATTCCCTTTTTATGTTGACTGTTAAATTTCAATGTTTACCAACTTTTTCACCGCCTTTGCTCGTGTTTATGATTTTGGTTCCTCGAATAGTGTTTCTCCAAATTGTTTGTGTAAAAGAAGTTTAAATTGGATTTCACCTTTGTGTAAATGGGAATTCCTATAAATAGCTGGTTGATTACGAGAAAATGGCCCCCTGGAATTTGTCTCTCATTTTCTCATTTCAATAGCTTAGTCTTTGATTTTGCTTGAATTCAGTGAGTCTTCATTTTATTTGCATATATAACTAGTCTTGTTTCTACTTGTTAGAAGCCACATGATCTTCTTGATATAGTGCTGTGTGCCAATTCAATCGATTAAGGTAGGATAATTTCATTTTTCCAGTGCGAAGCCATTAGAGTTACGGGTTTGTTCATCAAGTAGGATAGTTTCGGAGTTGCGGATGTTTTTGTGTTGCATGACTTTGCAATAAATCCCACTAGGAATTGCATAAGCCAAGCTACGTTCTCTTGTGCTATCCCTCTCCTACTCGTGATTGTGTTCGGGCCTACATCCAAATCTGCCATTGTTCCAAATACCTACTTTGTCGATGCTAAAACATTACATGCTTTTTCCGGGGATTCATGTGAGCATGGCGAACGAGGAGACCACATTATGTAATAAAGCTGACACACACCGGATTTGCCAACTATTCTACAAAATCCCCGGGTTGAAGCTATCAAAGTTATAAGATAAAACATATCGAAATAGGAAGTATTGAATCATTTCATTTTAGTTAATATCACTTTCGATATTGCCATGAAATTGTTATGGGGATTGATAGTTTTCGAGAAACTATGATTCATTCCTCACTTCTGAGGTAAGATCGAGGGTCTCTATCAAATAGATTATGATCAGGTTGTTTGGTTATTTAGAATAGATTCACAATCTGCATAGCAGTAGCTACTACTTAGCTACTTTGTTTGTTTTAAATTCTATTATTAGCTTAGTTGTCATTTTCTAGATATTAAATAATTGCTTCTTCGATTCCCTGTTAAATAGTTGTTATCTTAAGTAGTTGTTAAACTTAATTTTGTCAAAAACACAAAAATAGAGAATTTAGATATGTTTCGTATATATACTTTACATAATTAGTTTATTTTTCTTTAGTTATGTTTTTATTGTTTCTTTTGCATGACAATCACGGGACCGAGGAGCCCAAAGAATACGTAGCTGAGCCAATCATGCCTCAACCCAACACTATGTCAGTAACAATAATCGGCCCATAGACCAAAATCTTAGAATCCAAAGTCTTCCGAACAACAATAGCACCTGCCAAGAAAGGAGGCCTGGCTCCTGGCCCAGGAGGGTTAAACATAGAAGAAGATGAAAAGCACATACATTTTTGGTCAAACCAGCCAAACTACAAATTACTCCTAAATAAATATCCACATGACTTTAAGAAGGGCTTCGAAGAGAGCAAGCGTCAAGTTTGTGATCCTTTGTCCCATAGCCGATGCATAGAGATATTCTCACCGACATGTATTACTCAGCTTAAGAATTCAAGTTGAAGTTGCTGAAACGCCACATAAGATACTCCCGAGAAGATTGAGAAACTTTTTAGTTTCTAAACATAGAGGTCAAAAATACATACGACTATTGGATATTGGGGATCGAGGGATTAATTCTGCATGACATGATCATAAAGGAGGCCTGCAACAACCACGAACCTTAATACGGTATGATCCAACAGGTCCCACAACCCAATGGGCCCATGAAGTTAATCAGACGTTGATGCTGGTTTATGCACATTAGTATTTATCTCTCTCCACTTCCACCAATCATTATCACACAACTATCTTCGCTAGACAACCGCCGTACCTGGCAGCCAGCTAACTGGGGCTAAAGATTTCTGAGACTAGACCAGACTAGAATCAGCCATAGAATCCACTATATATCCACACTTACATCTTCATGACTTGTCGGAGAGACATATACGAAGCACCCACATGTTATCTTACAGGTATCCCACAACCTATAGATCGAATCATGCCACGAGCGCTTGATATTGATTGAGCCTTCGTTAGCAAATCATCCTCACGACCGATCTATCAAGCGCCTTCGGGATGTAAGCAAAAGAGCCTTCTTTGCCTCAGATTTGTACATTCCATTAGTACACGTCGAAGAGCATAATATTACCTAATTAATTTGTCTATACCCCACATATATTCCATCCCCACTTCGGGCTATCTCAAAGCATGACCTCTGGAGGTCGGGTGCGAGGAAGAGTTACTTCAGAGATTCCCATGCTCACCTTGTCACTTTTCCATCGTACATGTGTACCATCGTTGTCAACTACATATTGTCAAAGCCAAATGGAGAAGTTGTCAAAGACTTGATAAGAAATAGCCCTATACATGGTTGATCACGTAAAGGAGACAATGTGGTTAATTTGCCATGCCCATTGTGTATTCTCAATGACTTGAAAGGAGGTAATTGAAAATCATGTGCATAATGGCATGTAATAGTTTTGTGAATATCCAAAAAAGAATCACTTTCTAAATGAAAAACATGACTTCTAGAAGGCATAGGAAATGAGATGTCAATATATGTCATGATCCTAAAGGTGGCCCCAATATAGATCAAGCCAATATTTCCCAAAGACCTTTAGTGGAGAAATCTCACGAGAGTTGTGTGTAAAATAATAAAAAATGGCATACATGAAGACCATGCAAACAACATCGATGTGTAAGGACATATCCATGATAAAGATGAGGAGAATGAGGCAGAAGGGATGATATCATCCAGTGTGAATCAGAGTTGAACCAATCCATTATGTGTACGCATAGTTATTAGTCGAGTAAGTACTTGTATAAAATAAAATGTGTTCCTAATAATATTCATTCATGAAAGCGTGTACATGTGATAAAGGAAGACATGTCTAATGGTTCTCGTTACACATTGAGAAATTGAAGTGGATACAATGACATTTGATGTTTGGAAAACCCCAAATAAATTAATATAGTAGTGAAGAAGTAGAAGGAGGGAGGATTATGAAGAAGATGGAATAATGTCTAATGTGCAAATGGTTCCTTGAGTGGAGGTAAGTTGTCTGGATAATGTTCAGTCATGGATCATCAATTTGGATGCGACAATAGCATAAGTGGGAATAGGTAATGTAGTATGATGATCTATGTTGTAATATGGGAATGGTGTACTATCAGTGAGGATCTCATATTCAAATCCCTCATGTAAGAGATCTGATTGATTGATGGATTCTGAGAGGACACTTCTTGGCATTCGAGTGGATCCAGGGACTCATCGAGTAATCGATTATATGAAAATTTGCCGAGATCAACGGAGAAAAAATGTAGGCATGCTAGATTTCAGTCTTTTGGCCCAGCCTGCGGAGTGGCAAGGTGAGAAGTGAGTGCCTAAGAGATGGGATGTGGGCGTAGAATCACTTATCAGCTTGAATAAGAGAGAGATGTTGGGTTATGATTAGCTATAGAAAGGCTTATAGCCTAAATGTTCTATAGAGGAAAAAGATTGAGCTCGAATCTGAGTGTCGAGCTAGAACGCACTTGATGCCTAAGTTGTTGATATAAAATTGTATATAGAGAGGAGGACCATTATCATATACAACACAATTTTTAGCTATGCTTTGATGGAAAATTAATTTGTTGAGAAAACACATTGACAAATGTTTGATAAATAAATATCCGGATGAGAAGTGGTATAGCTATAAGAGCAGTGGGTCAAAATATTAATAATTTCAGTGATGACATTCAAGATTCGGGTACCAAGAAATCATGGATAGAGATAGCCATGATGAGAGAGGATCCTAGTAAGAATGAGCAAAATAATAGTATGAGGATCCTAGGAATGTTCAAATGAGATAGGGATTCAATCAAATGATTAAGCAAATATTTAAATAAATAGGATGCCTAATCACGATTACAATGTAGTAATAAATGAATAAGTAATGAAGTACATAATTTGACCCAGAAAAATAAGCTAACAAGATATGAAACCTAGTTAGCAAAGAAGAGACAAGAGAAATTAGTTGATTCACAAAATAACCATATCATCGTGGTTGAAGTGATGAACTAATAAATAGAAGGAGATAAGTGTCCGCACTAAATCTCAGGGAAATTGCCAAAGTGTCTGTAAATGATCATCCTTTTGGACTAGTTCAAGGGTACTTGTGGGGTGTCAGGACTCATTTCCTGACACACTTGTGATGCCTTAACCTTAGAAAATCAACTTTGGAGGGTCTTGAGGTATTCACCGTCCTTCCTTCATGTCTCTAGTATGTAGCATCAAGTTCAGCCAATGTCCCAATTTGTAATTCAATGAAGAAATAACTTCGCAAAACCCTCAAACAAATCCCAAAAATAAAATAATGAAAATGAGGGTGGGAATATCCTCAACTATTAACCTAGAAAGTGATCTTACTTGAGACCGAGTATTGCACTACATTTCAGACCCAATGTATTTCTATATGTGTGTGTGTGAAGATATTGTGCTTTCTGTGGTGGCTCTTGTGCACGTGCCACACTGGAGCAAGAAACAACAAATAGGTATATGTAAAGATGTAAATAGATGTGTGTATGATCAAAAATGAACTTCCCCTCCTATGAAGTATAGTGTGCTAATTAAGTATTAGTCCCTTTCACTTCAGTGTGTGGATGCTAGATAAATGCTGCAAAGCTCTTGATAATGGCTTCTTTGAATGCAACCTTTAGGTGGTGATAACTAATGCTTAATGCTTGGTCATTTATTATGATCAATATAACTTTATATTTATATGATTCCTTTCTTGAATTTCATAATTAACAGCCTTAGAAAGGACAGAATACAAAAATATAAGATGCCTCAAATAGATTATGAAAGGACTCAAAGATGTGAGCAAAGTACAAAGAGGTCCATTTGTGAAACCCAGAGGGGACTACGAGCACTTAATTCTTTTATTGGCCAGGCACTTATACTTAGATGGCGTGTATCCAAACTCGGGAAACCCAAGGTCAAAAGGTTAGACTAAAGAAATAAGTGACAAAAGCCTAAGGAGCCCAAAAGTAAACTAAAAATTATTTAAATATGGCCAAAGACATGGGTTACATATACTTTTCTTACTTAGGAATTGTATGAATATATGATTTTCAGGTGGATTGTGGACTAGATAGAAATACCTAAAGTGCGTGATTTACTATCTATATTATAACACATCCAAGAAAGTTTCATCAAGAAATTTCAGACTTCCAAAATCAGCAATCACAATAGGAAAGTCACACTACAAGCCAAGGGCATAAGAAGGTTTATGGGTGAAAGAAACCCCATCAATAAGAAAATGTGAGCTTTAACATGAAGACCATTCAAGGATGATGAGGAATTCTTATAAATTGCACATTTTAGAGAACCATCATTGTCATCTAGTCACTATATGGTATGTTGATTCTAAGGATCCACTTAAACATGACCAAGCCGTGAAAGACTAGTTTTACCATGAGCTGGGACACACCTTCTAAAAACCATGTTTCGTTATGGTGATGACTTTTCTTACATGCTGACAATATATTGAGGAAATTTCTACACCTTAGTTTATGACATTTGTAATGTTCCCAAATGGACATTTTCAACCTCTAATGGGATAGAGGCAAACCTCCACCTGGTTTAATCGAATTCTAAGATAGATTGTAGAAGATGGAAATCAATCAAAACTAAAAAGAAATCATTCATTTATCACTCAAAATAAAAGTGAGCTGAATTTAGTAGTTTGAAAAACACAAGAAAGATACATATTTATCTCCAAATGAAGGCTGATTTATTTCCTAAAGATCTATAGAATACTCCTTTATAAACACAATTAAAAACAAATAGGTTTTTGACCCAAAATTACACAAATTGGCTATTTTGATTTCTAAAATTAGTAGATGAAACAACAATATAAATCAACTCCAAAACATATTCAAAACACCATGAATCAACTATTTTTATGGTTTGCTCCACCAAGAACACTAGTATTGGAAATAAAAGGGAATGATAGTAGACAATATTCTCCTTCAAACCATTATTTGGATTTGCATCATTCAACCCTAAAACATTCGATATTTAATGGAAAACACAACTAAATCCTTTCCACCTAAAATGTAATTGACGGTAGAAACCTCATGCGAATGGATAATCCTCTCAAATAGAAGAGTTCTTTTCCTAGATCCCAAGAGGGTTTTCATCCTCTGTAGACATGACTTCAATGGGGTTTTCATCCTTTCAAGTAATTTGTAAAGCTTTAATCTCATTTAAAAATCAAAATATTTGTAAAATAAATGATGCTTTACAAAGGCAAGCCCACTTGATTTTATAAACAACTCGGCTTAGAGAGCTTACCCAAAAGCACCAATCACCTCCTTTGACTTGCATTTAATTATTTTTTGGCCAGATCATCCCCAACATGGGCCGTATTTTCTCCTAGGGAGAAATAAAAATATAAAGTGACTTTTTTATTTATTTTTATTTTCTAATTTCACTTTATATTTTTTTCTTTTTCTTTTTTCACTTTGTCATTAATAAATTAATAAAGTGCTTATAATAATATTTTAAGATGCACTTTATGATTAATTTATTATGATAAGTTTCCCCTTTATTACTTAGCCGATGGGAAACAAAATTAAGTTAATGGTCTTGACCGTGAAGGTGATATTATAATCCTCCCTTCCTAAAGCTTCTTCCTCAAGCAACTTAAATTCAACTCACACGCCTAAGTGACATATTTAATAGATAAAACATATTGTAGTGCTCCAAGAGTCTTGATCCCATACCATTAAATGATGAGAGTTCTAAGCAAAGTGTTATCCCGTAAAATTGGCAAGGAATTTTTACAGTATAACCCTACTGTAAAATTTTGTTCGTAATTCTCGTCAAAGGATTCTCGCATTCGAATATGCAAAATCCCTTCCCTGAAATCTAGTTTTCCAACTTAGCCGTTTTCTGGGTCTTTTTTGGTCAAAGCACCTAATGTTATACGTAACATAAAGTGTTCATGCTACCCTTTAAATTCTTTGCGCACATGGTTTGAAGTGTCGACACGCGCTTTTGGTGCACTCTCACTATGTTGTGCCTTTCTTGCATGTGCTAAGGCGCATGCGCCTTGTGTCTAACAATACTTTTTATCACCACGCTTTTGCGCGCACAGCGCCAAGGGCGCACGATTGCGGTCGATGATAGCGCTTTGATGCGCCAAAGGTGCACATAACCACGTGCAAGTATGTGTGTTTTGATGTGCCAAAGGGTGCTTAGGGTTCTCAGTCGACACGCATTTTGGTGCAGCGCCACTTCAAAAGTGGTTGGCAGCATTTATTACATGTACCGCTTATATATAAAGCGCATTCCGCCTCGCCATTTTCATCGCATAAGAATCACGTGATTATTCTTTTCCTCTACACACAACACATACTGCCATTCTCGTAGATTACATCATGGACCCGCCACTCTCGACATATATATATTCTTGTAAGTGGTCCTTCGCTCTTGCGTTTTTTTTTTTGAGTTTTGGTTTTTGGTTGCTTGTTTGTGGGGTTGGATTAAATAGAGTTGTGAAACCATGGTCCCTCCCCTTGGATGTTTTTTACTATCCTTCCCCATGCACTTCCCCTTTCCGTGATCTCCGGTCAAGAGGACTCGCCTGAAAAATTGCTTAAATCTCTAAGTTTTAGCCTCTTCGTCACCCAAAGAACCCCGCAAGAGAAGCTTCAACACATGTAAACCCTCAGAAAGAATCTATGCTTACAAAGTAAGATGTATTATCCTCTTTCGCGCATCCGCCACCCCTCGCAACATGATATACAAGCCACGCCAATGGCGCATCCACCATGCTTGTTGCATAAAAATAGCCGCGCCCTCAAGGTGCACTTCCCTACTGCAACACCCACTTCCCTCGCGCCTCTGCACACCAAACTCATGTGTAGCATTGTTAAAACTCTTGCGCCATGGTGCACCTCGCATCCATGCAACACCAACTTTATTCAAGCGCCAAGCACAAAATCATTAAATGGCACATGCAAGCATCTATTATTACAACAACATCATGTCATGCGTGATCTTCCATGCGCTGCCCCAAGTTTCCCGTGGCGCATGAAAAATGATGTTACACGCATTAAACCTCGTGCCCTTTAGCGCATCCTATACCTCGTAACATGAAAAACATCTCGTGTCCCTTCGAGGTGATTTATCCTCATGCGGAACCCCTTTTCTCATGCGCCATACTATTTAACCCCTGCAACTGTAGTATTCATGCACCCGCACCCCGAGGCCTTAAAATGCATAACTCTTTTCTTTCACAACACTTTAATGGAAGATCAAATAGCTAATATGACTTTTCTTATTGGGTTTCTACTTCTTCTTCTTGCAGATCAACAATCGAGTTCGCAATTACATATGTCAACATCAAGCAAGAGGCCAACCAAGTCCAAGGGCAAAGCCAAACTTATGTAAGAAGAGATGAAGTACAAATATCGAGGGTCAAGATGCCCGAATCTGTGCAGAGTGTGACCTGGATATCGTGAGACTGTAACTTGGTCACATTGATATGGAGGATTTCTCGGGGCCGTAACCCGGAAGGTCACAGGAAGTCCGTGAATGGACAAACTGATGGGCAAAGGCTGCATTTCGTTTGGTGGGATCCCACCTTAGTGTAAACAATGAGTTCATGATGGTAGTAGCCCGCCGCTACAACAAAGATACAAGATGTGTCCATAATGAGAAGGGTGAGGTCATAATCAACCTCACTACCCGACACTTTGAAATAATGCTTGGGATTCCTCATCACCGAAGCACTTCAGGCCGTAAGCAAGGAATATCAGATCAAGCTTCTCTGGGACGATAATGAGGATCAATGTATGAGTTTGATGAATGAGGTATACCTCAAGAATAAGAAGGTGGTGACAGATGGCCACAAGTCATTCATCGAAGTGATTTTTCGAGGAACTCGCGAATACAATCACGCTCCCGAGCAGAGTATTTGGGCTTCCCGATGCCCACTACTTTCACAAATGGATGCTTTGAGATACTTCGAGACGATGAACAAAAATGTGCCGATCAACGCTTGAGTGGGCAGATCATAAGCTGAAGCACCATATCCGAGCAGCTCCAACAACTTACCACAATGGGGAGGTTCTATATGAACTCCTACGTAGTTTGCGCCGTGGCCTCTTAAAGGGATTATCTAGCTTTAATGCGGTGCGGGGTTTGGCCCAAGTTAAAATATATGTAATACTATCCGTAACTCAAGTCGGAAAATAGTATCCCCAATTTACAAAGATTAATGATGCCTTTTCTACGGCATCATCTACCTTTGAGGCCTAACATGACTCACTGGGCGTGCATTTTACCAAGAGCATTCCGCAGCCTACAAAGAAATGGGGAGCCTTGTTCACACAATTCCCCACCTTTACCTATCTCGAGGGCAGCCAACTTCTTGGGGAACCAACCAAATTACCGAGATACGCTGCCTCTAAGCTGATCCTATGAGAGCTTCAAGACAAACTTTATAACCTACACGAGAAGTGCTCTAAAGAGAAAGAAGGGTGGAACTCCTTTCCCCTCACAGCAAGGTGTATACTTGTCTCTCTCACCACAAAGCAAAGGATATGTTTCAGAATTGGAGCTCTAAATATAAAACATAACTTCCCAAAGAAGGCCCAATTTTCACCCAAGGAATTGTCACCTGGCCAAACTCGATCCGATCCACATCCCACGATCGAGGATATTTATATCGACTTTATATCACGAGGTTTAACTCGGGAGGAAAGACCATTCTACTTGGCCTTGGCTGAAATCATCCAAAGATAGTGTGGCCATCGTCCCAAAAGGTTATCAAACTCGCAATGATCAAGAAGTTGATCAAGTATATCTTCGACACGGGGTGGGGATGAATGGCTTTTTCGCTTACAATCAAGATGTAACCAAGGCGCCTCATAATAGAGGAAAGGGTCAAAGAAACTCTCAAGAACAGAGCATCGGGTGTAGAATGAATGGCCTCATTTACCCTGAGTTGATTTCACTACATCTCCGTTGGGCAACACACCTTCTCGGGCAAAAAGGTGCGCCAAAGAGCAAAGGAAAGACAAAGAGGGTGAGTCAAGCCCACCCAAGAAGAAGCTCCCCGAAAAGTCCTCTCTTCCACTTCACAAGAACTGTTGTAATCCCGTAAAGCTTAAGAAGAAGCAGCAGAAGATGTTCCGAAAGTGACATCTACTCGTGATGTCATTACTATCATTGTAACTATTGAGGTCCCTTCGCCCCTTCTCCTTCTCCTCCTTCCTCCTCGAGTGACCCAAGTGACCATTCCTTTGGTCGTGTCCTCTCCCCATCTTCTACTGCCCCCTTCTTCATCATCCATCTTCTCTTCTCTCACACTTGGAGTTGTCCCCCACCATTTCTTCCTCATCTCTCACCTCCCTTCCATTCCTATGTCTACCAACCCGCAAAGATTCCTTCCTCCCTTGAGCACTTTCTCGGCCTTCCTCTCAATGCCACCTCCAAGTGTCTCCACGTTTTTTCCTTCTACTACCGCAAAGCTTGCTCCCTTTTCTATTTCTCGGTCCTTCCCATAAGTCCAAAGATGGATCTCCCAAAGACCGAGCCAAAAAAAGAGGAAAGTTCCCATCACACCGATGGACTTCTCCATCATCCCATCAAAAGGGGTCAAGAAGCAAAACCTATAACCCGCTTCTCTCAGAGCCAAGTGCGTCGGGGGGAGAGAGTAATGGAGATCGGGTGATACCCCAATCCTTTAAAGGATAAAAAGGATCTGCCTTCGACATTACATAGTGAATCATGCTGTCACAATGGGGACATCTTCTAGTAAAAGCCTTCAAGGAGAGGCCCTATCTACAGGGCTGACGCCCTTTGCAAGAAGCTCCAGGAAGCAAAGGAAGAGAAAAGGCTGTTAAAGGAGCAAAATAAACATCTTCTCCACGCCTGCGTAAAATGGGCAAGTGCTCCTCCTATGTTACACCAAACTCCCGAGCCTCCGAGCTGTGATAAGATTAATGAGTATGCTAAAATCAAGTGAAAGGTATGGCGCTTTGCCTACTGGAGGAGCCAAATCCTCAAGGAAAGTGAGGGAGTAATTGCCAAGTTCACCAGTTTGTATCAGAATATCAATCGGGTGAACAAAGAGCTCCAAGCGATAGCAGGACCCATCTCCGAAGAGCTAGACCACGCCAAGATGCAACATGAGACCTTTCGGAAAATGTTCTCGACTGCTCACCGAAGATCCGGCCAAGTTTGGTGTCCTTCGTCACCCTGCAGCCTTAACAAAATCCTTTCTACTTTCTGGATTATCGGGTTGATTACGGAGTTTGTCCTGAGAAGATTGATAAGATAAAGGAGGAAGCCCTGGATGCAATGCATCAAATGGAGTAGATTTTCTGAGAATGTCTCCTGTGTTTGCTCACTCTTTTCTTTCGCCTTAAGAAAGGTCAGAGAGGAAACTATTCGGATCTTCAAAGGAGATCGCTTCACAAGGGCTTGGGACCGCAGGTCACTTTCGATGCCGAATCCATCAACAACTCGTGTGTCGTGACTTCATTGGGTACCTGATAGAGGTAGAAAATGATTATTCTAAATTCCCAGAAAAGCTCACAGATGAGCGGGAGACTTGCAAAGCTATCAGTGATCGACACAAGGATCCTTCCTAGGATCAACTTCAACCCATGATCAGCAAGTTCATGGAGTACCGTGCCCAGTTCCACATCTCGTCTCCCGAGCAGCAGCAAAAGCAGGATACCCCCTTCCAGCCGCGGGATGATGAATAGTTTCTTTCTTCCCAACTTTCTCCTTGTAATTATCCAAAGTATGTTGACACAAATGATGACATCATCCATGTTGCATCATGAGATGATGTCATCCACCAAAGTTGTCAAAAGTCAACAAATGACTTTGGAATCTTTTGTAAGATATTTTGTAATTAGGTGGTTGTTTCCTTTTTGCCTTCTTTTCTTCTCCTTCTTCTATAAATACTTGAATACTTGTTGTATTCGGGTGGACATTTTTCAGATGAAAAATAGAAGTGAGAAGAAAAGGCTTTGTACTTTTGTAATGTAAGAAAATATTAATACAAATATTGAGACTTTCAGTGCTAAATATGTGTGTTATGAGCATCCGATCTTTCTTATGTCGATTTATGCGTTTATTCTCATTGGATATATCTCTACTTTTTGTCATTTGTTCATCAAGATTGCTTGTTTGTCTATGCAAGTAGGTTCGGCTCTGTTTACTACCAGCCCAAAACATAGACCCTCTGACCTTTCTACTTTGGAATTCATTTCTTTTCTCCCTTTAGATCCATCTTCCTTCCCTTCTTTCCTTCATTCCTTTCTGTTCTTCGTTGGAACTACTCTACTGGGATGAGATCCCAACCCCTGAAGGCAGAATATTGTGAGACTTGCACAAGATTCCTGCTGGTAGAATAACAATAAACTAGTTTTGCTTTGCTGACTCAAAGAGGGGCTATGCCCTACACACTGTTGGCTCGTTTATCCATAGATCTGCCCAAGTGATAGATTTTCAAACCAACACAAAGTATGAAGCTCTCATAATGCCCACAATTATGCATTTGGAACAAGGGATCCATATGCTCCATATTACAATTTGTATTACCATACTTAGCATGAAAAAAGCAAATATGAAATGGTTTACTATGTAGCAATAAATATGACCCATTATTATCCTCTTCATACCTTGAAGTATCACCAATAGTTGTCATATGTTAGGACCAACAATTTGATTGTTATCCCCTTTCTTTTCACCATTTTGCTTCTCATGTATCTCCTCATGTAATCAAGACTAATTGTTCGGACAAGGAAACAAGCTAAAAGTAATCCCCATCATTTGGAATTTATTTCCACACCACCAAACTCTCATCATCAACTTGTGGATTTGAGTTATCTTCCTTCTGCTCAAGCTCCTTGATTTCCTCCTCTACCACTGCGGCTCACTTTTTCCTCTAGTACATCGAACGCCTCCATGAAACTTTGGTCGAAGTCATCAAAGAAGTAGACATAGTCTTCCCCTTAGGTGGGGTTTTTTATCAAATGATAACACCAATCCTTTGTTATCCTTTCCAAATGATAAGGTATGAATTGAGGGCATCCTCCACACACATAGGGTTTTATAGCAAGTATGCTTCCGATTCTAAGAACACATGATATCAACGAAAAGTTTATTAGCACCATCAAAAAATAGAAATCTTACCCCACCATGGTCAAAATTCTACGAGGCTACATTGATGATTTTTTTAATAACACCCACAACTAAAGCAATGATCACTACTCCGATACCACCGTAATGTCCCCAAATGAAATTTTTGAACCTCCAATGGGATAGAGGAAAATCCCACTCCAAAAGACAGATTGTTATAGAAGATATGCCATTTATTTTCGAAATAAATCATCTAAATTTATTAGTTCAAAAACACAATAAAGTTACCCGATTTCTCCCCAAATGAAGGCTGATTTATTTCATAAAAATATGTAGAATACTCCTTCATTACACACAACTAAAAACACTAGTTCTTTTGACCCCAAAATTACACAAATTACCCGATTTGATTTCTAAAATTAGAAGATGAAACAACAATATAAATCAACTCCAAAACAGATCCAAAACACTAGGAATCAAATCTTTCTATAGATCGCTCCACCAATAACAAATTCTAGAAATAAAGGGGGAATCATGTAGAAAGTGACAATATTCTCCTTCAAACCCTTATTTAGATCTCGTAAATATTTAGCCCTCAAACATCGACGATCTTCAATGGAAAACACAACTAAATCATTATATGCTTGCAAATGGAAGCCCCCGAATGGAGAATCCTCTCAAGTAGAATATTTTTTGTCTCTTCTCAGAGACTTCAAGAGGGTTTTTTTCTTTAGAGACAACTTTAATGGTTTTTCATCTTTTCAAGTAATTTGCAAAGTTTCAAGCCTGCGATAAAAATCAAAATATTTTGTAAAATAAAAGAGATGCTTTACAAATCCAAGCCCACTTGCTTTTATAAGTAATCTTGCCTTAATAGCTACCCATAAGCACCAATCACCTCCTTTGGTCACACATTTAATTTTTTTTAGCCTATACAAGATCATCCGCAACATGGGTCACATTTTCTCCTAGGAGAAATAACAATATAAAGTGAGCTTTTTTATTTTTCTTTTCTAATTTCACCTTATCTTTCTTTCTTTTTATTTTTTTACTTTGTCAATAATAAATTAATAAATTGTTTAAAACTTTATGATTAATTTATCATGACAAGTTTCCCTTTATTCCTCCCTCAAAGCCAAGAAAACAAAATTTGGCCAAGGGTCTTCAACCAAGAAGGGGATATTACAACATTGTAGATTATCTTATGTACTATATGTCCCTATTTAACAAAGAATTTACTATCAATTAATCAATTTCTATATCATAATCTTAAGATTGATTTTTATAGTCATTATAGTAAGAAAGTGTATTTGATTCGAAATAAATCCAGAGGCTCAAAAATTGTTGCAAAATCCTCAAATGTGGGATGGGTGTTCTAGCTTGATTTTGTTAAGAGGAATGATCGTTAACTAGTAGCTAAGAATTCTCACTGTACAATTATGACATCGTAGACTTGGTCACATTAGTTTTAGATATCTCAATACAATTTCATTGGGTACAATATGGTGAGAGGTTTTCCATATCTCAAGAAGGATACAAACAAGTGTCCTAATTTCCTCACAGAAAACAACATAAAGCTTCATTCTAGAAGAGTACTTATCGAGCTCCATGTAAGCTTGATTTGGTTCATATTGATCTTTACGGTTTGATGAAGCCTAATAATTTTGGATTTCGATATTTCATGCTTTTGTTGATGGTTATTCGAGAAAAATGTGGATTTTGTCTTCATAGAAAATTGAATATTTTAAGAACTTCAAGAAGTTCAAAGTGGTTATCGAGAATGATATTAGGCATCATATCGATCTCTATGCTTAGATTGAGGGGGAATTTACTAGTACTAAGTTTAAAGCTCTACCTACAAACTAACATGATTTTTGAAAGATACCTCCTCCACACACATCATGAGGTGAAATGGTGTTACTAAGAGAAGGAACCATACTATCATGGAGATGGTGCAACTTTATGATCTAATGATTCTAGACTCGGAAAAGAAATTCTGGCACAAAGAAACAAAGACAACAATATATTTTCTAAAAACCTGTAGTGCCCACATCTAATCTCAGATGGAGTGACACCACATAAGGCATGGTTAATTAAAAGCCATCCATCAGCAAATACCTTAGAGTATTCATGTGTAAAGCTAACATGCACATAACAAAGAAGAAAAAATAAAGAAGCTGTGGACATGAAATAAGAGAAAATCGTCTTATTGGCTATAGTGAAGAGGCTCTTAGGTACAAATTTATGGATCTCAAGACCATGAAAGTATACACTAGTAGATATGTTGAGTTCTTTGAGAATTCAAATAGGACTTGATCTTGTCCTAACTATTTTAGGTTGTGCCTTTCAACCAAGGTAAGAGAACCTATTTTGTAACCCTCAAATGGTGAAGGAGATGAAGATATCCCTCAATTTGTGCAAATAGTATGAAAAGGGCCTTGGGAAAATATGATCAACACTCCAAATCTGACTTTCACAAGTTGTCACTTCCAGATTATGGAGATACTTTCAATGCAAAGGCAAGGGTTATTGAAGACATTTTGAAATCTGATCTGTTATGCATACTTTAGCAAATGGATTTTGATCTTCTGTGGGTATATAGGTCAAAAAAGGGTAAAACAGGGTAGGATTAGTTGTTTTGAATGATTTTTGGGTGGGAGTTTAGATAAGACAAACCAAGGTCCGCCAGACTCTTTGAGGATTTCAGCAAAATATGGAGAAACTTAACAACAGAAAGTATCAAAATGGTTAATCATCCCTTCAACTAGGATATGTGCATTAAATGGAGGCCCAGATCTGCACTTTTCCACACAATATTTGATCATCTATCACAAAATATTGAGTTAGAATGAACCAATGAAGCATTTAGAAATCACTATTTAATCATGACCTAAGGTGCACCCAAAGGTTTACAAACAATCTCTAAAATCAAGGAAAGTAAAGTGATTTTAAATTTGTTTATCTCTTTATCAGATGAAAGCTCTTCTAAATGTGAGATTGCAAATGCCACTAAACTAATCACAAGAAATGAGACCATGTATGATCAAGAGAGATTTTAAACACAAGACGCAATAGGAAACAAGAAACACAAATTTGAAATGCATTTTAAACATAAGTGTATGCAAATTTTTGCCAAGAGACAACACAAAATAATCTAGAAATGATCAAATTTATCAAGTAGGGAATGTTTCAAGAACAATCTTAGAGCTTGTTGATGGCTTTACAACTGAAACCAACTCAACATGATACAAATATGATGCAAAAAGGAATTAAATGAGTTTCTCAAGTGGTTTCTAGAGAATGGGCTTCTTCCCAGATTTTCCCGTGAAATTTTTAGTTTTCTAGGATTTTAAACTCTTCCAACCCTTTGCATGACAAATTCATGCAATATATAGCTTTCAATCTCCTTCGAGCCTTCTTTCCCAAGAAAATAATATGCCAAAGGATCAAATTTGTTACAAAATTCCTCATGATTTCAAGAAAGGATGTTTAATGAACAATGTCCAAAAAGTTGCCATTGTCTCAAAAAGAGATGAATCATTGCAAAATTCACATCATTATCCATCATGGAGGCATGTTTTTTTTTCATCTTCAAAGCATGCAACCCCCTTCCTTTTCATTATTTCATCCTTATCCCTCCAAAATTTGACTCTATAACTTTTGGATTTGATATTTCACATTTTTGGATGGGTTAGGGAAAAATTCATTTCAAAAGTATCTCGATCTTCAAATTGATCCTCAAAACCAACCGCATTGGTCCTTGCAGGCAAAATGACATGAATTCACCAAAAATTTGATCAAAATTGATGCAAAAATGCATTTCCACACTTCTGGAGCAAAATGGTGGCCAAACTAAAAATGCACAGTTACCATCATTGATTTTCCTTTCTCCTTTAATCTGAGCCCTCCACGTGTCACAATGTGATTGGAAATGGGCTTGGGATCATTTTTTGACATTTTAACACTTTTTGAAAAATGTAAAAATTTGACATTTTTCTCCCCCTCCACCCTTTGAAAATGAGCTTGACACGTGTCCCAATGTGGGTCCCATTGGAATCGTGGCTCGATTCTACACATTTCCACCTTTTTTGGAAAAAGGAAATTTTTTTCAATTTTCCCTCCACTCCACCTCCTTGAGATTTGCAAGACACGTGTCCTCATATGATTGGATAGAAGGGAAGTGCTTTCATTTCATATTTTAATCATTTTCCGAAAAAGGAAATTTTTTGACATTTCCTCCGCCATCCTGCACCTCCGCCATTCCTCACACGTGTCTCTCTCGTGATTCGTTCAGGGCCATAACTCCCTTTTTTGCTTCATACCTCCTTCACAAAATTTCAAAGTTTTCAAAACTCACCTACTGGCCCCACACTCCTCTGCCATTCTTTTTTTTGACACGTGTCTCCCCCGATTCATTGTTGGGAACCCACTTCAAATTACCACTTTAACTCATTTTTCCAAAAAGGAAAAAATTCCCTTTTTCCTCCATGGCCCCCTCACGACCCCCATAAGCCTTTAATTTTCTTCTTTTTTGGATGTGGCCGTGCCTTTTTTAAGACTTTAACCCTTTTTAGGAAAAAGGTTAAAAATCTCACTCTCCCAGACTCACATTCCCTCCACCTTGCCTTGCCTTTCAAAACAAAAAAAGACTAAGGCATTAATTTACTCTACTGAGGGCTTCGGCCTTGTTTTGCATTTTAGTACTTTTCCAAAAAAAAAATTCTCCAAGTTTTTAGAAATGATCCACATCCCTCTCCAATTACAAAAGCCATGTATGCAAAATTATATGAGCTAGAATTTGATGGGCAAAGGATGCCCGTATGACCGTCAAAAAAATGTAGAAATTGCCAACGACCCCCAAAATCAATTTTTTCTTCGTGGGTGAAGAATTTTTGATCAAAAGACAAATGGAAAGTGTTTTTAGGAAATTTACGACCATGGAAAGGGATATTTGAGGGAAAATAAGTACAAATCAAATGATTTTGAGCTCCAAAGGCTAGGAAAACATGGGAAAAATGAAAGAGGAGGCATTTGAACGGGAAAAAAAAATTAGGGCAAAGGCAAACTTAGAGATTTCAAAAATGGTTTCAAAATGGTGCAAAAATGGAGAAAAATGAACAACTCAAAGCATTCAAATGTAGATACAAGTTTTTTTCACCAAATATGAAGGATGGGAGAATCCAAAGCCATTTTTTTCTTAAAAAGGCAAAAACACACTTCTCCTTAGCAAATTAGGGCAAGGTAATGAGTTTTCAAACAATCCAATGCACAAGAATGGAGCTACAACTTCACATCATCGATTTCATGAGGAAAAAATGTTTAGAGCACAAAGAGCAAAGGGGAAACATGGAAAAATGGTAGAGGATCAAAATGGGCACCAACATCGGCTCCTGCTCGGGGATGGGCACTCCTAGTGAGTGCCACAAGAACAAAAGTAGACCAAGTGCCAAAATAATCCATTGGGAAAATGGAGTCATGAGCCAAAGCCACCAAAAACTCAGCTGAGAAACCGACAAAAATGGCTGCCACACACCAAGGCAAACCACACGAACCGACAAAACACCAAAAATAGAGAAAAAGCCAAACACTATACACTATACAAGTGGTGCATACCTCAAATTTGGGGATTAATCCAAGAAATGCTTCAGATGCCTACCATTAATAGGTAGTTCAAGCAATTCCCCATCTAAGTCCTTGAGAAAAAGGTATTTTCACCAATTTTGATATCAATGGAGTAAGGGCCCATCCACAATGCATCAAATTTACCATGTTTTCCCTTATCTTCATTTCGCTATCCCATAACAAAACCAGATCTCCAATATTGAAGGCCCTAGGAGTGACCTTCTTGTCAAACAACCTCTTCAACTTCTCTCTAAATATGACATGCCTTTGGTGGGATGCTCTTCTTTCTTCATCTAGCTCAACAATCTGATTAATCCTTGCTTCATATGGACTGACCTCTTGATCTTCAAGTTGTTGAACAAACTGAAATGAAGATAATTGTAGATGTAAGGGAAAAAGAGCTTGAGTTCCATACACCAACTCAAATGGGCTCTTACCAAGTAGCTCTTTTGGCAGTGATTCTATCAGCCCAAACTACAAATTTTAGTTGTTCACCCCATTTTCTCTTGTTCAACTCCAAGGTTCTCCTAATGATCTTCAACAAGTTCTTATTGTTGGACTCAACTTGTCCATTCCTTGAGGGTTATAGTTTGAAGCATAAGTCAGATTGGTTCCATACTCCTTGCACATTTCCATCAAGGGTTTAGCTCTAAAACACATGGCATTATCAGCAACAATCTTTACTGGCACACCAAATCTGCATATGATATGATTCAACAAGAAGTCCATAACAACTTGGTGTGTTGCTTTCTTGGTGGGGATTTCTTCTACCCACTTGGTGAAGTAATCATGGCTACAAGGATCCACTTATGTCCAAGCACTAGAAGGGTCTGAAATCTCACCAATGAAGTCCATTCCCCATTGTTTGAAAGGAGCCTTCAATTGATACAGGCTGCAAAGGAAGGGAGCCTGAAGCTTTCATTCTTCTAGAGAAATGCTGACAACTTTCACATTTTCTAACAACAGGGTTGCATCTTTGAAAGAGAGTAGGCCACCAATAACCAGCTCTCAAAATTTGTGTGTTGTAACCCTTCCAGCAAAGTGTCCTCCACAAACTCCCCATGGAAATCAACAACTATTTTGGGAGCTTCATCTTCAGTTATACATTTCAAGAGGACACCTTTAGGGTTCTTCCAAGCCAGCCCAAAGTCAGTGATGATGTATTTTTGAGAAGCCATCTTGAGGGATCTTTTTTATTTTTATTCAAATGATCAGGGCAACATAGGTGTCTGAGGTAAAATATTACATCCTTGTACCACTCAGAACTTACCAACTTCTCAAGAACATCTACCCTTTCTTCCTCTACTTCATTCACTTCACTGTCTGCAAGTTGCTCTCAACCATGAGCTTAGCAAGACCCAAACCTCTTACCAACTTTGTGGTTTGGATGTCCATGTCATATTCCTGCAGTTTGTTCACCCATCTACATATTTTGCTTGAGATCTCCATCTCTGATAAGATGTCTTTTACCATGGTGTGGGGAACATAAGCAACAACTTTTGAACTTAAGATATAAGGCCTGAAAACCTTTGTTGCTTTCACCAAGGAAAATGCTTGTTTTTCCATGATTGTGTATTTTAACTCAGCAGCTTGTAAAGCCTTGCTAAAGAAGGCAATAGGCCTCTCAGCCCCATCTTCATCCTTTTGTAGAAAAATAGATGCAATGGTATTTTAGAAGCAAAGGAGAAGATTTGGAAAGGCTTCTTGTAATTCGGAGCTGCCAAGACATAGGTGCATGTTTCAATGCTTCTTTGATTCCTTCAAAATCCTGAATAAAAAGCCTCCTCCCATTTGATAACTTGGTCTTTCTTTAACATGCATGTAATAGGAAGAGTCAATTTAAAAAATTAGACACAAACCTTCTAATGAAATTGATTTTCCCAAAGAAGGATTGGATGCCCTTCTTTGTTCTTGGAATTGGAACCTTGTTGATTGCTTCTACCCTCTAGGGTCAATCATGACACCAACCTTTGAAACAATATGACAAAGAAACTTGGCCTTTGCACCCAAAATGACACTTCTTTGGATTGAGAGAAATTCCATATTCTCTACATCTGATCAACATTCTTTCCAAGTGCTGCAAGTGATCTTTTTGCTCCTTGAAAACATAGTCACATCATCCTGATAAACTGCAATGAAGTCATTTATGTAACCAAAAAAGAAACATCCATTTCTCTTTGGAAGGTAGCTCCAAGCATTCATGAGACCAAAAGGCATTCTTACATAAACATATGTTCCCAAGGAGTGGTAAAGGTAGTTTTAAATATTTTTGACTCCTTGACAACAACTTGATTGTAGCAGAGAAACCATCCAAGGTGGACAACAATTCAGATCCAGTCACTAACTGCAACATGTTTTCCATGTTTGGAAAAGGATAATTGTCTTTCAATGAAGCTCTATTTAGATTTCTGAAGTCTACACAAAGTCTGATATCTCCATTTTTCTTTTGATCTGGCACAAGGTTTGCAACCCAAGATGAATACCTTGTGGGCTGAATGATCCCTCCCTCCTTCAGTTTCTTCAATTCATCTTGCATTTTCATGGAGAGGAGTGGATTAATTGGCCTCTACTTTTTTTCTAAAGGGCTTGGCATTTGTTTCAAGAGGAATCTCATGCTGAAACAAGTCCTCTCTATATGCTTTCAGCTCTGAATAAGACCAAGCAAGATAGTCCTGATATTTCTTCAATAGTTGAACATAGGACTATTTTTCCTCTTTGTTTAGATTGCTGCCCAACCAAACTTTTCTTGGTTTATCATTAGTGCCCAAGTTATGCTCTTCCACATCCCTTGAGGTAGACATGTTTCTATTGATGATGCAATCAACATTGTTAAAATTTGACTCAAGTGCAACAAGACCTCTAGGAATGGTGTTAGTTTTCAATTGGATAATATCCTTTCCAAACAAAGTCTCTCTTCCTTCAGTCACACACACCATTGGTTCCCAATCAATATTCTGATCTACAAACTCACCTTGATTTTGTAAGAACCTTTGCACTTGAGCATCATCATTAAACACTTGCCAATGCTTGATGTTGTTAGGGACAACTGGCCTAGTTAACACTTCAATATTGTACTCACAATAAGGTGAAATGGTGCAATTTCCAAATCTTGACCCCAACACACTACCAACTTGTCAAGCAAGCAACATTGAAACTTCTATCATGATGCACAATGTTGAAGGAATCAAACATCTCAATTAGATCCCAAACTGCATGTTTGTACTGTTTCATCCGCTGATTTTTTGTAGCATACAATTTTCTTATTTGTTTGACAACTAGCTCTGAATCTCCTTTTGCAATGATGTCCTTGACACCATACTTCCATGCAATTCTCAGACCCAACAACAAGGCTTCATACTCAACAATGTTGTTAGTACATTCAAAATTAAGCTTGAAGGAAAAAACAAACTCTTCCAAGCTAGGAGAAATCAGAATTATACCAGCACCATTTCCAAATTTGGAGCAAGCTCCATCAAATAGCAAGGTCCAAGGAGAACCTACCTATTCAAGGAACTTTGACTGATCCATCTTGTGTTCTTTACCATCAGCAAACCCAATAAAATTATCAACATCAACATCAGCAAACAACACCTCATAAGAAGCATTGTTGGGATCTTCAATAAGGTGTAACATCTTCTTTTCTCCATAGAGCTTGACAAGGCTGCCTTCAATGGGAATAGTGGAAAAAGACATGTCCATTTGACAGTCCCACCAACACTTGCAGCCCACTTTCTTGATAATAACATACCCCATTTGGCAGGGCAATCAACAATCACAACATCAAGTTTTAAATTCTTACCCGGATAAGATGCAAGTTGTACCACCAAACCCTTCACACAACCAACTACTAACACTTCTCTTGAGTCCATGGTAGTACACTTTCCATAGGCTGTTGTCACTTTGATATCCAACTCATTCATGACTTCTAGAGGCATGACATTGCATGATGCACCGGAATCAAACATACAATTGTGAAGTAGTCTATCCTTTATGATCAAAGTTGTAAAGAATGGATCAACATTCAATTGGGAATCAACCAAGGATGTCCCCAAGTATACCTCAGGTGTTTCTCCAAGATCCTCTAATGCTGGTGGTGTTTCAAGGTCTGCAATGATTTGAGGAGGAGTTTCAACAACGTTTACATTTTTGCTTGGGGTACTCTTCTCCTCTTTCAATCCCAAGTACTCAAATGCTCTCTTCTTGTGCTCAGGAATCCTAAGCAACTCAATGATTGGAACACTCACTTTGATTTGGCTCAATACTTGGGCTATGTCATATGGAACACTCTTTGGCAAGGCAGCATTGGAAGGGAGACAAGTAGATTCATTAGATGGCATGGGATTCTTGGCAGCTTGGGCATGAGGAGGACTGTAATTTTTCTTGGGACAACAGAGATTTTGGCAGGTGTTTCTCTTCTAGGAGCTTCTTTGGGAATACTTGTAAGAAAGGGTGTTTTAGGTTTGGCTTGAGGCCCAACTCCCTTAACAACCTTGCTCCTAGTGTTATACTCTTTCTCTTGAGCCACAACAACATTCATTAACAATTATCTATCTTCCTCTCGAAGGGATACCACCATCATACTTCTTAATCATCAAAGCTCTTAAGTATTCAAAGTCATTGTTAGGAATTTCAAAAGCTTGCACTACATCTACCTCAAGAGTATGAGAGGGAAGAAGGACTTGTACCCATTTGATGCAATCCCAAAAGGTTACAGCTTGTCCTTGCACTTATTACCTCAGTTGATGTTGCTCCTTCTTGTGAGCTTGAAGAACAACCCACCATGCAGATATCATCATCAATACCATCATCATTATTAGCTTCACCATCTTGCTGGTCCACTTCACATGGAGGATGGGGTAGAAAACACCTATCACACCAATCAATATCAACAACTTCCTCAACAACAACAACCCTAGTAGTTAGGGGATCAAGTAACACTCTTCCTTCACGTGCTTGAGGATGTCTATTTGCAGACCCCATGGGTCCTTTCCCTCTATCATCAGATCTTGATCACCCCTAGGATGATTGGAAAATATGTCATGGTTTTGTGCTTTTTTCTGACCTTGTGAAGTCTACCCAATTCCCTTCTCAGCTCTTGCCAACTTGTAGGAAATTTCTTTGACAGCCCCTACCAAATTTTTCACCACTTCCTCCAAGTCTACACTCTTGCTTAGCTTGAGGTTTTTCAGGGTTTATCAACTTTACACCATCTCTCTTGAGAGGTTTCCCAATGGCCTTAATGTTATTTTCAATCTGTAAGTGCCATGGTAAAGGCCTGCCTTAAATTGGTAGGGTTCTTGTCTCTTAGGTAATAGGCTGCCTTCTTATCAAATGCATCTACATATTTGATCAAGCATGATTGATCACATGGCCTCAAATTAACAGGAAACCTTCTCAAAGTTTTGTTAAACCTTGTGTTGAAGTCATGAACTGATTCATTGGGGTTCTTCTTGATATTTTCAAACTCAGACAAGAGAAACCTAGGATCAGTCTTATCACCATATTGCAACCTAAATGCATTGTTCATTTCAGTCCAGAATCAATAGAATTATTAGGAAGAGCCTTGTACCAATCCCTTGCATCCTCTTCTAGTGTATGAATGAACAATTTAACATACACATCTTCAAACTCTATTTCAAAATCCTCCATCATGTTAACAAAAAGTTTGAGATGTTGATCACCAGTTATGCATTGTTACCTTGGAACTTTGGCAACCTATTCCTTACATCTTGTGGGACAACATTTGGGTAACCATCCATTCCTCTAAAATTTATAGGACCAAAGGTGTTAACAAAAATGGAGGTCTAGGCTGAGCCATATTGTTTTGAGGTGGTGATCTTGGGGGTGACACAAGCTGATGAGGAGTGCGAGGTCTTTGGGGCTCAAGAATGTGGTTCACAAGATTGGTATTCTCTAGGTGCTGATTTTCTTGGAAAGTTTTACTAGAATTGAAAAACACACAGTGCAATTTGAAAAGGAACTCATTTTCAAAGTACAAATGAAGGACCTTCACTAGTTGAAGTAAACAAGTTTATGAGAAGATTGCTTGAATCAGAATCACTGGAAGAAGAGTGATAATCCTCTACTAAAGGTTGATCTCTCTCACCAATGGATATACCTTTGCTTGATGTCTGACCTTCAACAACCTTCCAAACTTTTCTTTCCTCTAAAACTGTCTTTCCCAATTCTTGAAATAACTTTCTACTTGGGTCCCTCCTGAAGAGAGATCTTCTTCCTTCAGTTTTAGAGATTAGCAACACAAAAAATAAATGACAGAAAGCTAAGACATTGGTATTTATCAAGATCAAAACAACATGGAGTCGCCACTAAGGACTTTCACCCTAGTTGTGCAAATGCACTAAAATACTCTGTCAAATACCTATCAGCACTGAAAATCTTGCCAAACTTTATAGATCAGATCTTCCTTTTCTTGAATCTATCAACCACAAATGCAAATGAAGTGCAACTACTGCTAAACTGATAAAATTGAAACAAGAGTTTGAAACCTTTGCATACACCTTGCAAATATGAGTATAGAATGATGCTTTAACAATATATTTGTAGAAAAACTTGCAAGAGACATTACCAGGGTTTGATATGCATTCAAATATTTCAAATATGTATGCACATGGATCAGATTGAACTAAGAATGTCCCATGACAATGGTGCCACTGGTGTTGGTACCCAAATTTGTTCTCCTTTTCAGTCTGAGCAGCATCAAAGATATGGCATGAAGCTTGAAGATAGATAGATCATGATGTATGTCATTTTTGTAGCCTGGGGATGTGATCTAACTAGCACTCAGATTTGTGGAGAGATGGATAGCACTCAAATAGGACTTGATCTTGTCCTAACTATTTTAGGTTGTGCCTTTCAACCAAGGTAAGAGAACCTATTTTGTAACCCTCAAATGGTGAAGGAGATGAAGATATCCCTCAATTTGTGCAAATAGTATGAAAAGGGCCTTGGGAAATATGATCAACACTCCAAATCTGACTTTCACAAGTTGTCACTTCCAGATTATGGAGATACTTTCAATGCAAGGCAAGGGTTACTAAAGACATTTTGAAATCCTGATATGTTTTGCATACTTTAGCAAATGGATTTTGATCTTCTTTGTGGGTATACAGGTCAAAAAATAGGGGTAAAACAAGGTAGGATTAGTTGTTTTGAATGATTTTTGGGTGGGAGTTTAGATAAGACAAACCAAGGTCTACCAAGACTCTTTGAGGATTTCAGCAAAATATGGAGAAACTTAACAATAAAGTATCAAAATGGTTAATCATCCCTTCAACTAGGATATGTGCATTAAATGGAGGCCCAGATCTACACTTTTCCACACAATATTTGATCATCTATCACAAAATATTGAGTTAGAATGAACCAATGAAGCATTTAGCAATCACTATTTAATCATGACCTAAGGTGCACCCAAAGGTTTACAAACAATCTCTAAAATCAAGGAAAGTAAAGTGATTTTAAATTTGTTTATCTCTTTATCAGATGAAAGCTCTTTTGAATGTGAGATTGCAAATGCCACTAAACTAATCACAAGAAATGAGACCATGTATGATCAAGAGAGATTTTAAACACAAGACTGCAATAGGAACAAGAAACACAAATTTGAAAAACATTCTGAAACATAAGTGTCACAAATTTTTCCCAAGAGACAACACAAAATAATCTCAAAAAAATGATCAAATTTATCAAGTAGGGGAATGTTTTCAAAAACAATCTCGAGCTTTTGATGGCTTTACAACTGAAACCAACTCAACATGATACAAATCTGATACAAAAAGGAATTAGAAGTGGTTCTCAAGTGGTTTCTCAGAGAATGGGCTTCTTCCCAGATTTTCCCGTGAAATTTTTAGTTTTCAAGGATTTTTAAACTCTTCCAACCCTTTGCATGAAAAATTCATGCAATATATAGCTTTCAATCTCCTTTGAGCCTTCTTTCCCAAGAAAAGAATATGCCAAAGGATCAAATTTGTTACAAAAATTCCTCATGATTCGCAGACAGGGATGTTTAACAGAACACGTCCAAAAGTTTCCATTGTCTCAAAAAGAGATGAATCATTGCAAAATTTCATCATTATCCATTGTGGAGGCATGTTTTTCATCTTCAAAGCATGCATACCCCCTTCCTTTCATTATTTCATCCTTATCCCTCCAAAATTTGACTCTGTAACTTTTGGATTTGATATTTCACATTTTTGGATGGGTTAGGGAAAAAAATTCATTTCAAAAACATCCGATCTTCAAATTGATCCTCAAAACCAATTGCATTGGTCCTTGCAGGCACAAACGACATGAATTTGCCAAAAATTTGATCAAAATTGATGCAAAAATGCATTTCCACACTTCTGGAGCAAAAATGGCGTGGCCAAACTGAAAAATGCACAGTTACCATTGATTTTCCTTTCTCCCTTTAATCTGAGCCCTCCACGTGTCACAATGTGATTGGAAATGGGCTTGGGATCATTTTTTGACATTTTAACACTTTTTGAAAAATGTAAAAATTTGACATTTTTCTCCGCCCCTCCGCCCTTTGAAAATGAGCTTGACACGTGTCCCAATGTGGGTCCCATGGAATCATGGCTCGATTCTACACATTTCCACCTTTTTTTGGAAAAAGGAAATTTTTTCAATTTTCCTCGACCCGCTAGCTCCCTCCCACAAGACACGTGTCCTCATATGATTGGCTGAGGGGCAACGCTTCTCATTTCATATTTTAATCATATTCTATGAAGGAAAATTTTTGACATTTCCTCCACCATCCCGCACCTCCACCATTCCCTACCACGTGTCTCTCTGTGATTCATGTGGGGCCATAACTCCCTTTTTTGCTTCATACCTCCTTCACAAAATTTTAAAGTTTTCAAAACTCACCGGCGGCCCACACTCCCCTCTGCCATTGCTTTTGACACATGTGTCTCCTCTGATTCATTGCAGAGCCACGCTTCAAATTACCACTTTAACTCATTTTGCCAAAAAGGCAACATTTCCCTTTTTTCCTCCGGTGGCCCGCCAACCCGCGCAAGCCTTTAATTTTCTTCTTTTTGGGGCCACCTTCTTTTAAGACTTTAACCCTTTTTAGGAAAAAGGTTAAAAATCTCAAACTCTCCCAGACATCCGCCGCTCCGCCTTGCCTTTCAAAACAAAAAAGACTAAGGCATTAATTTACTCTAGCGGGCTTGCGGCCTTGTTTTGCATTTTAGTACTTTTCACCAAAAAAGGAAAAATTTCTCCAAGTCCACCTACCGATCCGCATCCCCTCTGTCCAATTAGAACAAGCCACGTATGCAAAAGTATATGAGCTAGAATTTGATGAAAAGGATGCCGTATGACCGTAAAAAATGTAGAAATTGCCAGTGACCCCAAAATCAATTTTTTCTTTGTGGGTGAAGAATTTTTTGATCAAAAGACAAATGGAAAGTGTTTTTAGGCAATTTATGACCATGGAAAGGGATATTTGAGGGAAAATAAGTACAAATCAAATGATTTCAAGCTCCAAAGGCCGGAAAACATGGGAAAATGGAAAGAGGCATTTGAACGGGAAAAAAAATTAGGGCAAAATGCAGTGGAAAACTTAGAGATTCCTTCTAAAATGGTGCAAAATGGAGCATCGCTTTCTTGGATTGGAAGTATGTCAAAAGGATAATCATGTATTTTTTATCGGTTGAATTATACTAAGACAATGATCATGAAATTTAGGATGATGGATTACATACTAATTGCTTTATACCCATAGAGATAAGATTTTAGTTATCTTCAGACAGATCCATGTCTTTTGGTAAATGTAACTCTCTATCGGCAGTTGATTGGGAGTCTCATTTACCTCACATATACTAGACTAGAATATTAGCTTTGTAGTTAGTTACCTTTCCCGGTTTATACAGGAACCCCAAGTTTTCCATTGGAAAGTAGCAAGGGGGATCTTGATATATCTCAAGGGTATTATGGATCTTAGTCTAGAGTACAAGAAGAATTATCATTTCTTCTTGAATGAATATTCGATTTAGATCATGCGGGTAACATTCATGACGGGAAATATATTCTTGTTTTTTTTTGGGATTTGGACCAATATCATGGGGAAGAAAGAAACAAAATTTTATTTCTCACTCTTCTACAGAGGCCAAATATCATGTTGCAGGTGGAGTTGTTTGTGAAGCGATATGGCTACGTCACATACTTGAGGGACTTAGAGTACCACAAGAGAAATACACTACCTTGTATGTTGACAATGAGGGTGTTCTCAAACTTGTTTGCAATCCAAGTGTTTCATGAGAGAACCAAGCATATTGAGGTATAAGTTCATTTCATTTACAAGCATGTTTTGAAACACAATATATAACTTCATTTTTTCCCAACAAGTTGAACAACGAGAAGATATTTTCACAAAGTCACTGCAAGTGAAAAATTTGAGTTGTTTAGAGAGTTCCTCTCCTCATCCCTTGAGGCAATACAAAATTAAGGGGGAATGTTAGGTAAAACTTATTATATTGGTAATTTAGCATTGTTACTAATATATTACCTTAGTCATTTCTACACTAAGTAAACAAGAATTTTCCTTAGGTAAAATAATGGTTAGTTTTTTTATTATTGGTAAATAGTTTTAAAGGGACTATACCCTGTTACAAAAAGGGATCAACAACCAAATATAGCTATAAAGGAACAAAAAAAGAGGATCAAAATCCAGATAAAACACTATGTCCAATAGTAACCAAAAGATAGTTACAAGCAAGAAACAAAAACAGAACATAAACTGCAACAATACAACACAAAAGTAACATAGAAACAACAAAAAGACCAAGTTGATAAAAATGATGCCCACTTGGCCAACCCGAGTGAGTTTACTTCTTGGATGCTCTATCGATTCTAGACTAGATAGTTTACAGCAAGGTGAACAATGCCAATGTGGTGATGTGCGTTGGGTCAGTTGCATTCAAATTGGAGATGGTCTGGCTTCTCTCTTTTTCATTCCCCCAAATAGTGCCAGGGATCCCACTAAGCATGGTAATGCTTCGAACATGCTGCTCTAAGAAGTCACTAATGGCATTGAAGATAGCCATGTTGTGATCATGCCTATCTTTTTCTCTCCCAATCTACCACTAGAGAGTTCAACTTCTTATAAATGTCAACAATCTGATCCTTCCCAATGTCATTATCATCATCAATTTTTCTTTTGCCTTTCTGCTTGTCCATGCACTACTGTGTCCTTCTTAAGCTACTTCATCTCTTTCTCCAAAGACTCCAATCTATGAGGTACATTATTCCCCTCCTGATGCAAGGCCATATCTAGGCCAACATTACTAATATGCAACAAATTTTGCACAACTTCCAACTCTTTGGTGCTTTTAAGAACCCATGGGCAGAGTGAGGGGTGTCAATTTTTGGAAGCTTAGGGTTCTTGGTCTTGGGTTTGGAAGAGGTGTCTAGTATGGGAGTGGGAGCAGTGGAGGTAGTGATATGCGGATCGTTGGGAGTGGTTAGGAAGCTAGGGAATTTGGAGACACAAAGCTTATGGAGTAGGAAGATGAGGCCTTGGTGGAGAGGGATAACACGAGAGTGCTTTTGAAAGTCCAAAATGGAGCGCTAAAGGGAATTAAGTAGGTAGTGTGGGAAGGCATCAAAAATGCCTTCTAAAATGATTAAGAAAGACCAGGTGCTTAATAGGGACAATTTTGTATCTCCCTTTCGAGAAATATACCTAACCATCATATTTGTTACTTCATCAAATGGCTTGGGGATAGAACTTACCCTAATACCCGCAGAAACAAATTCAAGCTCCTCTCCCTCATCAGAGAATTTCTTAGCCTCAGCGACCCTATCAATCCTTTTCTGAAAAAAATGGTAACCCTCCAACTCGAGGCCTGTAGCCTCAACAATCAACTCTTCATTAATAGTAACATGGTGGCCACCATATTTCACCTTTCTATCCTTCTAGTCCATTGCAAAATGAACCAAAATATTCTGATCGTGGCCTGAATGCATTCTATAAAATTGGAAATGCCACCCTTGTGTAAGAGGTTCCATAGCTCCTCATTGTTCTTCCAGGATGGATCATTGTAGGGCTCCAATTGGCATGGGGCACCTCCCATTTTCTTCTTCTCCCTACTATTCCTACAATTTTTTTGCTCAAAACCCTCGTTTGAATCTTTTTCTTCCTTATGTCTGTCCCGGTTTTTAAGAACCCATCCACCTGTGTGAGGTTCATGGGCATTAATATGGCCATAGTTAGGATGATAATTCTCACATGTGTGATCTTTCACCTCTGCTAAAGCCCGCTCCATACCATTATTATTTCTACTCCACATTTGAATGCCCATATTTATCCACATTAATGTTATTATGTACCTCCTTAGGGATGTAATTTTCATTATCCCATATGGTTAGATTATTATTGATGCCAACATTGGCCAAGGTATCCGTAACCTTATTCCCCTCCCTATAAGTATGCCTAATGATGATATTCTTGAAATTTTGACAAATACTTATGGATTCCATAATAAAGTCCTTGATAGTCCAAACTAGGAGGAGAAATTTGATTTAGGTGATTGATGATGTTTAGTGAATCTCCTTCCAAAATTAAGTTCTGTATATTATAATCTTTGGCAACCCTTAGCCCCCATAGAGAAGCTAGGGCTTCTGCATAATGATTTGTCTAAATCCCCATTTTACCAGCATAAGCAACAACTAAACAACCTTTATGATCCGAATTACACCTCCCCCAGCAGTAAAACTAGGATTACCCTTGGAGGCACCATCAAAGTTTAGTTTATGCCTAGTTAATCTCAGGAGGGATCCAATGAATCAGAGACCTATCAATGTTTGAGGTATTCCTAATCTGCAAATTTAGCTCCTATCTTCCAGTTGGAAAGTATATATTCTTCATTCTCAAGGATATTTCTTATTTTTGGGAGGTTTGAATCTCCCAATATTATCTTTAATAGCATGGCCAATCTTAACAAAGCTAAGCTTGCAATGCTTGTTTATTGTTTCTGAAAATGATATCATTCCTATCTTTCCAAATCCTCCAGATAATATGGGGCATGACCAGTTTCCAAAGTCTTCTCACAACATAGTGCTTAAAAGGAGGATTCCATTGGATCCAAAACTGAATGAAATCCTTAGGCACACAATCCGAAAACATTGAACTTGGAAAAGGCATAACTCCAAATCATTGAAGCATACTCATCAGTGGACAAAAAGGTGCTTAATATCCTCAGATTCTTTTTTGCAAAGGTGACACCTATTAGGCATAATGAATCCTTTCTTCATCAGGTTGTCATTAGTAAGAATTCTACCTCTGAGCACAAGCCAAAAGAAAAAGTTAATTTTAGGGGTTAGCTCAGTCATCCAAATCTTGCTCCAATTAAACTCACTCTAGATATTCTCAAAGTAAGAATTATATCCAGATTTAACCGTATAATCCCCATCTCTAGATTTGTGCCAGACAATTTCATCCTTGACTTCCAACTGATTCAAGGGAATGAGGTCTAGTTGCTCCTGAAGAGAGGACAACATGGAGTTCAGTTCAATTCTATCCACTGAGAGTTTTTCATCTCTTCTTATTTCCATCAATTTCCATGTAATCAATGACCTTAGTACCATATTTATGTTCAAGACTATCCTTTGCTACACCAAATCTATCATTGAGGCTGAAATTAGACCAATTATCACTCCAAAAATTGATGTCTCTACCATTTCCCACTTTCCATCTACAACCTTGCTTGATAAAATTCCTGACTAGAATCAAGTTGTTCCAGAAAATGGAACCTTGGGGAAGTTGTTCATCATGAAGGAAAGAAAGCTATTTTTTGTTCAAGATATTTAGCCTTAATGAGATCAATCCATGGTTGTTCCTCCATGAGCATTCTCCAACCCATTTTTACAATTAAGGCCATATTTATTTTTCTTATATCTTTTATGCCCAATCCCTCAATCCTTTTATGAGTGCACACTTGATCCTGTAAGTGTGGGGTGACATTTGAATTTTTCCTCCATTCCCTGCCATAAAAGTGTTTGAATCCTTTCAATTTTTTCTCTAAAGGCAAAAGGAATGTTATAGAGAGACATAATGTAGATAGGTAGATTTTGAAGAGTGCTTTTGATAAGCAAACATTTACCAACACTGGAAAGAATGGCCCCTTTCCATCCGGCCATTTTCTTTTGGAATATTTCTAGTAAATCATTCCAGAATTTGATTGAGACTTTTTTAGTACCAAGGGGGAGCCCCAAATAAGTAGTGGGAAGTAAATTGATTTTACACCCCAATATTTTAGCAATTCTATTATGCCTTTCCAAAGGAGTGTTGAAAAAGAAAATTGAACTTTTATCAAAGTTGATCTCTTGTCCAGAAGTAGCCTCATAAAATTTTAGAATGGACTTGATCACCTTAGCTTCCAGGATAGATGCCACTAAAAGCAAGATAGTGTCATCCACAAATTGCTGATGAGAAGCCGTTTGATTCGTAGAGGTAGGTTTAGTGCCTTTTAGAAGACCATCTTTAACAACTTTGGTAATAGTTCTGCTGAGGCTATCCCATAATAATGAAGAGCAAAGGGGATATAGGATCCCCTATCTTAGTTCCCTCTTTTGTTGGTAAATAATGGTTAGTTGAATTGTTATAACAAACCAACATGATTCAACTAATAATTATTATGATTCCCATTAGGTTTAGCTTCCAAAATACATATTATTGTGATTCCCATATGTATTTTGGAAGCGATTAGAATATGTTGGGTAGTTTTTTTTCTATACAATATCTATAAATATTTTTGCACTTCATTTGCATTATGAATCGCTTGTTATATATTAATAAAATCTACACAAGCTACCTCCTTATTTCCTCATCATGCATAGTATTTTGTTGCATGCTTTAATGCTGAACTAGTTGAACAAAAGATTTGTAAGATGTATCCTCGTGTGTCCCTTTTAGTAAAATGATATTTGATGGATTCTTATGTTGGATTAATTCGTGTAGTGGATTATCCGCAATAGGTGTCCAACATAGTGCTGCAGATGAAATCCAATGGAGAAATATGTTGTTCTACTAATATTCGGGACCTTAATAAGGCTTTTCCAAAAGAAAATTTTCCTCTTCCCCACATTGATTTGATAGTTGACTCTACTACTGGATATGACATGTTTTCATTCATGGATGGTTTCATGGGGTATAATCAAATACAAATTAATCTTAAGGAACAAGAAATAAATTCTTGTACTACCCACAGGACACCTTATGTTACACCGTTATGCCTTTTGTCTTAAATAATGTAGGTGCCAAATACCAATGGGCTATGACATATATATTTCACGACTACATTCACAAGATTATTGAGGATTATGTTGATGATTTACTTGCTAAATCTACTACATGAAAAAATCACGCCCATGACCTTTGATTAATATTTTAGTGTTTGACCGATACAATGTTTGATTAAACCCACACAAGTGTGTTTTTGGTGTCACTTCTGGTAAGATCCTTGGATATATCATTTCTCATTGCGACATCGAGATTGACCCTAAGAAAATCCAAACCATTGTTGATATGCCTCCTCATCGGAATCTAAAGCAATTACACTCTTTTTAAGGAAAGATTCAATCTATTCGTCATTTTGTAGCAAAATTGGTTGACAAAACTCAACCCTTCTCATGATTTTTAAAGAAATACATTATTTTTAACTAGGATGATGAATGTCAAAAAGCATTTGAGGATATCAAATGTTATTTATTAAACCCATTAGTCCTCATACCACCTATACCGGGTAGACCACTCTTGTTATATCTTTACTATAGAGCATGCTTTTGGTGCTTTGATTAACCAATATGATGAAAACAATCATGAACGAGAGCCATCTATTACATTGGTTGCAATTTTTTTCCTTATGATCTTAATTATTCCCCAATTGAAAATTAGGTCTTGCACTAATCTTTGTCAGCGATAAACTACACCATGTCATGATTAAAAGTGAGGTACATGTCCTTAATAAAGTTGATCCTTTTTGCACTATTTGTTATCTCGCACACACCTTTCAAGGTGCTTACTACGATGGGTAATGTTAGTAACTAAATTTTATCTTGAGTTCATATCCCAAAAATCCATCAAAGGGCATGTTAGTAATGGTGACCAACTATTTCCACTATTCGATCCCTCACTAATTAACGGCAAGTTTCATGATTAATTCACCACGTATAACATCAACAAAAGTGTGGGCTATGTATTTTGATGGATCCTGGTGTGCTAAGGGGCTAGGATCTAGCATTGTTTTCATCACACCACATGGCGAAACTATGTCATTTTCTTACTAATTGGGATTTTCATGCACTAACAACATTCAGACTATGAAGCACTTTTCCTATGAATTTATATCGTTAGAGATTTACAAATATAACATGTCCAAATTTTTAGTGATTCACAACTCGTCATTAAATCGCAGTACAAGATGCATATATCAAAAAAGGAGGAAATTTTATCCCTTACAATAATCTGGTTAAGTGTTTATTATCAACATTTACTTCATACACTCTCACTATTATCCCTCATAAGGATAATTGACATGTTGATGTTATGGAAAGTGTTTCCTCACTAATACCCTTAGATATCACTCGATGATTTTCCAGTTTACTATTCAAAAAACTACATAAGGAATCTGTTTATACTAATACAATTGAATATTTTAACATCTTAGTTATTACACATAACATAGATCATCTTGAATGATTTACTCACATATATAACTATATGTATAAGAAATAATTACTGAAAATGCTTCTCTGTAAGAGGGCCCCAATATACAATGTGAGGCCATTCGTTATCTTTTTGTTATAGGAGGTTCCTTATTTAAATGATCATTTGATGGTCATCTTCTATGTTGTTTGGAAATCGATGATGCTCAAATAGCTTTGTCACTATTACATGAAAACAAATGCAAAGTTTACTTTAGTGGTAAATAAATGTCCCAAAAGTTACTCATAAAAGGTTATTATTAGCCCATGTGGAACAAGATTATCATGAATATGACAAACGATGTGATCAATGTCAGCGACATAGTAACCTTAATCATGCGCTATCTCATGCATTTGCAATGGGGATTCATCCGATTGGTAAGGTAAATCTCGAATACATAGAGGGACATAAATTTATCATTACTACCACTTAATATTTCACTAAATGGGTTGACGTGGTACTTTTAAAAATTACTATTGGTAATGACATTTGTATTTGTTATCCAAAATTCAGCCCCCGGGGTAATTTTGATAACATGCATCAGATTACTCAATCTCGAGAAAGTATGTTGATTCAAGGCGAAAATCGTGTTTCTAGGGTCCCCGGCTTCCTTCTAACTCTCTGTCCAAGAAGAAAACTGGCAAGTTTTAAAAATGTGAAAAAAATTGCAATAGCCGGGCTTGGGGCCGAAAAAACAAGAAAATCAGCTAAGTCCTAGTCGGGTGGTCTGGGATGTTGGGCCACGTCGGGGACGCGTGGGATGCGAAAATCCGAATCGGCGAGAAAAAAATGAAGAAATTTGCCTAAGTCTTGTTTCACCGTCTCGGGACATGCTTGGACCAAAAGTACGAGTGGGGACGCTGGATCGGCGGTTTGGCACAAGTCAGTCCATTTCGGGCGGTTCGGAGATATTTGTCCCAGGCAGTCCGGGACAGTTGGGACAAAAGTACGTGGAGGATGTGAACCAGCCGGTTTGGCCGAAACAGAGGACTTTTGTTTGGGACATCCGGGCCAAAAGCACGCGGGACGTGAAAAGCCGAAAGAGCCGAGAGCGAATGGAATCTTGCCACGTGTCTTCGCGCAAACAGGAACAAGGAAGCCCGAATCGGGCGGTTCGGAGAAATTTGTCCTACATTTGGGACATCCGAGGCCAAAAGTATGCGTGGGACGTGAAAAGGTGAAGTGGCCGAAAAGAGACAAGGAGGCCCGCGGACGAATCGCAGCGTGACACGTGTCACAAGGGGAAGCGCAATGGAAATTGGCTAAGTGTTTTTTGGCCAAAAAATTTCAAAGGGCAAGGTTTGAAGGGTCGGCCCGAGCTAATAGACACAGGACATGTGTCCTAAGGTGGGGAGGTTCGAGCCAGGGAAAGACTTAGGAAAATTTGACAAAAGTCTTGGGCCAAAAAATTAAAAGACAAGGATGACCCCGCGCCCCTATCCTCCAACCAGATCACGCCACATGTCCCAAGTGGCGGGGGCGTGGGGAAAAAATGGAAAATTTTCCAAAGTTATAAAAGTCAAAATTTTCAAAGGAAAACCTGCAGAAAGGGAAGGAGAGAGAATTTCTCATCCAATCAGCACTGACACGTGCCATCTAGGTGGCAGAGCGCGGGAAAAATTCAAAAATCCGTTTTGGCTGCTTTTGCCCTAAATCTTGATCATCATATCTTTCGATCCAGAGCTCGATTTTCATGTTCTTTATATCAATGGAAAGTGGTGAAATTCTCTCTCGCACGATTCCGTGGTCAATCTTGCATTTTGGTTCAGTTTGGAGAGAGGAAATTAGGAAACGTCTCTAACGCGTGGTAATGGCGTAATTGATGTTTCAACAACCTGTTTTAATGCAAAATACAGATTCCCGCTTTTGCCAGGGTTCTCACCCACCGCCATAATGAGATAAACTAAATGCGACCTAGAAGTGGTTGGGGTAGATCTAAATTTCCTCTCTCTTCCTTCTCTCATTCTTCCTATATATAAAAAAGAGGGGTTTCTTTCTAAGGGTTGAACATTCGTGTGGTTCATCTTTTCAGCTCTGCCCTCCCTTCTTTTCTTCTCAGGGTTGAAAATGGAGTTCGAACCTCCTCCCCCTCTGTAATGGCATTTTTCCTTTTACCATTAAAATGATGTTTTGTGCAAACTTCAAGCAACAAAAACATGTTTCGTGATGCATCCGTCCATCCTTGCTCATTTTTCACTTGTTTCCTTCTTGCCTCTCTTCATTCACGTGAGATATTTGTGCACGTTTGAATGTTCATTGCGGGGTTGGAGCTGTGTTCATGGAGTTTTGGGACTTTTTATGTGTGAAATCTATCCTTGGGCCTATGATGCATCTGTCCATCCTTCCCATTGCTCACCTCTCCTTATTCCATGGCAGTTTTGATAGATGTTCAACATTCTCCTTCTCTGGTGTATCACTATTTTAGTGTAGGCTCTGTTTTTCCCTTTTCTCTCTCTCGTGTCTCCTTGGCATGGTTAGATTACGATTAGATTAGCTTGCTGCCCGGAATAGCTTGTGGTAGGTAGTTTAGGATCGGGAACTAGCCTTCTTCGTGAGATTCCTTTCTCATTTTCACGAGTCCCACACTCAAAGAAAGGATTCAATGTTGTGCAATCACACTGGATGCTAGAGTGATCAACCTAGAAATCTGATCAGCATCCAGGGGTGCTGTGATTTTGCATCAACAGTTTTGGCACGCCCGGTGGGAGATTAGAGGTCTTCCACTTCATCTTTTGCAGGTTGGTGTGTTCCTGTGAAGATTTCAGCCTTTGGAGGCACTTGCAAACACATCGGTGACTCCATCCGATCAAAGCAACCTATTTCGAAGTTCAGAGACCTATTTTTCATCCATTCCCATCCATCCTTCTTTCCATCCCTTTCATTCTTTTCCATTCCATGAAGTTGTGCAATCATGACTTCATTTCCATCATGGAACTCACATTTACAACAACAGCAATGTTTCCCACCTCCAACATGTTTTTTAAATCCTCCAAATCAGCATTTTGAACAAATTCAAAATCAGCATGCATACCCATATGAGCAGCAATGCCAAAATCAGTTTGGCTATGGAGCTTTCCAAGAGCAAGAGTATGCATATAATGAAGACAATCGAGATGCAAGATGCTGGTCTGCATTGAGAAAATCCAAAAGATGGAGGTAAAGATGGTGCAGTCTAGAGCAACAACTCAAATAAGAGCTTTCAGAATTGGTTACAAGACTCCTTGTCCATGGGGAGGCCCTTTTCCAAGACACTTCAGCCCTCAGGAGAAGCTGGACTTCATGATGAAGATGCTGCCCCAACTCGCACAATGGACAACAAAAATAGAGGCCTACACACTTGGTGTTGAACAACCTTGTCAATTGGTAAGTTCTACACCATTGTCATGCAGTTTTTCTCTTCCCATTACTCAAGCAACATCATCTCATTTGGTATTGCAAATTCTAAACTCCCCATCTGCTGTCCCAAATGTTGATCCCATGTCTCCGCCTCTTAGTCTTCCACCACACCTCAATTCTTCTTTCCTTTTCCTTCCAAACAGTCATCCCCTCCACAAGAGCTAATGAAATACCCCCTCCTCCAAAGAAACAAGAGTTTCTACCTCCACCACCACAAAAATTACCAAATCAATGGAGTTACAACCCATCCCTCCTCTTGCATTCCCAATTCCATGTGGGAATAAGAAATTGCAAAAAATGGCCATGAAGGATAGCAAGAAGAGGAGCCCAGCGAGAAAAAGAAATGATGACAGACAACTTGAGGGTTTGGGCTGCCAAATTTGGGATGACAAAGATCCCCTTGATGGTTAAACCTACAGAAGAGGCTAAGGTTGAACAAATGGTGGTCAGGACTAATTTTGTTGCAGCAGAAGAAGAAGTTCTTGCAGTCCCAACTTGTCCTCTAGAGCAGCAGATTGAAGAGTTTGACTTGACAAACTTCATGCTGGAGGAAGAGTTCAATCAAGAGCAAGATTGTCTTCAAACATTGGAGAAAGGAGAAGCTGCTCCAGATCCAAAAGAAGAGGAGCACATTCTAGTTGTGGAGGAGAAAATTGCAGATCCAAGGGCTTTGAGCACAAAGCAGGCTACAGGAGAACCTTTAGTTCTTCTTTCTACTTCACCTCTCTCAAGTTCTAGTACTGAAGAGGAGTTTGATCTCTCAAACTCAATGTTGGAGGGTGAAAGAAACCATGGTGGTCAAGTTGCAGATCAAGAAGACACCATGGAGGAAGTGGAGCATTTGCAATAGGACAACAATGAGGCAGTTTATCTGTCAGATTTGGAGGACTGTTTTGATGGAGAGGAGCCGGTTGAGTTTCCACCATTCTCTCTTTCATCATCTACATTCCAAATACTCGAGTCTCTTTGTCATGAAAGAGAACATTCATTTGCTGATAGCCCGCATCTTATAGCAGCTCTTTGGAATCAAGATTGGAAGATTTAAATCTTTCATGTTCTTCGTTGGAGGAAGAGAAAGGACAGAGGAATTTCACCATTTCTTCCACACCATCCACTCAAGAAGGTCTACAAGAAGACTCCATTTTGGAGTTGAAAGTCGAGCTATGGGCATATCAAATGGATCATACCTTGCCCAATCGGGTATTTGGCTTCATTGGAGCCAAAGGAGAAGTCACAACTAGTCATGCTTGCTTCACGAGCATGAGGGTGAGCTACAAAGAACCAAGGATCGGTTGTCATACCTCTTCAATCCAAATGCAGAGCAACTAAAAGAGGTATTGAATTTGCCTTCGGTGATGCCTTGATGATCTGGGTGGAAGACTAGCTTCTTGTTGATTTTCCACTCATCCTAACATCCATGATCAGCTCCAAATCAATTGCACGGCTACCACTTTTGAGAAAGGAAGCTATTTCTCACAACCAATCCATAGGTTTGTTTAGCTTACCTTTGCTTCCAGTTAGAGTAGAGTAGGTAGGTTTGCTTTTAGCGAAGAAGTGCTTGTGCACACTTTGCATGTTCCATTTGGAGCATGTATGATTTTCAGTTCTGTACATAGTTTTTGTGGTGCTGGTTTTGCTCTTGCACAGTCCATTTTAGTGGCATTTTGGTGGGAATGACTCCATGTCCAGTGGGATTCAAGCGGTTCAGAGGGAAGTTTTCAAAGTTCAGATCAGTTTTCAGGCTACTACTCATGACTCCATGCCCAATGGATTTCTTCAGGCTACTGATCATTCATCTAGCAGGTAGATGACCCCCATTGAGTCAGCCAAATTGTTATCCAAAATTCATCCCCAGGGTAATTTTGATAACATGCATCGATTACTCAATCCCAGAAAGTATGTTGATTCAAGGCAAAATCATGTTTCGGGGTCCCCTCGGCTTCCTTCTAACTCTCTGTCCAAGAAGAAAACCAAGTGAAGTTTTAAAAATGTGAAAATTTGCAATAGCCGGAGCTTGGGGCCGAAAAAAACAAGAAAATCGGCTAAGTCCTAGTCGGAGTGGTGGTACGGGATAGTTGGGGCGTCGGGACGCGTGGGGAAAAAGCCGAATCAGCGGAAAAAATGAAGAAATTTGCCTAAGTCTTGTTTCACGCGATGCGGGGCAGTTGGACCAAAAGTACGCGCGTGGGATGCGGAGTTTGGTTTAGGCGCAAGTCAGTCCATTTCGGGTGGTTCGGAGATATTTGTCCCAGGCAGTCCAGGATAGTTGGGACAAAATACGCGGAGGACGCGAACCGGCTGGTTCGGCCGAAACAGAGGACTTTCGTTTGGGACATCCGGGCCAAAAGTACATGCGGGACGCGAAAATCTGAAAGAGCCGAGAGTGAATGGAATCTTGCCACGTGTCTTCGCCGCAAAGAGGAACAAGGAAGCCCGAATCGGGCGGTTCGGAGAAATTTGTCCCAGACAGTTTGGGACATCGGGCCAAAAGTATGCGTGGGACATGAAAAGGTGAAGTGGCTGAAAAGAGACAAGGAGGCCCGTGGATGAATCGCAGTGTGACACGTGTCACAAGGGGAAGCGCAATGGAAATTGGCTAAGTGTTTTTTGGCCAAAAAATTTCAAAGGGCAAGGTTTGAAGGGTCGGTGCAGACGAAGCTAATAGACACAGGACACGTGTCCTAAGGTGGGGAAGTTCGGAGCCAGGGAAAGACTTAGGAAAATTTGATAAAATTCTTGGGCCAAAAAATTAAAAGACAAGGATGACCCCGTGCCCCGTCCTCCAACCAGATCACGCCACGTGTCCCGAGTGAGCGGGCGCGGAAAAAAATGGAAAATTTTCCAAAGTTATAAAAGTAAAAATTTTCAAAGGAAAACCCATGGAAAGGGAAGGAGAGATAATTTCTCATCCAATCAGCACCCGACACGTGTCATCCAGGTGGCAGAGTGCGGGAAAAATTCAAAATCCGTTTTGGCCTGTTTTTGCCCTAAATCTTCAGATCATCATATCTTTCGATCCAGAGCTCGGATTTTCACGTTCTTTATATCAATGGAAATCTGGTGAAATTCTCTACACAATTCCAGGGTCAATCTTGCATTTTGGTTCAGTTTGGAGAGAGAAAATCAAGAAATGTCTCTAACACGTGTTAATGGCGTAATCGACGTTTCAACAACCTGTGACGGTTTAATGCAAAATGGAGTTCGCCACTTTTGCCAGGGTTCTCACCCACCACCATAATGAGATAAACTAAATGCGACCTAGAAGTGGTTGGGGTAGATCTGACTTTCCTCTCTCTTCCCTCTCTCATTCTTCCTATATATAAAAAAGAGGGGGTTTCTTTCTAAGGGTTGAACATTCGTGTGGTTCATCTTTTCACTCTGCCCTCCCTTCTTTTCTTCTCCAGGGTTGAAAATGGAGTTTGAACCTCCTCCCCTACTCTGTAATGGTGTTTTTGCCTTTTACCATTAAAATGATGTTCTGTGTAAACTTCTGAAGCAACAAAAACATGTTTCGTGATGCATCTATCCATCCTTGCTCGTTTTTCACTTGTTTCCTTCTTGCCTATCTTCATTGCAGGTATTTGTGCATGTTTGAATGTTCATTGCAGGTTGGAGAGCTGTGTTCATGGAGTTTTGGGACTTTTTACGTGTGAAATATATCCTTGGGCCTTTGATGCATCTGTACATCCTTCCCATTGCTCACCTCTCCTTGTTCCATGGAGTTTGATAGATGTTCAACATTCTCCTTCTCTACGGTGTATCACCGTTTTAGTGTAGGCTCTGTTTTTCCCTTTTTTCTCTCTCTCTCTCTGTGTCTCCTTGGCATGGTTAGATTAGGATTAGATTAGCTTACTCGCTTGGAATAGCTTGTGGCTAGAGATAGTTTAGGAGTAGGAACCAGTACCTTCTCTGGAGATTCCTTTCTCATTTTCACGAGTCCCACACTCAAAGAAAGGATTCAATGTTGTGCAATCACACTAGATGCTAGAGTGATCAACCTAGAAATCGATCGGACCGTCAGGGGTCATTTGTGATTTTTGCATCAACGATGAGCTTTTTACTTACACATATTATCATCCATTCCAGGGGCCCCTTGGATATTTCACTTTGACCTTAATGGCTTATGTTTTAAAACCACAATGTTAAGAAATTTGGTGCTAAGTTTAAAATCAAACATAATTTCTCTATACCTTACTATCCTCGGTCAATGGCCAAAGTTGAGGCTACTAACAAAAAAATTATCAACATTTTATGTAAAACCATCAATAAACATAATACCTGAGTGACATAATTAGATTGTATACTCTCTTTGGGCTTATTAACTAACTCTCACACACCTACGATGCTACACCATTATCCTTGGTTTATGGTCATGAATTTGTTATGCCTTTAGAGCTAGAAATCCCTCCACTTCATGTATCGCTAAAAGATATCATCAAAGACAATGATTATCAATTTTTTTATACGAGTTAGAATTTATTGACTCCAAACATGTCTAGGATTTAGAGCACCTTCATATGTACTCAATATTGTATCAAACATGCCTCTGATAGAAGAGTCCATGCATATGAATTTTAGGTTGGTGACTTAGTTCTCAAAGAAAATTAGAAAAACACTAATGTTAGGCAACATTAAAAGGAAAATTCAAGCCTAATTGGTTAGGCCCCTACACTATTACAAGAGCGATTAAAATCACGTGTCTATCATCTCACCACTCTTGGCGGTAGACCTCTTAAAATTCCTATGAATATTATGCACTTACGACAATATTACACTTAATTTTCATAAACCCTTATGACATTTCATTAAATCATGGTTTCACTTACACTTACATCACATTACATGAAACATTCGAGGCTTGACCCTCCACCATATTTAGAAATTTCTTTAGATCCTCATAAATTTCTCTTGTGTTAAATCTCATGATCTCCCTCCATTATTTCCTAATGATGCACTCATGCTTATAGGTTCACCTTGACTATCAAGGAGAATTTCTACACCGAACCTCACTTTGCACACACACACTAAGGAAATCTTTATTCCCTCCCATTAGTGGCATAATCTCTATCTATTTCCTTCCATGGGTCAATTCTTGGATCACCCTTCCTTATATTTAAAGAATAGGTTTTCATATATGGCGTCGAGGAGGGCCTAAAAATAGAAAAACATTCAAATTTTGTAAAATAACAAAATCAAGACTCTATTTTTATAGCATACATTATTAGCACTTTACATTACACATGTTATTTATTGCTTTCGTTTGATATAAATAATTTATTGTTTACACACATGTGTTCAATACGCATGGTATATTGATCATGATGTGGAACATCCACAAAGAGTGAGTACATGATGACAAGTGTTTGCCTTCCCTTTGCCAAAACTACTAACATCTTTTGTATACTACATCTACGTACTATATTTCTATTATAGTTCCTTTCTTTCCTCATTACACTTGGTTACATATCTATATTGTGTATTTTTATCTTTTGGACTAACATGATTAACACGTGTTTTGTGTTGTGTTTATAGTTATTACAAGATCTTTCTATATCATATGTTCTTTGTTTATTTGGATACACTTTTTTCATACATGTTTTCTAGTTGTGTGTGTATGCTTGTTTTCTCCTCTGATTGTGGCCTAAGGGCCTTGATTATATTGCGAAACCATGGGTGTCCCATAATTATGGTATTATGCCTTGTATGTGGTTTGTATCTCTTATTTACGGGATCATGAGCCTTGATTTTCTTGTGACACCATGGGTGTCCCATGTTTGCAGGAATTTTTCCTTTTGTGTGACATTATTTGATATGTTTTCACTTACTTCTACATCATATGCACTTATTTTCTACTAACACATCGTTTTATATTGTTGTTATTGTTGTTTTGTTGCATTGACATTGTTCTTGTTATTACGCTTCTTGTTTTGTTGCTTTTTTGGTGTTATGGTTCCTACCATGTGCATCTCATTTTGAGATATCGTTTCTTCTTGGTGGCCACCACATCAAATTTTCATAGGTTATCTACATGATATAACATCTCAAACATAGGTATACATCTTTTCTTTTGAGCCGCACACTCAAATTATTCATTGCACATACCTTAAAAGAGGGGGAAAACATCTAAGATTTATTCTACATATCTACTAGATACACGAATCTTTCATGAGAACATACATATTTCGAGGTAGGAAAAATTACCTCAAAATTAGAATCGGGTATAGAAAACTACGAAAATATATAGAAGGTCAAAAATGTCAAGACTGGTCTAGATTGTATGGATGGTTCTAACCCTATCATACGATCTTTCCAAGGGGCATTTTTTCAGTTATCAACATTATCAAGTTTTTCATCTCTATTACAACATTTTCATATGGTTTCATACTCAAATTGACTTAGTTTGGCACAGATTTAGGGGCATGAATTATTTCATTCTCTCTTTCTCCATGATACTCAATTTCACTTCTAGTTTTGGACACATTGGGGGAATGGGTATCCTTTCTCCATTCATATTTCAACATACAATCAATTATATTCAATTTCTATTCAATTGTGCGGTATATGGGAAGAGTATGGGGAATTTATTTCTCTTTTCTAATATGTGTCATAATTTAAAAATTAGGCTTATATCCATCTGTAATGGTATAGTCCATGGGGTTATGGAAGATAGAAAGTAGATAAGTTCTTCATTGGTAGAATTTCCTATCCTTTTGCACTTAAGGGAAGATATCAAAGTTCTTTAAATGGATTTGATACATGGTCTTCCTCTTCAACATGGGTGTTTGACTCCTCTTTTAGTTCTTCTCTTTGAAATTCATGTGTTGGGTTGGTACACCTAATGCATCAAAATTTACTCAACACAAATTGAGACTAATCACCCCGATCCTTCATCAAATTTTGACAAATCCATAATCTCAAGGAATAAGAAATGAGCACATTCCCTTAAAAACAAATGTGTATTTATTCCATCTTTTGCATATATCTTGGCATTTTTATTTGCAAATTTACTTACAAGTACTTTAATTAAATTTTGAGTTAGTTTAATTTCCTATCTTGGGCATTGAATACACTACGTGTGTTGCGGGTTTCATTTTGGAGCATGCTAACACCAACAAAATAGGACACTACAAAACAAAGTTATTGCAGAGAAAAGATAAAGTGTGTCTACACACTTAGGTATCTTTTCCTTTAAGCATGTAATTTCATTTCATACTTAAAGGGGGAAAATGTAGATACTCAAATTTGGAAATCTATTCTTTGATATTTCTTATCTTGATATTGTACATTTTCATGTATGCACTCTCCTCACTCTTTCTTAACACACCCTAATAACTCTTTGATTACTTGCTTATATTTACACAACTTTATGTCATCATTTTATGAAGTTTAACAACATAAAACACCTCTAGAAACATCCATCCTTTGACCCATGAAGTCAAAACATGATTTTCCCTCTCGGTCAAAACCACCATTTTTAGTTGGATTGTACAATTCTACCAAAGCCCGACTCTACTACATTGTTTTGGACCGACACATTGTGCACTAAAAATTTCAATTCCATCATCTTCATATGGACTAATATTCCCCCTTGGTCAGCCTTTCATGACATAATAACCTTCAGAAGCATATATAAGCAAGTAAATCATACCTCATTTGGTAACTTGACACTTTAAGAACTCCCATGTAAAAGCAAGAAAAAAGGCACTCCAAGCTCCCTAAATTGTGAAATAACTCATGCATATCCATTAGGGAAGACTCCTCTATAGGTTTGAAGTCTCCTTCTAGGTTTAGGAGTCTCCATCTTCTTTCCACAAGCAAGCAAAGTGACCCTTCCCAAGTATTTGAGCAAGTGTGAAACTCAAGTTGAAGCATTGTTAAAGCATGATTATCAAGTTCTTATTACAATACAATAGATATAACATGCTAGAGAGAAAATGTGTGGCTTGATCCCTCTTTAGAGTAGTGGCAACATCGTGGTGCATAGGGTGCCCACAACCCACCTAACTTTGTTTTGTAGGAACTCCTTCTTGCACTACAAGGGTTCTAGGGTTTGAATAGAGATTACAGAGCCATTTTGAAAGTAAGTGAAGAATATCGAAACACAATTACATCCATTTCTTGGTAGGTGAAGCACTCAAGAAGTTAGATACCATAGATAGCAAGTAGGTCTAAGACCATACATAAGGGTCATGATTGTATGGATGTTCTTGACCTAGTTTTATAGTTTTGAATAGGTTCGAGTCTAGGTGTATAATTTTATGTAATGAATAATTTACAATCTCAAATCAACTTATTATTATATTCAGATCACTCGAGTCTCATGATCCACACAAAATCAACTAAGTGCAATTATCCTTTGTGTTTTTAATAATTGTTGAATCAATCATCAATTTGAAAAGCGTTATTATGATTTATGCAATTAATATTAGAAGTTAACTAAATCGGAGTATCCACATGTTGCATTATTTGTTGATTTTTATGTATGTTAATTAGAAACACACTTAAAAAATTAAAAGGGATTGAAATAAAAATTCACAAAAAGTGAAATCAACCACCAAGAAACTTTTCTCTCAAAAAGTGAAAATCGGTGATGTGTTCTTATTTTTGAAAGGAATGTTACATTTCATTCAAAATAATGGATGCATATCTATCGCTATGATATATGGTTATAATTTGTGATTGAGAAGAATTGTTGGTGCTTTGGGAGAACCAATTCCACGTGGGTAGTAGTAAAATGGTTGTACATCAACGATCAAAGAAACTATAGGTATCGGATGTGTGCAAATTGTTAGAATTTTCTCATTTTAATATACTTTGGAAAAATATGTATCAATGTGAATAATTTCAAACAATTTTTTAAAAATAACTCCACCATGAGCTAAAACCCAATTCTAACTCTTGACATGTGGATATAATTGCAATATTGACCAGAGAGTCTATGTTGACACTTAAAACATCACGACACTCATCAACTCCATGAATTGAATGTTCTCATAACAAAGGGAACAAAAAATTATTAAATTGGTTGTAATAATGGTGAATTGTTTGAAATCCAAGAAGATATTTAAGATTAATGAAGGTTCACCAAACCAAATATAGAGAGCCAAAGCTAAAAGCAGTGAAGGCTAAGTTTTGAAGCTGATATCACATCCTAAATCCCACATGATCAATGATTGTAATGATAGGTTCAAAGACTAGTGCACTCCTAAACCAAACCTTGATCCTAGATGTAAGTGGAGAAAACTAAGGAGAATGTGGTATTGATATGAAAGATTAGGAAATTATTTGATATTTACATAGAAGAGAGATACACATAACCCAATCTTAATCCAAACAAACCTATGACTAGAATGAAGCTTATCACCCAAGATCAAACCATAAGAATTACATCGCATGTAAAAGAGAATAAAAATGAAGTGTGAATAATGAGCCCAAGTCCAAGAGCTCTACTAGATGAGAGTACTAATTTGAATACCCACGGAAATTTGAAGGTGGTAAAGATGTCTCTCCAAGCCATACTATGAGATGGATGATGAAAAATACTTAAAACATTGACATAGATAAATCTTTAAATGGAATAAAAAAATAGAATAATAATATCTTATTATGTCGTTGATACGGTGGTATCATAATCAATAACTCGTGGTCCACTAATTATACTTTGGAAAACACCTTTAGTGTAATAAAAATAATTACGCACCTAAAATTCTTGATGAATTTCAAGACTTCATTCTTAATATGGGTTTTGGAGTGTGAGAACCAATTCCAAGATTCACAAAGATATATTTGTGTAAAAACTCAAATTTGGTAAATTATTCTTTTCTGATGATAAGTTTGGTGCATTCCCTTGCTAAGATAAAAATTCACATTCTAAGCTTGATCGTGAGATATTCTATCTCTCTCTTAACTTTCTCATATCTACGTGCTATGTCATTCATCTAAGAAATAATAATTAACCAAAGAAATCATTTATCTTCAGGTATCATTCCATAAGTTTTGATTTCACATCATGCATTTACTATCTAAAACCATTTAAATTGGGTCCATAACAAATGTAACCATCCTAGTCGATATGTACGGTCTTGGACCCTCTTATCTTATGAATCTATTTCTAATTTAAATATCTTATGTCTCATTTCATTTTTTCTAGGTTATTCTTTAACATGACATTTCACTTGTGAAATCCTATATAAGTAATTCAATATCACTTCATACCTCACTTGGTACTTTCATAATCTCTTATTGAAAATATCAACATAAAAGCACTCAAGGCTCTTCTAAATATTCCCAAATCAATTAAACATCATTTAGAAAAATCACTATATAATTTTTAAAGCACTCAATTAAGTCAAGATATAGTTTCCTCCATTTCCAAGCATGGAAAGGTCCTAGAGCTATGTTTTAGCAAGAAAGCAAGTCACTACAAACATTGTCTAAGGTATTGAGGAGAAAAGGGTTTAGTATAGAATTTGAAGCACACTACATCACACTACTATAAAATTAGGTACATTCTCTTTTCTATAGTTACCTTGTCACCTTTGTGTCAAGAGACACAATGACAAACATATGGGTTGGCATAGATTGTACTCACAAATGTACAAAGCACTAGGATAACTACATGAGGATTTCTCCCTCTCGAGGGTATGTAGTGCAGCAGTTGGATTGGTTCAAGAATGGTTTATTTCAATGGTAGTCCAACCTCACCCACATACCAATTTCTCATTTTTATATAATGCTTTAATGAAGGGTATTGCACGGTATTTAGGGTTTCCACTTTTTGTGAGTCATTACAAGTTGTTTTGAGGTGGTGTGAGCTAGAGTGACATACGAAAATTCATATTTCCAAATAAGAAAAGGGTAGGAGAAGTTACATAACCTCATTGTAAGTAGGTCTAAAACTATACAAAAGAGGGTAGCACTATCTGCATGATCTAGGTAGAGTTGTAGGTTTATAGACAAAGATAATTTCCAAATACAATATTAAAAAGAGAGCATCTTCAAGTTCACATTAACTTAATCACACAACATGAACATCTATATCTACTTTGTTCAATTTTGTACAACTAAGGCCTTATTTCCTCTTATGTTTCCAAGGTATCATTGTATCTCTTATTGTTTCTGCAAGTATTAATGCATTATTCGATTGTGCATGGTTGTTTATAGACTAATTATTTCATAATAACCCCTATAATTAACCTTTGCATCCTATATATTTGACTATATCACATATCTTATTTATATTTGTGTGTAAAATTTTTTTGAATGTGAATCTTGATAAAATTTATCACTTTGTTCAAACCCTAGTTGTTTTATTTATCTATGTGTCATCACGAATCTTGGCCTCTTTTGTAATATTTGCATCAATATTAAGGGTTTGCAGCTTCACCTTTGTATAGGCTACTATCCTTTTAATCGTGTCCATGTTCATGCATAATGTGAGAGAGGGGACACATATAATTCTAAGTTTCAAGGTAAACCTACTCACACAAACAAACCCCATGACAATAAGATTGATTCTAAACTTGTTTTTAATGTCATATCACAACCTACAAAGCTTTAATTATAAGTGTTAGGAAAATGAAGGGAAATATAATTAAAAAATTATATATCTAAAAATAAATGTCAAATATTATTGATTTTAGTATGCAAATTATATAATGTAATATCATGATTTGAAAGAAAATAACAATCAAGCAAAGAGACGGTAATACCATATTTAAGTGGGGAAAACCTAAAGGTAAAAACCCCCTTTGAATAAAGCACTATCTGCTAATAATAATTTTTGATAAACTTTTACCCATCACTTCCACTTCACTCGTTGGTCTCTGGAATGAGTGCAGAGCTAGTTCTCACACTCATTCAATAAAATAATCATGGAATGATATTTCAGTTTGTATAAATGTAAACATTGCATATATAGCCCAATCCCGAGAGGGATCACACAAATCAATATGGGTGGGTGAATCAGTCGATCCACTTCACTCTTAAATATGGAATATATTTATAATAAAGTTTGATGAAAAAACTTTAATATAATATTGGGGCATACTACTGACAGTAGATATCCCACCTAAAATTATCACCTCATGCAATCCCCTTTATTAAGTGGAGAAGAACACACAAAAAACATGGTGAAATTTGTTCCTTATGCCAAAATGGATGACATCCAAAACACATGTGTTCAGCGGGGTTTTCAACTCTCGTTACACTATTGGAGGGTTTGTAATTTTTGGTACACTAAAGTAGAGTTTTTCAAGTTTTTCAACTCTGTAGTATACTACCGCAGTGTCCCACGGACTTATACAAGCCACACACAATTTCTCCATGGGTTTATAGTTCCACATGCACTAAAGTAAAGTCCCATGGGTTTTTCAATTCTCAGTACATTACCGTGGTGTCATGTGGACTTATAAAAGCCACAAACAACTAAAACATATTACAAATTTTATTAGGACTATGAGACACATGTCCATGGTTCAAAACAATGTTCAAGGATCCTATAAAATTTACGATACAAAGGAACATATACAAAATAAATTATAAGGACAAGTGCTTTACATATGAAGACTTATATCAGATTATGGAGCCTTTTATAAACAAGGCATTCCCATAACTAATGTTTCACTAGGATTTACAAGTAACTTCACATAGTGTGACACATTTACTTATTACAAAATTGAGGAAGTATTAGAATTTTTCAACATGCCATTAAGAGGTGGAATTTTCATGCACACTCCCCCTCAAGGGAAACTATGATAGGCCCAAAAAGACACATAATTTATAGAACTTTACTGAAAACAACGACTTTGTGAAGATATCTGTAACTTGATCTTTAGTTGAACATAACTTGAGATCAATATCACCATTCAGGAATTTCTCTCGAATAAAGTGCATATGAACTTCGATATGCTTGGTCCTTTGATGCTGAAATATATTCTTTGCAAGAGAAATGCAACTCTAGTTGTCACATAGAAGAGTAGTTCTCCCTTTGACACCCATATACAGTTCATCCAACAATATTTTTAGGCGCATAACTTCTTTTGCGGCTTAGAGGCACTTTTATACTTTGCTTCAAAGAGAAGAGATAGAAAATGTTGGTTTCTTCTTGCTACTCCAAGTGATGGCACCTACACCCAACTTGAAAACATATCCAGAAGTAGAATTTTTATGTGCATTATCACCAACATAATCAAAATCACAATAACCAAATAATTGTGCATCATTAGAAGAAGAATAAAACAAACCATAATTGACTGTTCCTTTAATATATTTCAAAATTATTTTAGCCATTTTCCAATGATCCTCATAAGTTTCTTGCATAAATCTTAAAATTACTCCTACTACATAAGAAATATCAAGTCTAGTAATAGTCAAATAAATTAGACTACCAACTAGTTGTCTATACAAAGTAGGATCAAATTTAGCACAAGATTGTTTAGGATTTAATTTAACACCAAATTTAATAGAAATTACAACATGCCTATAGTTAATCATGTTAAATCTTCTAATAAAATTCATGTTATTCTAAGATTGAGATGCAACAATAGACTTGTGATCTTGAAATATAAGCGTTGTATATATCTGTCCCCAGGGTAGATATAGACAAGCGATAAGAATATGGAAAAAAGAAACTCAAAGCCCGACGAAAAAGTTGCACCTTGGCGCACGTAAAGGGCGCATGACATAGAGTGTCGACATGGAAAAATTTATGCCTTGGCGCACGTAAAGGGTGCATGACACAGAGTGTCGACATGGCAAAAGTTGCGCCTTGGCGCACGTAAAGGGCGCATGACACAGAGTGTCGACATGGCAAAAGTTGCGCCTTGGCGCACGTAAAGGGCACATGACATAGAGTGTCAACATGGAAAAAGTTGCACCTTGGCACATGTAAGGGTATGTCGACATGAAGATGGATGCGCCAAGGCACATCTTGGGAGGCACTGACATTTTGAGCAAGCGGGAAAATGGACCACGACCTAGATATTGAGATGGCCATAACTTTTCACTGGGGAGCTCGGATTAACACAAGGTTGGAATTTTCAGAAATCCTACGAGGTCCTCTTTCCAACTATGATTGGATATCTTTAATTGGGTGAGAACAAATTCTTAAAAATAAAAATATAGTTTTCCACTTTTTGGGTTTCTTAGGGTTCTCACCTACCACCATAATGAGATGAATTAAATGCAACTCTTTGGGGTGGTTGGGGTAGATTTGGAATTCCTCTCTCTTCCCTCTCTCATTCTTCCTATAAATTGTAAGGAGGGGCTTCTTTCTAAAGGTTGGACATTCTTGTTTTGCCCCTCCCTTCTTCTCTTTGGTAGGTGAATTTGTGGAGTTCAAACCTCCCATCTAAAACTGTGATGCAACTTTCCCTCTTGGAATTTTGTTGTGTATTGTATCAATCTTTGGAGCAAATAATGCATGCTTGTGGATGATTCTCAACCCTCTCTATATTCATTTGCATCCTCTTGATCTTTCACTACAAATTTGGTTATCTATGCATGATCTTGCATTGCATTTTAATGGTTTGTGTTTATTGGTAAGACAGATGTTCTTCATTCTCGGTGCATCACCTTTGTAGTTTAGGTTTTATTTTGTGCATCTTCTTACCCTATCTCCTTGGAAAGTTAGTTTAGGTTTTGAGTAAACCCTCTACATTTTTACATGTGCATCCGAAGAGAGGAATAGAAGCGGCCTTCATCCAGGAGAGCTTTTCCGATATCGCGAGGTCCCACACTTGGGAAAAGCTCCATGTTATGCAATCGCATGAAAGTCTCAACCCATCAAGTTACGGACATTCTGTGTAAGTCTTTGTGATTCACCATCAACAATAACCATGCCAAGGAAGTGATTTAATAAACCTAAATAAACAAAATTAAATTTTTATCACTTTGTTGGTAATCAAAATATCATCTACATACAAAACAATAATGATAATATGATTGTTTTCATACTTAAAAATAGATCATTATCGGGACATGAGTTAGTGAAACTAGGATATTGAAAAAAATGTTAATTTTAACATACCAAGCTCTAGGGCTTCTTAAGACCATACAAAGAATTTTTAAGCTTATAGACATAAAGTTCTTCACCATGTTCTTCAAAACCTTTAGGTTGTCTCATGTAGACTTCTTCTTTTAAGTCACCATTAAGAAAGACATTTTTAACATCCATTTGGTGAATCTCCCAACCATATTGGGCAGCCAATGAAAGAATAATTCTAATAGTGCTCATCTTAGCTACATGAGAAAAAGTCTCAACATAGTCAAGACTAGGTTTCTGATTGAAACCATGAGCTACCAACCTTACCTTGAAATTTTAAATTTATCCTACAGAGTTATATTTGATCTTATACAACCACCTAGATCCTACAATGCTTCTCTTAGAAGGAGGAGGGACTAGTTCCCAAGTATTATTTTTAATCAAAGCATTGTATTCATATTTCATAGCTTGAATCCATATATCATCTTGTCAGGATTCTTCAAAATATTGTGGTTCACCTCATAAAGGGTCATCAAGGCATGATAAGAATGTTGACTTGAGTATCCTTTCTAAGACTAACAAGATAATAATCCTTAACCAAATTTTGAGCCCATTTAGGAACTTTGTGATGCAAGAAATTTGAGATGACTCCCCCTCAATCTCCATCATAACTATATCAAGGTAATCGGCCTCTTGAACTTCTATTTCTATAATGTTAGGAGGGGGATTATTAGGCTCTATCTCAAGAGAAATAGAGGAGGGTTCATGAGAAGCATCACAAAATGTCTTTTCTAAGACTTGAACATTTTTGTTTTCAACAATGTCATGCTTGAAAGGATCATAAACTCTTAGTCCTTTAGTTCTACAACCATAGCCAACAAAAATACAAGAATAAGAGGTTGGATCAAGATTCTTCCTTTTGTCTTTTGGAATGAAGATAGAAGAAAAACTACCAAATATTCTTAGGTGAGAAATATATAGTTTTTTCTTTGTCCATACTTCATGAGGAGTAGATTGATGAAGATATTTAATAGGAAATATATTAAGAATATAGAAAACAATATTCATAGCTTCAGCCCATAAGAACTTAGGCATTAGAAGCATGAATCATAGTTCTAAACATTTCTAAGACAATCCTATTCTTCCTTTCTACAATGCCATTTTCTTTGAGGGAAATAGGGAGTAGTCAATTCTCTTTGAATCCCACATGACACACAAAAATTATCGAAAATAAGATATTCACCTCCATTATCAATCCTAATTCTCTTAATTTTAGATTAGAAGCATTTTCAACTAAATCTTTAAATTCTTGAAACTTAGACAAGACATCAGACTTCTTCTTAATAAAATAAGACCAAGTCATTCTAGAGAAGTCATCAATAAATAAAAAAACATACAAAGCTCCAATGAGAGAAGGAACCTCAAGTGGACCTCTCACATCACTATGAATTAGTTCTAATAACTGAGAAGAATTTGGATCATGATGTTTGTGAAATGGTTGAGCATGTTGCTTACCACATAGGAAACTTTCACAAGTTTCATGATCTGAATTTATTTTGGAAGAACAACAAAAGATTTAGTCTAGACATTTCATACAAGCTTTTGAAATTTACATGACCAATTATTTCATGCCAAAGCTGAATATCATTCTAGAAGAGGAAGAAAAACAAGATTCAGACACAAAACCATCAAAGATATACAAGCCATTTTTCTAAATACCAAAAGCAATAACATTATTGAACTTATCTTTTACATACCATTTATCTCACAAGAAAACAAATTTATAATTTTATTTAGTTATGAGAGCAAGATAGAAGATTATTTTTCAGTTGAGGAACATATAAGACATTCCTAATTACACCATTTAATAGTCTAACATTGCCACAACCTTCAGATTTAATAATAGAATTATCTCCTAGATATATCTTTCTCACATTTAACTATATATGAGAGGATACCAGGAGTACAAGTCATGTTCCTAGAGGCACCATTATCAAGAATCCATTCATTTAATTTGAAGCTAAAAGGGTAGTATACAAGGCAATAGGCTAGCCACATTTTCTTGATTTTGCTTGATTTTTTGATTTTTCTTATGATTATTAGGCTTGTTGTTATTATCATTCTTGACTGATTTGTTAATTTTACTCTACAATCAGATTCTTTATGCCCAAATTTTCCACATTTTTTTAAGTTCCATTGAATTTGACTTTAAAATTCTATTATTTTTTAACAAAATTAGGATTAGGACTTGATTTAAATCTTGATCGATGTTAGAATTCTGATTAGGATTGTTATTATTCTTATTTTGAGAATACTTTGATTATGAGAGAACAATTCTTGAGAAGATAATTTATTTGAATCAAAATTCTCCATTACATACTCTTCTTGAATTAACAGAGAAGACAAAGTGTCTAAATCAGGTAGATCATTCTCATTTATGATACTTAGAGTTAAGAATAGAGATATAATTTCTAAATTTTTCATGAATGTTTATTTGAATTATGAAGTATACAAAAGCTTATCTTGAAATAATTCATAGTTACATCCATCTAATTGAGCTTTAATGTTCTTAATTTTAGCTAGAATAATTGACTAGTTTATCATCCCCTTTCATAAGAGTTGTAAACAATTCCATAATAAGCTTAATTATTTTGAAAACTAATTCCTTCATGCATTGTCTCTAATTTCTTCTAGGCATTAGCAAGTGAGTCCATATGACCTATATGCATTAAAATTCATCTTTATGCTTTGAAAAGGATGAAATAGCTTCCTGAGATCTATGAGAAAAGGATATAAGGTTTTTAGGGGGATTGTCTTTCTAGTGGGTCGTGTCTCCACACCAGTCATAAGACCCCATAGATTTTTAGCCATAAAATAAGATTTTAATAGAAATATCCATATGCTATAATTGTTCCATTTATAAGCGAGACTTATCTAATGAAAACATAGCAGAACTAGCCATTTTAATGCTCAAACGGAAATGGAGACAAATATAGCTACAAATTTGAATCAAAGAAGCCAAAAAAAGAAAAAATACAACCTACAAATCTTCTTTTTAGTTATATTCTTGCAAATAGATTAGCAAAAAATAAAAACATGTAGTAGAGCAAAAGATCTAAGATTTTCAAAATTTGGAATCCGTAAGAGATGAAGAAAAATAAAATACCCACAAAACACAAACTTTGAAAACCATTAAATGAAATGAATAAAATTAGAAAACACATGCTTCACCCAGGAAAATTTTGAAAGCCACAATACACAAGGAAATAAAATCTGACACCGCTAAAAGCTAAATACATGTGTAGTTAAATAATTGGTTCAATTTTTCACAAATCGACATGATTAAAACAAGGAAAAACAAAATGGAAAGGAATGTGGACACGTTATGTTGGCTTGATTCATTGAACATGATAGACTAACAAATTCTTAGTCAAACAATGCCACTTGTCAACGATCTAATGGATGACAAAAGACACTTTGGTGACTTTCCACTAACTTTAAATAAATGGATTTGGGTGGACTTAAAGTCATTGGGATAATAAGCTAAAAATAAAATAAAATTGGGTCTGAAATCTAAAGACAAGTGTCACAATATAAGAGGCTAAGCCAAAGCAAAGACTAACACCCTGACACTTGTGAAGACTAACACAAAAAAATTAATGCATGTGTCCCAATGCAATTGGTTTCACTTCTTTAGTCAAGTGCAACTAAAACTACTTAAGGTAGAAATGGACACACTTAAATCCTTTTAAATGGCTCTCTTTTCACAAGAATGACAAATATTGAAAAATGCAAAAAGGTGGCTAATTCTTATTGGATAGCTCACTAACAAATGAAAAAAACTGATAGATGCAAAATATGGAGCAATTATATTGGCTTGGATTTCACAAATGAAAATGGAAAACTTAACCAAGTTTGACAACGTGAAGAACACACATAAAGCCCTTATTGGATCACGTTTCACAACCGAAAACAAAATGAATTTGCAAAGTGCGTGGAACAACCTTATTGGTTTGTAAATTTCAAAATGATGAAAGATAAAAAAAAGATGACAAATGTGAAGCTAGATGGCAAAAATTATTAGATCAAGCGCCAAAGCAACGGAACTTGAAAAAGTGAATGAAAGACTGATAGAGTGAAGCCACTTGGCACTCTATGAGTGGATTTGGCTTCACAAACATGAAAAAAGGACAATGAAGCTATTTGGAGAAATTTTATTGGTCCAATTTTCGTAAAAATAATAGGATCTAAATAAAAAATGATAGATTGAAGCTAGATGGCATAAAATGATTGGATCAGATTCACAAAAACAAATCTAGCAAAAATAAATATTTATAAAGTTGGGGCAGATTTAAACACTTTGAACTAACTAGATCTAAAGAGATCTTTTGGATCCACAATTAAAAATAACTATAACGGATATAAATGGCGTGAAAAACTTAAAAAACTTGCAGAAGATAGATTTAAATAAAAATGCGTAACTAGATGCAAAACAAAGATCTAAGCCAAAATTTCTCAAACATGATCTAAACAACCATTTAAGCAATATTTTCAAAAATATTTAGGTAGGAATTGGAATTTTAAACTGGTTAGCTTGAAGATGATTATGGAGCAATTAGGGATTCACATATCGTAAATAGACTTCAAGCTTATTTGCTCTAGCTAATCAAAATATTCTAGATTAATCTTGCACATGCATAATCACTAGCTCACGATACCATGTCGGAAAATGAAGGAAATATAATTAACAAATTATATATCCACAAAATAAATGTCAAAGATTATAGATTATAGTATGCAGATTACAAAATGTAATAGCATGAGCTGAAAGAAAATAACAATCAAGTAAAGAGGTGGTAACACTGGATTTAAGTGGGGAAACCCCAAAGGTAAAAAGCCCCACTGAATAAAGCACTATCTGTTATTAAGAATTTTTGATACAAATTTTACCCAACACTTCTACTTCACTCATTGGTCTCATGAATGATTCCAGAGCTAGTTATCACACTCATTCAATACAATAATCATGAAATGATATTTCATTATGATTTTAGTCTTGATATTAGTCTATAGAAATGTAATCGTTGCTAATATCCAATCTCGAGAGGGATCACCCAAATCAATATGGGTGGGTGAATCATGAAGAGCCGCTTCACTCTTAAATGTGGAAGATCTTCATAATAAAGTTTGATGAACAAACTTTAATATAATATTAGAAGCGTAAATCTTGCGGTGGTAGATATTCCACTTTACATTATCACCCTAACAACAAGTTTATCAATAATAATTCACACGCTTGTCTTGCCTAGCTTGTCTAGTGCTTAACACTGATTACTTGGCGTGCAATATTGTATCTATCCCTCAGGGACATGAGTTTAATACAAGTAATCCTCATAGTATCAATTTTGATGCTAACACATATTGTGATTATCATAGATGTATTGGTCATACTACTAATTGATGTGTTAATCTTCAAAATATTAAGTAATACCTTATTGATTCTAATCTTTATTAAATGGGATGTACCCGTTGAATCTAAGCCTACTAATGATCATAATAAGCTACATGACCCACTACTTGATCGAACATTGCCAAATATCATTTAGAGGCAGCATCATGGTTATCATGTGGTATCCCCCCTTCTTATGATCTACCATAAGATGCTATGTGTGGTATTGTTATTATTATGCCACCTCTCTCTGATTATTACTTTTGATGACAATGATATGGACCATAATATTGTTTTGGATACACTTTATATTTGTGCTTTCGTTGGTGAAAAAATCCATAATTTTCTAATTGATAAGTAATGTTAAATGTAATGTGTGTAGTTTTAAGTTATCAGTGCTCCCTTAGATATACTAAAAAACAAGTGACATTTAATACTCAAGCAAAACTTGGGCATATTGTTAAAATTCACATAGCTAGCTCTATTATATGGCTATTCCATTCTTGGTGACTTATTTTATTGGCTCATGTGTTCTTACACCCTAATTATATTACGTTATGGAAAGTACACAACAATATATAGGATGTAAGGGTTCATTACAAGAGGATATTTTGATCTAATAAATTCACAATCAACGATAAATAATCATAACAAAAAAGTTAACACTTGTAATAATGATAACCAAATAGATTAAAAAATCAAATATACAAGGAGATGAAGAAGCGCATGATCAAAGATACGAGATTCTTAATTATTAATACTAGAGTTGGAAACTAAGTTGATGTAAGTCTATACTTACTCTATCTTGAATGGTTGATAAATATTTACCTTTATGTACAATATTGGACACTTTCATAGTGAGCTTATATAACTTTTTGTGTATTTCACCTACTTAGAAACGTGCCTCAATGTAAGTTTCTCATGTTCACGCATGACTTTGTAATGAACTATAATAAAGTGGAAACCCTAGATACCTATTTAGGTCATATTTTATACCCTTAGACCAATAGTCTAAACCCGTATGTGCGTCGGCCTATCACCCGGCGAGGCCCAGGTGCTCACCCAAGGCACGCGTGGGCATCGATTCTCTCCTTTATGTGAGTCTTATGAGAATGCATCATCTTATAACATATATTTAAATGGAAATGAGCAGAAATAACCATGCCATATCCTAGAACGAGTTATCTTATTGCATCAGAAAAGGGAAATAACAAGCAGCATAAGGAAATAGCTCATACAGAAAGGAAATACATTAGTATACTTCCAAAACATAGATGATTTATAACAGAGCATTGTATTCATATTAAGAGATTCAATAACCACATTACAATCCTTGGGTTCATAATCAGACCCCATATGATAATGTAGAGCCAAGTCATGCATCATAACTATACCATGTTCATCACATTACTAGAGAAAAATGTAGATCCATTCCCCTAAATGCACCATCATCCCTATATGCTCTTATTCCCCACCCATAGAATCCTCCATTCATTTCTACAGAGCTTTGCCTCTCTTGACTCTATGTATTTCTTCTCTGGGAACTTGTATTTATAACCTTAGCACCCACCACCATGCCTTTCGGGAAGTTACAGTTGGCCACAAGTAGTGTCGAAGTGGTCCTCCATGGGAGCATGCCTTCTCAGATCCGAGCTCTCCACTTCTTGTAATGATGTCTTTTGGAACCTTCTATCATATTCTTGGAATATTCCCTTTTTGATCCATAGTCGCCAGGTTAGCACCTTATCCACAAGGGTCATGCTTTTCTCGTGTGCTTCCTGAGATGCCAAATGTGACTAAGTACAAAACATGTTTTGCCTTACGTGCACGCGCCATGTGTTCTACTAAAAAACCTTCCGGAACCCTTCCTACGCACCTTGACCCACGCGCCCACATGCCTTCTTGTACTTAGTTGATATTTTGGGGCCCGACATTACCCCACACTACACTGTTCTCTGTCTTAAAAACACTCTTCGATAAAGAATTAAAGAATGGTGGATCCTTACAAATGGTTGGAATGGAAGAATGAAGGAATGAAGAAATGGGAAAAGAATGAAAGAATGGGAAATTTATTTACTTCTGGAGGAGGAGAGGGAAATCCTTCCCTAATTTGCTTCGAACTTTCCCCAAGTGTCGACCTCGTTCTACACTTGCTTAACATGAGGTCCCCACCGGGCGCTCACTTCTTCAAAACTAATCTCCTCTCCCTTAGTGATTATTGTCTCCATAATATCCTCCAGATTTCTTTCCCAAATCCTCGAGCACATCCATCCTCACGAGTGATTTAAGGTTATAATTCCTTTATCTAGTTCTTGATTGAGCTCGTAAGGCCTTAATGGCCTCGATTTCTTTTCTCACCTCTGTTAGGATCTTGTCTCGCTCGGACTTGTTCCCACTTGTTATTTTCTTAGAATTCCTTGAGTTCCACTTCATGGGTGGCCACTAAGATACTTGTCACTCTATCCCTATTCCCGTAATTATCATAGGTAGCCTCGGTAACTTGTGCGGTGGCTTTTACATCAGTGAGGATTTTGTTGTAATGAGCTATAATTTCCCAACCTTCATCTTATTTTAGTTATCTTGGCATGCCTAATGGTTCCTCTGCTAATTCTAGGGAAAGTGGCCACCTCTCCATAGTGAGTATGTGGGTCAAGTCCTTTAGGAATGGCAAGGATGATCCATACTTATTACGCGGGTAGTGTTACGTCTAGATGCTTTAAGACGGTGACATCTCGTGATCATCTCTATATTTTTGTATGCCTTGTGCACTCTTTCCTTTTCATCCTTTAGCTCATGCCTTAACTGAGCACTGATTAGTTCCTCCTACTTTAGGTCCTTTATTTTCTTTAGGAGCTCCTCCTCCCTTTTCTCCAACTCTACCTCTAGGAACTTCACCCTGTCATTTCTCCCAAAGATCTGGCTTCAACCTCAACTAAAAATTTATTGAGTGCATTGTAGATTTTCTCATCTAACATGTTGAGCATTCACCAAGGGATTTATCTCTTTTGTTTTTGCCACTTTCATAAATGCCCCTTGGCTTACCTCAAATTCAGGCTCATCAATGTGGGACTCAAATGCCCATGACAACTTTTTCCTTATCGAGGGTATGCACCTTCCTCATCAAATGAAGCCATGGCTAAAAAGTTGTTTTATTGGCACAATGCTCTCGGAAGTGTGAGCACAACACCTTGTTCAGATCATCAATCTAGTTCATTCCTTGAAATTGTGTTGCTTACGTGCTCTTTTCCATGTGCATGCAGCTTTTGGAAAGATTACAGTGAAATTGAGATCTCCTCCCATGCTGCCATATTCTTTTCTATGCTTTCCTCCCAACTTCCTTTAGCACCACATCCGCACTGCGTTTAACCTCTTGTTCTACTAGGTCCTTGATGATTTTTTCCACTTCTTTCTTTGCAGCCTCATCTATCTATTCCTTCATGAGGCTTGGGGTCCTTTGATCTTTTGTAACTTCTTCCCCACCTACCCCCTTGCCTTGGGTCTCAACTTCTTCTTCATCCTTCTTCTCCTCATCTCCTTGATATAATCATCTCCTTCTTCTTTAGAATCATGTATCTCATAGACAGGATGGTCTTCACCTCCTTCTGGCTCATCATCATCATCTTTGTCACGATGTAGGCATCTAGGTCTTCTATCTCTTCTGAATCGGCCTCATCCATCACCTTCTGCTTCTTCCTTACTATGGATTCTTCTCTTTCTTTTTCTTTGACAAGTGATGTCTTCATTGGTGATTCCTCCTAGGTGAGGGGATCTTCATGCTCTAGTGCCTCTTCTTCTGGAGTCTTTTCTTTGACTGGAGACTTCTTCCTCCACACGTAAGTACTAGGATTAATGCTTTTCTCGTGCACGCTTACTATATCGTGTGGTTTGAACACTTGGTGCCTTCTACACTTCTCTTTCCTTCTTTCTAGGTGTGACCTTCTTACTTCTTGTAGGGTCTTTGGAATGGAGACATCTTTCTCCAAGTAATCACCTTATTCAAAATTTGTCCTTATGTGCGAGATACACCCTTGCTCATTGTGGTCCTTCCTGTAATTAGAAGCATTAAAGGCTTCATCATTTGTATCTCATGGGAGACATATATCTCCATGTATGCGTAATTATTTTGGTAGACCATCTTCTAATGCAGCTTGTGGTGGTCTATATCTACCTCACTAAGGTCGAACCTTAGTCTCTTGGCCTCCTTGAACTAATTAACTCTGGCTTGGAAGTATAACGGTGAAGGAGAAGGGTAGCTTGCACCACGGACTCATATTCTCATCTGTCAACATAAATCTACCAATGCAGAAGTGTTGGTACACTAAAAATTCTACCTCTCCACTCATGAGTGTGGGAAAATGCTATGGGATCCTCCACTCAGCCCCGAATGCATCACGCATTCACTTATACCACTTCTCCAGGTGCGCCTTGTGAGTGGTCATCATGGTTTCACAAGTATATTTCACAAACCTTTTTTCTGGGTGAGGGATCCTCTTCTGGATACTCCTAAACAAATTTTTTTGGCCCTTCGGGAACTCCAATCTCTAAGAACACAATAGTGAGGAGGAATTTACCGAAGATTATCTTCTCTCCCTCCTGTGTGTTGCTTATAATTTCATCCGCGATGAAAGCGGACAAGTTATTAATGGTTCCTTCTGATATCTTTTCGGCATACATTTAACCATGCCTTGTTCACTTGTGTCCATCATTCCTAGTCATTAAGCTTGGTGACTAAGTGCGTGACCATCGTCATCACTGGATCCCAGTATCTTGACAATGTCAAAGTATCATGACCCCTTCTTGTAGTCATTCACTACCGGCTGATCTCCTTGATAGCCTCCTTTTCACTTAGATCATCATGATTCCTATCTACCATACACCGAGGCATGTGAACTTTAATATCGGTTGTGGTGTGATGCACATCTTGCGCTACTTGAAAAAAATGATCCTCATGCACCGTGACATCAACCATTGATAAAGGCACCCGTGCTTGAAAAAGTATGATAACTCATATAATTACAATAGTCCCGGCCTTCTCAATTTGACCTTCACCTCATCATTGTAAATGGGCATTCCATCCAGCTGGCCCTATTGTTATTTAGGTCGGATTCAACTCGAGTGCCACTTCCTTCTCCATCAGTGCTCGTGTGATGATTATAATCACTTACGGCCATCTTTTCGCAGTGTGACTCCAATTATTTTCCTAGCAATACCCCTATCCGGGTACTACATTTACACGCATACCATTCTTCATTGGTGCTCGTGATGGCAGCAATTTTCTTTCCTCGCCATTTATTTTCTTCATGAAAAAAATTGGTTTCATGGTGCCATTCTTCCGGTTGTCGGGCTGATCTTAAATAATCCTTCCTCTTGCTTTGCTCTCTTTTACTACTGCTTAATCCCAAAGCTCACTCTGAAGCTTCAACTCTAAAAATGAATCCTTCTTTCTTCGTGCTCCTACAGTCACGCCAACACCTAATCAGGATATCCTTCCACAAAATGACACTTCTTCACATAACCTTTCTCACACCCGTACTCCCTCCTTCCAAGTTTTGCGAGATCTACTCTAGATGCACACTCCAAATTTTGGATTCTTCTTTCTTCACTCAAATTTATCTCTGAGATGCCCTAGTTTGTAAGAGCTTCTTCTACTTTGTGCAAATCTTAAGGTAAAATAAAAATGTTCCCGACTCCTTATTTATAGCTTTTCCTTCTTTTCCAACATTAAATGATATACCACCTACCACCATACTTAACACCTTTAAATGTGGCTTTTTTCCACTAAGATGGCCTTAAACACTTTTACCCACGTGCATACATCCTATGTGAAAAACCCTTTAAAACCTTTCGCACAGAAAGAATCCAACTCGACCAAGACTCTTATACTGCGTCCATAATCTTTCAAGGCACTTCTTCTGTCCTTTACCTAATTTTTTCCTTCGCCTACCTCATGTTTTCATCACGCTCTTCATCCTTTTTGTACATGGTTTCCGCAAAGCCTTTTTGACACCAACCATTTCTTTCCACCTTTTCTTCTACGTGCTTCTTAACCTTACGCACTTTTATCCTCAATCGGGGCCATTTACCACAATTTCACTTCCAATTCAAACTTGTATTATAGGCCTATACTTCACATCACTCTCACCCCATACTAAAAAAGATGCATGGTCCTCTGCGCATACACAACTTTGGGAAACAATAATGTGGTTCTTGGCACATAAGGCGGTGCAAAACAAAACAAAAGAGAGGAAAAGCAATGAGAAATGGAAACAAAGGAAAAGAAAATGCATAAAGGGAAATTCTAGACTAATGGCAAACCAATGCCTTATTACAAACACCAAGAAGACTTATTTATGAGTAGGTCTTAAGCCTACTCCCATCAAGTGGCCCATAACCTTGTCCCCATTCAAGCTGCTTATGAATCGGAAACTTCTCGAATCAAGAATGTATGAGAAGATGTAAGGTCCCAACCAATGGACTTTCAACTTCCTGTGAGATGTCGCAGAGACTTGGAATCATACAACAACACCAAATACCCAACCTCAAACTTATTTTCTTGATGTACGCACGATCATGCCATGCCTTTTATCTTACTTTTCTTCTTCCCCACTCCATCTAGCAAGTTTTTTTTTCCTTTTGTCTAACTACATCAATTTATCAATTCTTTCTTCCAAGACTTGTTTGTTAGCTAACCCTCCCCATGTGTGCTATACACAAAGGATGGTAACATGAATTCCATCTGAGGTAAAACAACCTCCACACCAAACACCAATTAAAACGGTGTAGTCTTGTTCAACATTTTATAGGTTGTCCCGTATGCCCATAGAACGAGTGATACCTTATCATCCTAATCCATGTCTTCCAAATGTCACGAGATATTGGTTAATGTGTGACTTAGTATATTGTTAAATGCCTTAGTAGTTCCATTTACTTGAGGGTGATATGGGTATTCTTATGATGGGCCACCATAAATTCTCAGCCAACAGGAACCTCTGATCGTTTACGGTGAGGAAGTGTGTACCCTATCATTTGTTAAACTTAAAGGGAAACCATATATGCGATTATGTTTTCCTAGAAAAATCTAGTAGGTTTATTCTATGGTGCAATCCTTTGTAAAATCGCTCTTCCCACCATGTCAAGTGATCTCAATGTGTAGTGATGATATACCATGAATAAGTCCTTCGTGGGGCTAGTGACTGCAATTCGATCTACAAAGTTGATTGTCCATTTTTCAAATGGTTCAGTGTGCTAAGCTATTGGTCGTAAGGGAATTTCTCATCTCTCTTTCCAGGTTTTCCAAGTACAAGCAATAGTCAAAGACCTGCAGAAAATCAATACAATACTTTGTAGATGGTTTCCCATACCACAACCAAACTAATAAAATCTTTCGTGATGTAGCATTTCCTACATAGTGTCCTCCTACAATTCCACCATACGCTTCTCCTCCATAATGGCTACGCACTCATGCTCCTATACGCACGGGGCACAAAACCTCATCACCACCTAACTTATATAAGTCTCCATTAATCAATACGTATGTATGCAGACGCAGTATCAGCACTGTTTTCCGCAGCCTTCATCCCTTCCAACACCACACCTCGTTTTTAAAAACATTACGATATCTTCCAAGTCCAGGGTGCATGCTACAACCTAAACAATACACGTCCGACATGGTATCTCAATGCTTCAGACATCCTCTCCTAAGT
>CM031240.1:444873047-444985553 GCA_018340775.1 Taxus wallichiana var. yunnanensis | reverse complement strand
GTGCAAGATTCAATGGTGATATGCATGTAGAAATTGTATTCTAAGCTTACGTGTTCTAAACTCGTATTCTAAGCTTGTGTATTCTACACTTGCATTCGAAAGCTTTTGTGTTGTTAAACTTGTGTTTTGAAAATTTATGCTTAGCAATGAACTCGTATTCAATACATGTTGGTTCTAAACTTGTATTCGAAGCATTTGTGTTTGGTTCTATACTTGTATTCTGAGAAGCTTTCATTTTACTCATTATTCAAGGTTTTGAGTTCTTAGAACTCATATATGCAGGACTATCTACTCGAAAATAATGAGAGAATAGTTTTGGTTTAAGTTGATATGGTAATCTCTTTTGAGATCTTCTCCTTAAAGCTTCTTTAAGCTTGGAATGGTTGTGGTACTTGTCCTAGAATTTACCACTTTCTTTGAACTTGCAAGGCGTGTAAATATGGGAGGACATTCTTCTCTTCTCTACTCGAGAAAACGGATGTCTTGTTGAAGGCTTGACTATTTTGTTTGAAGGTTAATGGACCTTTATGAAACTTATCGATTCAATATTGTATTGTTACTAAGTTGGTTTGAAATAGAGCTCGTTTGAAATAGTTGATAATGGTTCTTGAAGTTTATAGATATGCATTGAGCATGCTTCTTCTTATGTGAGTTGATTGGAACAAATACATTCTATGTCTCAATCTTTATGAACTAGTTGGAACCGTAGTCTCTTTTTGTTCTAATTTTGGATTCTATCAATTTTGAGGGTAATATGAGACCTTTCTTAACTTAAATGCGCGTGTTGGGTTTCACACTCTCTTTCAGATCCTTTTTAATTGATTTCCCTACGGGATTTTAAAGGAAAGAAGAGTTGAATACTCTCATGTACTAAATATTGTTGGTAGGATTTAATACTTTGGTTTGGGATTGTTTCATATAATTTTTTATTACTGGATCACGAACTATATGTTCTTTCAGATTGAGTTGTTTAGTCCTTGTGTTTGTATCTCAAATTTACTTTTGAGTTCGTGAGTATTTTGGAAACCTTGCTTGATTAACACATGGTGTTGAGTTTTAGTATTGTCCTATAAAATCATTTCAATGAATTTATGTATTTAAAAGGAGAATAGAATGGATTTGCCTCAGTAGACAATATTTTGTTTATTATTCATACTTGGGACTCGTGACTGTGTACTCCTTTCTATTCGAACTTGTGTTTAAATAAAATGGAATAGATGAACCGAAGTCAGATTGATTTAGTAAGGGAAACTAGAAATATCGCTTTTCTATGAACCTGTGTGTTTGGTTTTGTGTTCTCTCTTGGGAACTTGTACAAGAAATTTTGAGTTTGAAATAGAAATGGGAATTCATTTGATAGTCCAAATGAAATGAATTCTTGATTCGATCTTTATATTTGATATCCTTTAAATTTTGTTAAGATATCGCTCACTTGATCAAAATTCTCGTAAGCATGACTCTCTTCTTTGGTCAGAGTGATTATTCTCTTAGACTTGCTTGAATTCTTGGGTTCTATCACTCTATCCTTTCTCGTCTCAGTAGGAAATAGTGAGAAGCCACTCTTTCCGAGATGGAAATTTCCTTGTGGATTTTTTTAGTCTACTTTGTCTTAAGTCATTTGTGTTGTAATGATGTGGAAAGAGAATAGTCAGTCAAGCTCCATGTAAGATAAAATGTAATCATGTTTAGACTGATCGCTTTGTTTGAATGAGTCACACTACTTTTAGGATTCTTGTCCTAGTTGATGTCTCCTTAATGTTGAATCCTTTTATTAAATTCCTTGGAATCGAAGCACTTATGTGAGTAATTAGTTGAGTACTTTATGAACCTATTTCTGTCTTTCAAAGGATTAGTGAATGGTGGATGGTATGTACTTGATTCTTCTTATTCTCGCTTAAGTTGTGGGATGAATCATTCCAAATATGTACTATGCGGAAGCTAAATATTTTTGTTCATAGTAAATATAAATTTGGTATTTCAATTCTGAATGAATTATGAAATAATTAGACGATATGATTTGTTGGTTGTTTAAAAATTAATTGATAGGATCAATTAAACTATATACGTTATAATGCGCTTATTGTTTATTATATTACGCTCTTTTATTAAAAGTGAATTAGGAATCATCATTTTCACTTCTTTCTAGTTGTTATCATTTATGCTTATTTGTATGATACTTATTAATTATTTCATTAAAGCGAGTTGTTTTAATGGAACAATTAGTGGAATGCACTTAGTTTTGATGCTCAATGTTTATCATGCCTGGCCTACAATTGAACTCACTGACCCATGCTTAGAATTATTTGCAGATGGACATCGTAAATGATAAAAAGAAGGAAAAACTTGTATGATGCATTGATTTATTTAATTTTGGATCTTATGTAAAGAATGTCAATTCATTCTTGAGTTGTATTGGAAAAGAAAAGTGATGTTCTTTTATGATCTTAATGCTGATTGACATGTAGTATGCCGAAATGCATAGTCTTTTAAATGTATATTTTATCATGATGAATTGAAAGGTTTGGGAGACCGACTCTAATTTGTGGTGTAAATTCTCTTGTACTTTATATGAAGGAAATAGTAGTGAGATCTTTTCGATATTCTTTATATCTATTATAATGAAATAGATAAAAAGGTTATGTTAAACTATAAGAGTAATGAATGATAAAAAGGTTATGTTAACCCTAACATCTATCCATGTAGAGGAAGACTCTTCCCTCTCATAAGAATGAAAATAAATGGAATGGTGGTTATGATCTTTAATCCTTGCGCTTTGTTTATAAAAAAATAAACACTATTTGAATCAAGGTGAATGATACACCTTCTTTCGACAACTAAGCTACATTAAAAATTAACCGCTTGATGTTGATTCCATGTTTTTAGGGATCTTTCATTGTTAGGCCATGATAATGAACATCAATGCAAGCATGAGTTAATGAAGTTCTTAATATCAAATCTAGTTAATTATGGATAAAGAACTTATTGAATGTTAGAATTAGGGTTAGGCTTATTCTCTACAATCCCGAATCTTAATCCAATTCAATTATGAATTTAATGACCTCTAAGCGGGTATGTACATCATGGAGGATCAGTTCTAATGGATGATGGCACATGCCAACTAGAGGACCGTAATTTTGTTAAGACAAAGGGCTTCTCAAGGATACAAAGTGTTGCAATTCACATGTACAACACCCTTATATATTTGTTCATCTAGATCTACGCACATCCTGGAATTGAACTTAGTTTCTCTCTAGGTCAAGTTAGTAGCATGTTTAGAATAGGGAGTAGTTTTTATGGCTCAGGGTACCTTGGCACATTCGGTCGACTTAGGTCAATCGAGTATGCCCATATACCTTAAGTCATCATGAGTTTCTTCTTATAACAAATTATATTGCTAACTGGGCTAGGATCAAACTGGGGGCAAGTGGACTAACATAAGTTAGTAAAGACAATTCTAGATAATAGAAGAGTGATGTGAAGGACATATTCGAAATGATGAGTATGCTTAGTATAGGAATAGTAACATGAATAATATGTTGAAAATATTTGGCCAAAGTATCACACGCATACTGGTTACGTTATCTTATGTAGCCTAGTTTAAAGAAACATGATGTCGATGAATATTTGTATAAATATTGAGATAGGTTCTTTAAATAGATCACTCAAGACTCTAGAATAGGGTAGGAAAACTAAGTATATGATGTATACATAAATTATTCTATACTTTTAGAAAAACAAGAGAGACCTGGTTTATAACCGAGTCATGGAATGAGAGATCGGTAAATTACCGAGTCATTACTGATTGTATATGGTTATCTCGTTATGAGATTTATTGGCATGGAATGTGTGTGCTAAATGATGTCTTTATTTCACCTCAATCTAGAGAATTTCTTTGAATATTGACTAAACATGAGATAAGGGTAGAGGGCTAGGATGAATACTTGTTAAAATGATGGTTGTAGGTTGTTGCACACGTATGACTTCTTGATACATAGTTGATCGTAAGAGCTTCATTTTGGCTAGGAGGAACTACTTGAAATAGAAAAAAGACCACCAAATAAAATTTAAACAATATATGCAAAGTGGACTCCATTTAGCGTATGCTAGATTCGAGAAGTGTGATACTCACTAGATGGTTGTCAATCCACCGTTTAAAACTACTCAATGTTAACAATAAGGAAAAATTATATTGTAGTTAAAATTATTTAGGTATCTCATTAGAAAACTATAATAAGCAAATTCATTCACACAGGATAGGCTAAGTTTATTACTAAATTTGAAGGTTAGGGTCTATGTTAGTGTACTTTGGTACTAGTTAGGTATTATTCTAGGTTGTTCTTGGTATTTGGTGGAGGTTTTAAGCTCTGTTCTTGGTTTGAGGGTAAACACGAGAGAGACCAACGTTAGTCCTGGTATGACCGATGTCGGTTTAGCTTAACCAATGATGGTTGTGGGTAACATCAGGCCGTGGTATGGTCGGGGTAAAGGAAACCCAATAAAAACTAATGCGAGGGTAGATCTAAAGCAAAATAAAAATGAAAAGGGAAATGGCAAGGTCTATGTAGGTCTTAGGTATACTTAGGGATCTCTAAGAACTAGGTATGGGAAGTTCAATGGTATGGGTGAAAGAATGGTCAAGTTTACATAAAGGTAAATGGTGGGGGAATAGGAATGGGTGTAGAAACCAATAACAAAAGTAAAAGAGTCTACTTAAATGATAATGGACAAGTCTTGGTTAACAAAACACTTATCTTTGTTATATGAGCTTGATGTCCGGTTGGCAATAACAAGTATTACAAATGGAAGGAGCTTGGTGTGGTCTTTGACACTTGCCTGGATGCTCCCGTGAAGGCAAATGGAATTGTGATTGCTTTTGATGTTTGTTTTGGATGCTCTCATGTGCGTATGAATGTTGGTTCTTCTTGCATATAACTCTAGTTTTGTCTCTTCCTCTCGGAAGATGTGCTAACCTCAAAATAAGGTTGTTTAGGGATTAAATGGTAACCGATGATGGTTCGGTGGTTGGATCGGGTAGTGGTTTAGGGTAACTGATGTTGGTTAGGGTCAAATTTTCTAGGTGTTCTAAAATGGGCGAGATCCCTTGATTTTCTTGGATCTCATTGGTTTTCTTCCATGGATTAGAATAGAATCTTCCTTTCTAATGGGCGGGAATGTGGTTAGAGGGATGTAGGCTTCGATTTTTAGGGTTTAGGTAGGTCTTAGTTAGTTATGGCAACATCCTAAGAATAGGTCTTAGGGTGAGGTGGCTAGATGAGGTTTATAGGTGAGGTGGATGGTGGGCATTATCCAATTAGGATATTTTAAATAATAGATATTATGAGATCATGAATTAATTTATTCAAATTAATATTAGAGTGGGGTGAAATGGGACATGGTTAGGTGAGTGTGTTTGGGTTGGTTATTTTATCGAGGGACCAAGGGGAGTATACATTTTGCCCGTTTTTGTTGTGTACCTTGTATTGGTAAGCAACGCTAACAAAAATAAGATGTGGTTGCCCCATGTGTGGTGAAGGTGACCCCCTCAAACTAGGAACCGATGAGGCGGAAGGAAGAATCGATGAGTGGTTTGATAAAAAGTGAATGTGATGAAGAAGAAGGTGGGAAATGAGGGTAAAAAAGGGAAAAGGTCTACTGTAATCTAGGTAATGGGTCAAGGTAGTAATAGCCAATGTATGCACACGTATAAACTCCAACACAATACCAAGTTTAAGAGAAGGAAAACTCTACATTGTGCTAAGGTTGATAGGTTTATCCAAACAAGGTTCAGGTGATTCGATATCAAGGTAGAGGATATGGTAAGGAAACATGATGTAGGTTAGGTGCGGGAATGTTTAGGTATGTTATGGTACACCAAAGGTTGGGTCGGGATAAATGGTCATGGGTAGAGGCAAGGTAAGGCCGGTATTCCAATCAACACAAGTAATAGCCGCAATGTATAATGAGCACATGAGGTCACAGGTCACTAACGATGTTCCAAGTCCCAAGATATCAGGTCACGACATGGGTAGGGCTGAGGTATGGGTAAAATAATGAGTCCCCAAATAATGACAAAGTGAGGGGGTAAATGATAAGGTCGAAGATAAAATGAAGTGTCCAAGTGAGGTGTGGGTGAGGTAAAAAGGATTCAGGTCAAAAATTGGGGGTAGGGGGTAGGAAAAAGACTAGCAGTAAACCGATGACAATTTTAAGGAATCGATGCTTGATCACAATGGACCAACCACTATAAGCTAGGGCACAAGACCAATGTCGGTCAAGGTAAAACCATTTCCGGTCAAGTCGGGTAGGTTATAAAAAGAAAAATTACCGTGTTTTACAAATCATTTTCCTTTACCAAAGTGGGGAAATAATAGAAGATAGAGAGAAAAGTGGAAAGTGTCATGCGGAATGGAGAGCTGAGTTATGAGGGAGCGGTGTAGTGTGTGATAGGTAGTGGATAGGCGGGTCCATGAGATTAGATTGATCAATTCGGTTAGTTAGAGGCGAGACAGGTTTATTGGGTGATGGCAGAGGCGGGAGAGGGTTGGGTTGACCACCGTGCAGCGGCCCAACATGCCACCATGGTGACACAACGTGATGAGTTAAGATTCAATTCTATTCTTTGTTTTATGTGTTAGATTGAATTAGGTAAGAGATTAGTTGATGGCGGTGGGGATAGATTTTCTATCTTATGGAGAGTACGAGGAACAATAGGCCTCGGTGAGAGGACCAGATCCTGTACCCATAGCATGAAGAGCGAGAGGGGGCCCTCGAGTCCTAAGATAGGATCGGGGTGAGGAAACTATTTCATGGAGACTAGCTCTAGGAAGGATCCGGACGGACGGGGAGAGACCGTCTGAGGATATCAAACATGATGATGCCTAATGTATGTCTCTCCTTTTGATGTAGTTATTCATTTTGATATATATCAGCCTACGTGCAAAGAGATTGAGGATGTATATGATATTTTTTTATGTTTGATCATATATCGTCCTACGTGCCAAAGATGGTGAGGTTGTATATGAAATTTTGAGATATTTTTATATAAACTGTCTCACGTGTCGAAGATATCTCGAGAGTTATGTATATGGATACATATGTTTGGATGTTTTTATTTATAGATATGATGGTAGTTTCGACATGATGTATCTATGTTGATTGAATTGGATTATTATGCATAGATAGAGTCATGATAGGTGTGTTAGGCATGGTGGAGTTAGGGCATAGGCATGGTTAATCTAGGTTGTGGTTTAGGCATGGATTGAGTCAAGTCATAGGCATGGATTGAGTCATGTCCTGGCATGGATGGAGTCAGTCATAAGCAAGGATGGAGTCGAGGTCATGGGAATGGATGGAGTTAGATTGGTTTATAGATGGTTGAGTTGAAATGGGTTGAGTATGTAATTTAATAATTTGTGTAATTAATGATTATATGGGTCATGTTTGAGAAATTTTATATAACATGCACGATAATGGTAAAGTAATGGTAGACATAATGAATATAGGTTTGATGATGATAAAGGTGTAACATTCCTATTTTAGGACTTTAGAAACAAGTGAATTTTTTTATTTTTTTATTTTTATTTAGTAATGTTCCTTGTTTTGTTAGAGTAGGTATTTACCTTAGCTCATGTTCACTCTAGGTACATTATTTACCTTTATTGTATTTATCCTCACCCACTTATGTGTGTGGATATATTTTTTATTTACTTAGATATTAGGATATATTATCTAGTTTTTAGATATAGTTCTTTCCTAAATCTATGGTATTGACTAGATCCATGATGTTTAGTTCTCTCATAAATTTATGGACTTGACTAGTTCTTTCCATGATTTATGGCTTGATCTACGACCTTGACTGGTTCTTAAATTGTTATTCCTTGCCTATATAAGCAATGTCGATTCTCATTGTATTTCATTGAGTTCCATAATAATATATGATATTGCTTTACTCATTTGTTTGCAAGGGTTTATGAAAATTTATTCTAGCGAAACACACATTCCAAAACAACCATTCTTATAACAGATAACCATATGCATCTGTAATGACTCGGTAACCTACCGATCTATTCATTTCATGACTCGGTAAACTACCGATCTATTCATGTTTAACACTAAGTATTGAATACTTTTTTGTATACTACGTATACTTGGTTCTCTTACCTAATTTCTGGGTATTGAGTGATCTGTCTAAGGAACCTAACTGAATAGTTGTTACCAATATTCATCTGCATCACGATCCTTAGACTAGGTGACATAGGACAACCAATCTAGCAGCTTGCGATACTTTGGCCAAAGATTCTAACATATTGTTTGTATTACTTATTCCTTGATGGCATACTCATCAATCAGAATACATCCTTCACCCCCACTCTGTTGTTATCTAGAATGTCCTTTACTCGACTTCCATCGAGTCCTCTTGCCCAAGGTTTAACCCTAGTTTGGTTAACATCGTAGGTTATGATAGGAAGGAGCTCACAAGGACTTAGGATAGATTGGCATCTTTGGGTCAACCTAAGTCAACCCCTGTGTGCCATGGTACCTGAGTCCTAGAGGGCTACTTTGTATCATAACTACGCTACTTCCCAGTCCTGGAGAGAAACTAAGTTCAAGTCCAAAAGTGTGTAGATCTAGATGATCAATGCAGAAGGGTGTTGCCACATGTCAACTACAGTGTTGTATCCTTGAGAAGATCCTAATCTTCTTGAAGGTACAAACCCTACAAGTGTATGTGTCAACATCCTACTGTTAAAAACAACCTCGTCGAGATATACATACCCCTAGGAGATTATTAAAGTTTAATTAATTTGGTTTCTTAAAGGTAGATTTCAGCAACCCTGCCTAGACTCTAATCCAACTCTCCCTAAGTTCTTTTCCAAATCAGGTTCCATTAACCCTTGCAGAACTTCCTTAACTTAAGATTGCTTTGATGTTCATTAACTTTGGCTTATCAAGCAACTACCATGAAGAAAGGACAACAACCTCTTAAGTTCCATTATATGTAACTTAACTATTCAAGAAAGTGTAACAACCACCGAGGTTGTAACTTAGTAGACTTTATTAAATGAAGTCTAATGAGTATATATCATATCTTCCTTCTTGTTTACTTTTTCATAAGAGAGGAAGAGTCTTCCTCTTCATAGTTAAGTTCTTAGGGTTTACACACCCTTTATGTCCTTTACAAATTTCATAGTTTCCATTGTAAGTTCATTACATGTTACTTTAATAGTATGAGACGTTTTAATAGGATCATTGAAATTCTGCAACTTATATAGTTGCATCACAAATAGGGAATTACTCTAAATCCCTTTTTCCTACTTATCCAAGAACACTCATTGAAACATATAAATAACATGAAGAACATCAACAGAATAAGATTCCATTTCTTTTACAAAAGTACAAGATAATTTACATAATCCATGCAAGTAAATTCTCATTCTACATTTCCTTTTCAAAACTTATACATTTACAACTTATGCATTTCAAACATATTGCATGACAACAACCTTCATTCAAAAGAGAATAACTTTTTTTTTCAATGCAACTTAAGAACAGATCAAGAATTCTTCACAAGAATCAACTTAGATCAGCCAATGCATCATATAAGTTTTTCCTTCTTTTATCACTTACGAAGTCCATCTGCAAAAATTGCTAGCACGGGTCAGTTCAATGAACTAAGCATGATAAGCACTAAGCCTTAAAATGAAGTGCATTCCACTAATTGTTCCAATAAAAACAACCCTGCTTTAATGAACAACAAGTAATTCATACTCCCTAAGCATAAGTAATATCAATAAAAGAAGAGCAATATTAAACAGGTTTAACAAAAAGAAGAACAAAATATAATCTATAATACTTGTCTTATAAATTAAAGTATAATTGATCCCATCAATTATCTTTACCAAACAACAAAACATAACATATCATTGTTCCAATCCTACCAAATATAATACAACACATATCTTTACTACAAGATACAAGAGTGTTTACAACATATTCCCTCTTGGATGTTTCATCTAACTTTCAAGTAAAGAAGAAGAGAGAAAGCATTCCATTTGCCAAAGTACATATCCTCAGCAAGGTTGAAACAGGTTTATATCATGATTTAAACTATTCCTTTAAAGGTCCTCTACGTTAAAATTCAACATTTTAAAATATTCATCAAAATAGATCCAAATGAAAGAAAATCAAGAAGGAATGATGGATTAACAGTCAACAAACAAGTTTGTAAATTTTTTTACCAACCTATCTTCAATCTCTATCTACTTCTTTTTAGTCAAATGACTAGTATGAAAAGACTAATAAACATTGATTTCTTTTTCAATAAGAATAAAAATTAGGAGGTTCCAACCAACGAACTTAACCCAACTTGCATTAGAAAAGGAGACCTATCAGAATATGATCCCAATTTATAATCATTTCTTTACAACTTATTTACACAAGTTTTACCTCCTCTCATGCATACAGTTTAAGCTCATGCAATAGTTCCAAGGAAAGAGAACAAGATCAACTTAAAGGAAAAAGAAAACTAAATGCTACTTTCCCTTCCAAATCTTCACATTAAAATGCCTGAATTCTACGTAATCCATTGAAACATTGTAATAATGAAGTTCATACACAGTCCAAGGATAGTAGGTTTCTCAGTGTATCTGTTAAAGACTTAACAATATTTTATTGGACCAGAACAACCTGAAGATAAGAAGGAAGCATGTTAACATTTCTCTTTCCTAGAACCCTTTACTATCAAACAGTGAAGTTCCATCAATCCTTACCATTAACTTTCTCTTTTAAAACTTGATAATAAAACAAGTGAAGTTCAAACACAACCCGCAATCAATTTTGAATCGTAATCAATCTTCCAAGACATAACATTCATTTATTGGACCCAACAAGAGGTAAGAATCTGAGTAGTTGCTAACACTCAAGACTTCCCAATAGTTTAGGAAAAGTAGAACCATCTCAATGGTATGCAAATGCATCCCTACAAGAACTACAGATTGGGTTTCCAACAAAAGACAAGATCAAACATCAAAAATAATACGTATCTGATCAAGGACTCAAATTACAATTCCGAGCACAATGCAAAGCATAAACGCCATCAAAGGATCAAGACCATTCAAATACTTGTAACCAAGTTCGGGTAACAACATGTTCCCTCAATAGTTTATAAAATAATCAAAGACTATAATATCTGAACCAACACATCGTTTAGTTACCATTTCAATTAAAAACACCAAGTAACAAATTGATTGTATACGAGTGATGCATCTCAATATCACAAACATGATTTCATAATACACCAACACCGTAATACTAGGCGAGTACAATGAAAGCGCATACATACGAGTTCAGAGTAAGAAAAGAGCTTCCCTTCCTAGTTAACATCGAATCAAACCCATTTCCCAACTTCAAATGGAAAGTAAGATGCTTGAAGAGCTCAAGACCAAATGACTACAAACATGAAGTTGAGTTCATCATAATGAACCTACAATAATAGTTAAATAGTCATAAGGAAATAGTTCACAAGCACCATGCCTTAAGCGGCTTCGAACAACAATACACTTTATCCAAGCTAACAAACCCAAGTTCCAAGTTTGATATGGGTTCAACAATAGTCACAGTGTTCGTAAGATGGAATACAAAAACCAAGTCATATACGGTTTTTCCAGTGCATGCAAATTTTATAATAGTCAAAGCTTCGCAAGGTGAGATACAAAAACAACAAGCCATATATGGATTTATTCACAAGTCCATTCAACTATGAAATAAAATGCTAACACCATAGAGCTAAAAATCTCTATAACGGTTCCATCCACCGAAACAAGTTTCCAATCAAATAGTTTGAACAGTTTGTAAGTATCCATAAGAACTAGAGTTTCTTACCAACTCGAGTTCATAAAACAACAAGTTTGCAAACACTAAACTCAACAAATAAAGCAGAAGATCCAAGTAACAATTTTAGGCGCTAAAGAAGTGAAACCAACAACTATTTCCAACCACTGAAGAAGCTAAAAGAGTTACCAGGTTTTGTTCACGTATGCACAGTTCCTTTGAGAAAAAGGCAATGCAAAATAAGCTTCCAACAGAATCATGTATAACGTAGATTAAAACCCAGAATGCAAGTTTTACAAAACCCATCAAACAATTAACTAGATAAGCATGAAATGCACAAACTCATCAGAGAAAAGTTGTTTTAATGAAAACACTTAGAGGAAAGAAAAATATTTTAATAGTTAGGGCCTATCATGCCTGATAGTGTCGCTGTAAAATCGAAGAAGACCTCTAGCCGAACTCATTTCTTCTCCTCTTCTCCACGAAAGATCAAACAACAAGATACTTCTTCCATAATGCTTTTATACATTCCACGAAATGAAAATAGATTTGAAACCTCCAAAATAGCCATGCAGTGTAGTTTAAACTATTGGTTTGAAAAACTAGAGTGCATGAAGAGAGAAAATGGAGAGCATGTAAAATGAAACAACCCAACAAAAATCCATTGGCATGCCTACCTAGGTGGTTTGGGCTCAACAAACAAAAACAATTAATTTCATTTACTCCATATCTCCCACCTATTCTTCCTTGCCACCACCTACTAATTCTGGTGATCTTCAAATCAAAAAATAACATGTATTTCCATTTTTAGAGATGTTGCCACCTAAGCCTCACCAAACCAACTAACCCCTACCAAAGTTGGTAGTCCGTATGCATTTAAAAACCTTATCAACATCATCATAAATGCCTTAGGAACCATTGCCACTATGCATGTGACCCCCTTAAGTCCCAATTCATATCCATTAGTTTAGGATAGGTTAGATTGCTTAGGTTAGATCTTAGGTAGGATTTAAATTTATACCTTAGGATGTAACACTAATATCTAACCCCCCCACCATGGCCTTAGCAATTAAGTTAGCTAATCTCAACATAGGTAAACAATTCAAAGTACCATAGTTTAGAATACTAGGTTAGGTTATAGATCAACAATTCAACCAATCCAAACGAGAATAAGGAGTTTTAGGTTAGAAACTAGAATTCTATCAATATCATCAAGCTTAGATAAAATACATATATATTTTACCTAGCTTAGGATCCATGGGTTAGTCCTCAATAGGATCCCGGATATCTTTTCTTGTGTTGTGAACAATTGCATTCCCATCTTCATCAGCAATGACTGTCATGGTCGATCTTAAGGACCCAAGTCAAAACAACCTCTTGAATGGAAGTGCGTTCACACAAAAGTCAAAGAACTTGCAACAACAAAGTTTAGTCCAGTGTGTAGCTTAACTCATGGAATGTCAATTTTACCATTCATTCAACGAGAGAAGTTTTAAAACATTCCTTGGATCATTTGAAATTGATCCAAAGGATGATCGAGATAAAAGACAAGTTTACACTTTTAAACTAGATTGTAAATCACCTTCGAAGTGAAAAATGGATTCGAGAAGTCATTCTAGTTCGAGTCAAAGGATCTTAAGAGTAGAAAAGACTTATCCATATCAAGCATGATTTCCAATAATCAGAAGAACATATCCTTATAAGGAAAATCACATATCAACACTTGAATGCAAAGGAGGAAAATAACAATAGTCAAGGGTGTTACATGCTTCCCTCTAAAAGAATCATCATCCCGATGATTACATCCTTTAACAAATTACATCAAGGATAGTCAATTCATTCACTTCTCTTATCCTAAGTCAAATATTTCAAAACCTTATAGTTCAGAAATCGGTATTAAATAAATTTTTATTCAAATCAAGTAAATATCTACCCAAAACTGGCTTACTTAATGTCATAAAGGATAAATTCATAAAAATTTATCAGTCAATAGATTCAATTCTATTCAAATAGATATGGAAAAGTAGTTTTCATATCCTCTAGATTTTCCCAAGTTGCACTCTCCTTGTTAAACTGGTCCCACTGGACCTTACATTGACTTATTTCTCTATTTCTTAAATGCAACTGGTGAGTTTCCAAGCACTCGAATGGGCTTAACCATGATTATTCCTGGGTCTTGGACCTGTAAGGAATTCTAATTTAACACATGTGATAAATATGAAACGTATTTCTTAAGCAAAGAAATATGGAAAACATCATGCATTTGTGACAAAGCAGGTGGTAGTGCTAAACGATAAGCTACAGGGTTGATTACTTCAACTATTTCAAAAGGTCCCACATAATGTGGTGATAACTTGGCAGCCTTGCCAAAAGTTATGGAACTCTTTTTCGGTTTAACTGAAGAAAAACCTTTTCTCCAAGTTCAAATTTCCTGTCAACCCACTTTAAGTCAGCATAACTCTTTTTCCTATCTGTTGCTTCTTTCAAGCGTTCATGAATCATTTTAACTTGTTGTTCCATTTCCGTAAGGATTTCAAGTCCAATTACCTCTCTATCCTCAATGTTATCCCAACTAATAGGGTTTTGCATTTCCTTCCGTAAAGCACCTCAAAAGGTGCCATCTTAAGAGAAGCATGATATGTATTATTGTATGCAAATTCAACTAATGGAAGGTACTCCTCCCACTTATATTGCTGATCCATACAATACATCCGTAACATATCCTCCAAAACCTTGATTTACTCTTTAGTCTTGTCCATCCATTTCGGATGATACGCAAAACTGAAATTCAATTTAGTGCCAAGAGCTACGTTAAGCATTTGCCAAAACCTTGACGTCATTCTAGGTCTCTATCAGATATGATTAATTTAGGTACTCCATGTAATCTGAAAATTTTGTGTACAAATATTTTAGCCAAAATAGGAGAATCATCCTTTAGATTTCCAGCAATAAAATGAGCTACTTTTGTTAGTTTGTCAACTACTACCAAAATAACATCATGTTTATTTCTTGACATAGGCAATCCTTGTACAAAATCCATGCTTATTACTTGCCATTTATCATTGCGGTATGCTATGAGGATACAATAAAACCAATTTGGATGCATATGTTCCACTTTTACTCATTGACATTCTAGACAATGAGTCACAAAATCTATAACATCCTTTTTCATTCCTTTCCAGAAATATTGTTGTTTTATATCAGCAAGCATTTTTGTAATGCAGGGTGTCAGAAAAAGGTGAATTGTGAAACTCTGTCAACAATTTCTTTCTCAAATCATTAGGTAAGGGTATGTATACTCTATTTTCATATCGTAAGATTCCCTCATTATCAAAGTGAAAACCTTTATACTTTTCATCCTTGGATCTGCAAGCAAAGTGCTATTTTTACTTGCTGAAAGTAAGAGTCAGATTCCATAACACTTTTTACTTCATCCTTAAACTGAGTTCTTAGTGTTATAAGAGTAGAAATGTGCTTCCTATGACTTAGAGTGTCAGCCACTCTATTCTCTTTTCCTTTAATGTAACTTATGTCAAAATCATATTGAGACAAAAACTCTAACCACCTTCATTGTCTTGCATTCAGATTGTGAGTGAAAATGTACTTCAGTCCAAGATGATCAATTTTCAACTCAAATGGTTTACCAAGTAGATAATGCCTCCAAACTTGAAGTGCATGAACTATGGCAACAAGCTCTAAATCATGTGGAGCATAATTCAACTCATGTAACTTAAGTTTTCTACTTTCATAAGCTATGACATGATCATTTTGTAACAAAATACCTCAAGAGACCCTCCCGAGATGCATCCATTACAACCGTGAAGTCTCCATTAGGATCAGGTACAACTAAAATAGGTGTTGAAGTCAACTGAATTTTCAAATTTTAAAAGTAGATTCACATTTATCATCCCAAACAAATTTCTTATCCTTTTTCTTGCAATGAAGTTATTGGTGTAGCCACCTTAGAAAAATCCTTAACAAATTTTCTATAATAACTAAGGCCCATGAAGCTTCTAACTTCATGTACATTCTTAGTGTAGGCCACTCGATTATAGCTACAATTTTAGAAGGATCTACAACAATCCTCTTTACTTATAACATGACCCAAATAGTGAACTTCGGTGTCATAGAAAGAACATTTGGACAACTTACCATATAACCATCTCTTTCTCAAATTTCCAAAACTATTTTCAAGTGTTCATGATGCTCCTCCACACTTTTAGAATATATGAGAATGTCATCCAAGAATACAAGCACAAACTTGTCCAAGTATTCTTGAAAGATATTATTCATTAAGTTCATAAAATTTGCAAGTGCATTCGTTAATCAAAGGGTAAAACCGTGAATTCATAATGTCCATACCTTGTCCTAAAATCCATTTTATGAATGTCCTCTTCCTTAATTGTAATTGATGATATCAGATGAAGGTCTATCTTAGAATATACCGATGCTCCATGCATCTGATCAAATAGATCATCAATTCTAGGAAGTGGGTATCTATTCTTGATTGTCACTTTGTTTAACATCCTGTAATCAATGCAACAACTGAGTGTTCCATCCTTCTTTTTACAAAGATCATTGGTGCTCCCCAAGGTGAAACACTTGGTCTAATCAAACCCTTAGACAAAAGTTCTTGTAACTGAGCCTTAAGCTCTACTAACTCTATGGTAGTCATTCGATAAGGTGCTTTAGAAATAGGTTCAGTACTGGTTTGATTTCAATTGTGAAGTCAAACTCCCTTTTGGGTGGTAATCCCAGTAATTCTTCTAGGAAACACGTCATTGTAGTCCCGTAACAATGGATAACATTCCATGAAATCATTTTTTCTTTTGTAGATTCAGAAATTTTTACTGCATATAAGGTACAACCCTTATTTTTGGCCTTTTTAAGTTACATAGCTGACAATTTCCTAATAGAAATTTCTCGTTTTACACCCTGAATCTCTATTGTTTTCTACAGATCATCTAAACAACTAATATGTTTTTCAAAATAGTCTACCTTTGCTTTATGCTCTACTAACCAATTTACACCTATGACTATATCATAAGATCCCAAAGGTGCTACATAGAGATCAATTTCTATGGAAAAGCTAGGTAAGTCAAGGACTGCTCGAAAAGACACATACTAACTGTATGAACAAAATTATTACCATAATGTATCAGTCCATGATTTATCCATTTTTCTAGCTTTTCTTTTAAGTTTTGAAGCAAGTTTACTAGAAATAAAACATTAGTAGCTCCATATCAAAAAGAATAGTTGGTATGCCGAATAACTTACCGGGAACTTGATAGGTGTAACTTGCTTTTCATCTTGCTTGTTACTCTTGCAACATGTATCTTGTGTTCTTGATTACATGATCATCCTTCTTCAAAGGACATTGATTCACGTAATGATCTTTTCCATAGTTATAACAGCCTCCTACCGGTCCCTTTTTGGGCTCAAAATTATTTCCAACCTTATAGTTATCATTCTGACCTCCATAGGGTTTTTGCCCATTATTATTATTCTGGAAAAATTGTTTCGTGTATTACCAACAGTCTTATTCATTGTTGTTTTCTTATTAATATCAGTTGAAACTTACTTTTATTACCAAAATTTTCCATGGTCCTTTCTTAGGTGCAAGAGAAGTTGAAGAAGAGTTTGGAACTTTCTTCCGTACTTCTTCCTTGTGAGTAGAAATAGCCTTTAATTTTTGTTCCTGCCTTATGGATTTTTCAACAACCCCTTCCATAGTGGTTGGGCTGTGAACATCAACCTCTCCCCCAATAATGGGATTCAACCCCATGATGAATTTTTGTATCCTGAACTTCTCATCAGTTTGATACTGAGGTACATACTTGAGTAGTTTCAGTAAACCATTCCCAATACTCGATTCTGATTAACTTCCCTTGAGCTAAGTTCTGAAATTCAGTCATTTTACGATCATAATAAAGTTTGGCAGCCATCGTTTCCTAAAATAACCTTTAAATTGATCCCAGGTGATGTTAGTTTCATCAATGTTTAGCTCAGCCTTGGTTGTCCCACCATGAAGATGCTTCATGGGAAAGCTGATATGCTCCCCAAATAGCTTTGGTCTCTTCTGAGAAGTTCCTTATTGCAAAGTACTTCTCCATCTCATTGAGCCAATTCTCAGCTCCATCACCTAATGTGGTGCCATCAAACTTAGGTGGACTTATCCTTTTATATCATTAGTGAGTTCAGCAGCCAACCTAGCCTTTTTGTTTTCTGGTTGGTCAGGCACATTAACATTGTTATTATCAACACCCATATTGGGGTTGTCCTCAGGAGGTGGCTGATTGTTATTACCAACTTCTTCTTCCTCCTCATTACCCATCACTTGTTTCTCGAGCACAGTCAAATGATCTCTTGTGTCCAATAGGGAAGCAAGGATCTCATCAAGTTTTTGGGTTGTTGCTGCTCCTTCCTCAGGTGGAGCATTGTTCACAACATTTCCTCTTGTCCTAACCATTTTCTGTTACAAGAAAATTCAAGTTTTTATCAGATTATGGACACAATAGGTCAAGAGCTGCAACCTTCAGCTCTGATACCAAGATGTAACATTCCTATTTTAAGACTTTAGAAACAAGGGAATTTTTTTTTTAGTAATGTTCCCTATTCTAAATACGTAATTTAGAACACACATTCCAAAACAACCATTCTTATAATAGATAACCATATGCAGCTGTAATGACTTGGTAACCTACCGATCTATTCATTTCATGACTCGGTAAACTACCGATCTATTCATGTTTAACACTAAGTATTGAATACTTTTATGTATACTATATACTTGGTTCTCTTACCTTGTTTTGGGTATTGAGTGATCTATCTAAGGAACCTAACTAAATAGTTGTTACCAATATTCATCTGCATCACGATCCTTAGACTAGGTGACATAGGACAACGCAATCAGCAACTTGCGATACTTTGGCCAAAGATTCTAACATACTATTTGTATTACTTATTCCTTGATGGCATACTCATCAATCTGGAATACATCCTTCACCCCACTCTGTTGTTATCTTGAATGTCCTTTACTGACTTCCATCAGTCCTCTTGCCCAAGGTTTAACCCTAGTTTTGGTTAACATCGTAGGTTATGATAGGAAGGAGCTCACAAGGACTTAGGATAGATTGGCATACTGGGTCAACCTAAGTCAACCCCGTGTGCCATGGTACCCTGAGTCCTAGAGGGCTACTTCGTATCGTAACTACGCTACTTCCCAGTCCTGGAGAGAAACTAAGTTCAAGTCCAAAAGTGTGTAGATCTAGATGATCAATGTAGAAGGGTGTTGCCACATGTCAACTATAGTGTTGTATCCTCGAGAAGATCCTAATCTTCTCAAAGGTACAACCCTATAGTCATCGGTGTGTGTCAACATCCTACAGAACAACCTTGTCGAGATATACATACCCCTAGGAGATTATTAAAGCTTAATTAATTTGGTTTCTTAAAGGCAGATTTCAGCAACCCTGCCCAGACTCTAATCAACTCTCCCTAAGTTCTTTTCCAAATCAGGTTCCATTAACCCTTGCAAAACTTCCTTAACTTAAGATTGCTTTGATGTTTGTTAACTTTGGCTTATCAAAAACTACATGAAGAAAGGACAACAACCTCTTAAGTTCCATTTATATGTAACTTAACTATTAAAGAAAGTGTAACAACCACCGAGGTTGTAACTTAGTAGACTTTATTAAATGAAGTCTAATGAGTATATATCATATCTTCCTTCTTGTTTACTTTTTCATAAGAGAGGAAGAGTCTTCCTCTTGTAGTTAAGTTCTTAGGGTTTACACACCCTTTATGTCCTTTACAAATTTCATAGTTTCCATTGTAAGTTCATTACACGTTACTTTAATAGTATGAGATGTTTTAATAGGATCATTGAAATTCTGCAACTTATATAGTTGCATCACAAATAGGGAATTACTCTGAATCCCTTTTCCTACTTATCCAAGAACACTCATTGAAACATATAAATAACATGAAGAACATCAATAGAATAAGATTCCATTTCTTTTGCAAAAGTACAAGATAATTTACATAATCCATGCAAGTAAATTCTCATTCTACATTTCCTTTTCAAAACTTATACATTTACAACTTATGCATTTCAGACATACTGCATGACAACAGCCTTCATTCAAAAGAGAATAACTTTTCTTTTCAATGCAACTTAAGAACAGATCAGAATTCTTCACAAGAATCAACTTAGATCAGCCAATGCATCATATAAGTTTTTGCCTTCTTTTATCACTTATGAAGTCCATCTGCAAAAATTGCTAGCACGGGTCAATTGTTCAATGGAACCAGAGCATGATAAGCACTAAGCCTTAAAATGAAGTGCATTCCACTAATTGTTCCAATAAAAACAACCTGCTTTAATGAACAACAAGTAATTCATACTCCCTAAGCATAAGTAATATCAATAAAAAAGAGCAATACTAAACAAGTTTAACAAAAAGAAGAATATAATATAATCTATAATACATGTCTTATAAATTAAAGTATAATTGATCCCATCAATTATCTTTACCAAACAACAAAACATAACATATCATTGTTCCAATCCTACCAAATATAATACAACACATATCTTTACTATAAGATATAGGAGTGTTTACAACATATTCCCTCTTGGATGTTTCATCTAACTTTCAAGTAAAGAAAGAAGAGAAAGCATTCCATTTTCCAAAGTACATATCCTCAGCAAGGCTGAAATAGGTTTATATCATGATTTAAACTATTCCTTTAAAGGTCCTCTACGTTAAAATTCAACATTTTAAAATATTCTTCAAAACAGATCCAAATGAAAGAAAATCCAAGAAGGAATGATGGATTAATAGTCAACAACCAGTTTGCAAATTCTTTCTGCCAACCTATCTTCAATCTCTATCTACTTCTTTTCAGTCAAATGACTAGTATGAAAAGACTAATAAACACTGATTTCCTTTTTCAATAAGAATAAAAATCAGGAGGTTCAACCAATGAACTTAACCCAACTGCATTAGAAAAGGAGACCTATCAGAATATGATCCCAATTTATAATCATTTCTTTACAACTTATTTACATAGTTTTACCTCCTCTCATGCATACAGTTTAAGCTCATACAATAGTTCTAAGGAAAGAGAACAAGATCAACTTAAAGGAAAAAGAAAACTAAATGTTACTTTCCTTCCAAATCTTCACATTAAAATGCTGAATTCTGCAATCCATTGAAACATTGTAATAATGAAGTTCATACGAGTCCAAGGATAGTAGGTTTCTCGTGTATCTGTTAAAGACTTTAATATTTTATTGGACCAGAAACAACTGAAGATAAGAAGGAAGCATGTTAACATTTCTCTTTCCTAGAACCCTTTACTATCAAACAGTGAAGTTCCATCAATCCTTACCATTAACTTTCTCTTTTAAAACTCGATAATAAAAAAGTGAAGTTCAAACACAACTCACAATCAATTTTGAATCATAATCAATCTTCCAAGACATAACATTCATTTATTGGACCCAACAAGAGGTAAGAATCGAGTAGTTGCTAACACTCAAGACTTCCCAATAGTTGGGAAAAGTAGAACCATCTCAATGGTATGAAAACACATCCCTACAAGAACTACAGATTGGGTTTCCAAAAAAAGACAAGATCAACATTAAAAAAAATACGTACATTCTAGGACTCAATTACAATTCCGAGCACAATGGAAAGCATAAATGCCATCGAAGGATCAAGACCATTCAAATACTTGTAACCAAGTTCGGGTAACAACATGTTCCCTCAATAGTTTATAAAATAATCAAAGACTATAATATCCGAACCAACACATCGTTTAGGTTACCATTTCAATTAAAAACACCAAGTAACAAATTGATTGTACAGTGATGCATCTCAATATCACAAACATGATTTCATAATACACCAGCACCATAATACTAGGCCGAGTACAATGAAACTACATACATACAGTTCAGAGTAAGAAAAGAGCTTCCCTTCCTAGTTAACATCGAATCAAACCCATTTTCCCAACTTCAAACGGAAAGTAAGATGCTTGACAGAGCTCAGACCAAATGACTACAAACATGAAGTTGAGTTCATAATGAACCTACAATAATAGTTAAATAGTCATAAGGAAATAGTTCACAAGCACCATGCCTTAAGCGGCTTCAAACAGCAGTACACTTTATCCAAGCTAACAAACCCAAGTTCCAAGTTCGATGTGGTTCAACAATAGTCACAGTTTTCGTAAGATGGAATACAAAAACCAAGTCATATATGGTTTTTCCAGTGCATGCAAATTTTATAATAGTCAAAGCTTCCACAAGGTGAGATACAAAAACAACAAGCCATATACGGATTTATTCATAGTCCATTCAACTATGAAATAAAATGCTAACACCATAGAGCTAAAAATATCTACTAACGGTTCCATCCACCGAAACAAGTTTCCAATGAAATAGTTTGAACCATTTTGTAAGTATCCATAAGAACTAGAGTTGTTTACCAGCTCGGGTTCATAAAACACAACAAGTTTGCAAACACTAAACTCAACAAATACATGATGAAGATCCAAGTAATAATTTTAGGCCACTAAAGAAGTCAAAACCAACAACTATTTCCAACCACCGAAGAAGCTAAAAGCAGAGTTACAGGTTTTGTTCACGTATACAAGTTCCTTTGAGAAAAAGGCAATGCAAAAATAAGCTTCAACGAGAATCATGTATAACGTAGATTAAAAACCCGAATGCAAGTTTTACAAAACCCATCAAACAATTAACAGATAAGCATGAAATGCACAAACTCATCGAGAGAAAAGTTGTTTTAATGAAAACACTTAGAGGAAAGAAAAATATTTTAATAGTTAGGGCCTATCATGCCTGATAGTGTCATTGTAAAATCGAAGAAGACCTCTAGCCAAACTCGTTTCTTCTCCTCTTCTCCACGAAAAGATCAAACAACCAGATACTTCTTCCATAATGTTTTTATACATTCCATGAAATGAAAATAGATTTGAAACCTCCAAAATAGCCATGCAGTGTAGTTTAAACTGCTGGTTCGAAAAACCAGAGCGCATGAAGAAGAGAAAATCGGAGAGCATGCAAATGAAACAACCCAACAAAAATCCACTGGCATGCCTACCTAGGTGGTTTGGGCTCAACAAACAAAAACAATTAATTTCATTTACTCCATATCTCCTACCTATTCTTCCTTGCCACCACCTGCTAATTCTGGTGATCTTCAAATCAAAAATAACATGTATTTCCATTTTTAGAGATGTTGCCACCTAAGCCTCGCCAAACCAACTAACCCCTGGCAAAGCTGGCAGTCTATATGCATTTAAAAACCTTATCAACATCATCATAAATGCCTTAGGAACCATCACCACTATGCATCGACCCCCTTAAGTCCCAATTCATATCCATTAGTTTAGGATAGGTTAGATTGCTTAGGTTAGATCTTAGGTAGGATTTAAATTTATACCTTAGGATGTAACACTAATATCTAACCCCCCCACCATGGCCTTAGCAATTAAGTTAGCTAATCTCAACATAGGTAAACAATTCAAAGTACCATAGTTTAGAATACTAGGTTGGGTTACTACGAGGATCAACAATTCAACCAATCCAAATAGAATAAGGAGTTTTAGGTTAGAACCATAATTCTATCCAGTATCATAGCTTAGATAGAATACATATATATTTTACCTAGCTTAGGATCCGTGGGTTAGTCCTCAATAGGATCCCGGATATCTTTCTCTTGTGTTGTGAATAGCTGCATTCCCATCTTCATCGAAATGACCTGTCATGGTCGATCTTAAGGACCCAAGTCAAAAAACCTCTTGAATGGAAGTGTTCACATAGAAGTCAAAGAACTTACAACAACAAAGTTTAGTCAAAGTGTGTAGCTTAACTCATGGAATGTCGATTTTACCATTCATTCAACATATTAATTTTAAAACATTCCTTGGATCACTAAAATTGATCCAAGGATGAGTCGATAAAAAGACAAGTTTACATTTTTAAACTAGATTGTAAATCACCTTCCGAGAAGTGAAAAATGGATTCAAATAATTCATTCAGTTCATTCAAAGGATCTTAAGAGCAGAAAATACTTATCCATATCAAGCATGATTTCCAATAATCGAAGAACATATCCTTTTAAGTAAAATCACATATCAACACTTGAATGCAAAGGAGGAAAAATCAAGGGTGTTACAAAAGGTGTAAAGTAATTTGTTGTTTGTTTGGTTTTAATTTCTAATTATTTATATAAAAATGAAACTAACTAGGGTAGAATGTGATTTTAGGAAAAGGAAAGGGGAATTTGTTAGGGTAAAGAGTGGTTGAGCTAACCTCCAAGGGCCCCATGCCCTCAGAGTGCTACCTACATAGTCCTGATGAAAAGGGACCTCAGGCCGATGTAGTTCTCCCATAAGCTAGGGAAAAATGTGAGGAGGTATGAGAATGAGTTGGTAGTTTATAGGCATGATTGAGTCTAGGTTTTGGTTTAGGCGTGGTTGAATTGTGGGCAAATAGGTATGGGTTATATTAAGTTGATTATGGTGAAAGAGGAAAATTTCCCAGAGATAAGTGTCGAGGGGCTAGTCCTGTATGAGATGATCAATCACGTAATGAAGAAGTTAAAAGATAAGAGGAGGCAAGAGAGCCACCTGATTGGAAAGGATCGTAATAGTTGGATCATACCTTAGATAGGCTAGTGAACATAAGACCCTGAAGACATTACATGATTGATTATTCTAAAGGTGAAGAGTAGTCACATGATCACCAAATGTCACGGTTCTAGTAGGTCCCTTGAGGTGGTAGGGAATGAAAATGTGAATGGTGAGAGGGTGAAAAGTGGTTAGTTTATATGGTATTTGGCGCGTGCATGTTGGAAAGACGTCCAAGATCACATTGAACAAGTCCATGATGATTTTTTTTCTATTTGACTTGTATTTGGGATAGAATAATTGAGGCGGGAAGTCTATATGGGATGAGGAAACTAAGTCCTTGAGGTCTTCACGAAGCTGATTGATGCGGGAAGCATCAAATTCTTCTCTCTCTCTCTCTTTTGAGTAGGATTTACATAGCTGTCCTTCAAGGATTAGTCTATTTATAGTAGAGATGTAGAGAGAAAGATGTCCTTCTAAGGGAGTCATATTTTATTGAAAGTTTGATGAAGGAGTTGGATCCCATGTAAGGCTCTTATATCATGGACATGACTAATGTGAAGAATTAGATTCTTATTCATAAAGAAAGGTGAAATGACCATGGGATCTCATTTGAAATCAAATGAAAAGTATCCATGAGAATCATGCCATGTGCAGCACCATGGTACATATATTTAAGAGAATATACAAGAGTGACGGGAAACACATGATTCTTGATTAATCATTGGGGAGGCATAGTGCAAGGAGGGAAGTGAAAATCACTTAAGGGACAAGCATGAAAAGAGGTAGAATGTGTGGTAGGACTGAAAGTCAATAGTAGAATGGTCGAAAATACAAGGCATTAAGGGTCTCGGGTTTGGGTTTATTGTTGAGTGAAAATAAAGGATAAGCACCGAACCATAAGTATGAGTCAAGATGTATGGTCTAAGCCAATTAGGAGCAAATTTTCCTCGTTTACTTTTTTCTGCTTTGGTTACATGTTGATTTTCTTTCAAGACAAGGTCACTAACTTGAAAGGATCATTCATGGACACGTTTGTCATAGACACATTTGATACGTTTTTGGTAAACTTGGAGATGGTCAAGAGCGTTAAGAAGATGTTCGTCTAATAACTCAAGTTGTGCTAAATGGTCCTAGTGAAACTCATCATCATTGAGCATGTCATGGAGAAAAATGTGGAGAGAGGGAATCTAGACTTCAAGAGATAGAATAACCTCTATATCGTAGACCAAAGAAAAAGTTTTGGCAGCGGTGGAAGTGCAAATACTAGTACAATACACCCATAGGGCGAAAGCAATGTACGTATGCTAGTCATTCCCAGAGTATTGTTAACCACTTTCATGAGATTTTTTTAAAGGTTTTATTAGTGAATTTGGATTGGCCATTGGTCTATGGGTAATAAGGTGATGAGAAAATCGGTTGAATACTAAAGGTGTCGTAAAGTTTCTGCAAGGTTTTATTTTTGAATTGTTTTCTGTTATCAATGATGGGGCAATGTGGGACACAAAAGCTACAAATGATGTGATGATTGATGAACTCACATATTTTATCATATTTTTTGGAGATGAGAGGTATGGATTCAATCCATTTGGTGTAATATTCGAGTAGCGGTGATGATCCTTTGATGTCACTAGGAAGAATGGGGATTGATTTCTCAAAAAGATCCAAATTCCATTGAGAGAAGGGCCAAAGGTCACGGGTGACTTGTAGAGCATGACTGGGTGTATGATGAAGATTGGCATGTTGTTGGCATTTTACACAATACTTAACATAATCAAAAAAATCATGGTTAAGGGTCAGCCAATAATAGCCTAGGTAAAGAATACGCTTAGCAATAGCAAGGCCACTAAAGTGACCTCCACATATGCCATCATGAACTTCCTTAATGGTATAAGGAATTTCAGAACTCGTAAGGCACCGTAAGAGAATACCATTGAAGCCGCTTATAGAGGAGGCCACCCATGATGATGTAGTGAGAGACCTTTTTAAGAAAGGAACGTTGTCCATTACAAGTGAGGTCGGGAGGAAAGACGACGAGGGAAAGATAGTATAAGTATTGTTTATATCAAAAGGTCACTCAAGTCAAGAGCGGTGGTTCCGATAGATTAAATTTTGTGAGGTAAGTAAGAGGGTGATTGGATTATTTGTACGGTGATAAAGATTTTAGAATCAGCGGGAAAAGTGGGTATTTGGGAAGCCAAGCGAGGCCATGGTATCTAAAAATTTGTTATTTGAATGTTGGAGGGTTTGAAGGGTGTAACGATCAAAGGTGGTCAAAAGTATGTCCACATGATGTTTATACTTTTGAAGTATCTCATTACAACATTGATATATACCATGGAATTGGTTTACGACTAATTGAGAATAACCAAAGATGTTGATTGATTTAACATCTAAGGCATAGGTAGCTCGAGACCTTATACGATTGCTTCATATTCGGTAATATTGTTTGTACAATCAAAATCATGTTTGAAAGATAAAGGCATGGTTTTACCATCAAGTGGAGTGAGGATAACACCAACCCCACCTCCATGTTGACACTTAGAACCATCAAAGAAGAGTGTCATTTGGTAAGCGGGTTCGTCTAGGAAAGCGTAGCAATTGACTTATATGGAAAGTCAAAGTTAGAGGGTTGGTCCCGAGAAATAGGTGCGTCATCCTATTGGTTGGTGATAACTTGGCCCTTGATGGACTTCGATGGATGAATTTGAGGTTGAGGTTAGCCAAGCATGTGACACGTTGATTTTGGTAAGGTTTGGCATACATGAAGTGTATGGGGTCGAGTGTTGGTCACAACATAGGTTTTGTGGTAATGAAAACTAAGGCTAAGAATTTTTTTTTTGGCATGGGTATATTGGGTATCGTAATCCAAAAGAGTACAGACTTATGTAATAAACCTCCTTCTCCCTATGTTGTTCATCATGATGAGCGATCATGGCCCCAAGGAGTGATCGGTAGCAGAGATGTATAGGTAGAAGGGTTAATCATATTTTGTTGGAATGAGTATGGGTGGTTGGAGAAGGTATTGTTTTAATGATTCAAAAGATTTATGGTAGTCATCATCCCATTTAAAGGATACATTCTTCTTGAGAATATGATGAAAGGGTTGATACCGATCGACAATTACGAAATGAAATGGTGAATAGAGTCCTCGCAACTTACCTTCGGGCTACAAATTTTCCTAAGATTAGTAGGTTGAGTAATTTCGAGAATGGCCTTGACTTTATTAGGGACAACCTCTATTCCACGTAAAGAGATGATAAATCCCAAGATTTTTCTTGAGAGAAGAGGAAGTCACACTTCTTGAGCTAAAGGTGAACATAATATTTAATGTGGTGGTCAAAAATGGTTTTTAGATGTCGAGGTGCTTGGAGAGGCGTTTAGATTTGGCCAAGAGATCATCCACGTAATCTTCCAATATATGGTGCATGATGTCATGGAAGATGTAGTTTATAGTCCACTTTGTTGATATGTGGCACCGGTGGTTTTAAGGCCAAAAGGCATGAATTGATAGCGAGAATGTCCCCAAGGGGTGATGAATGCAGTTTTGTGTTGATCATCTAGGGCAAGCAAGATTTTCTTATAACACGAGAAACCATCCATGGTGATAGCATCTCGTGACCGGTGGTAAGGTTAACCGGTTGCTCAATACCAGGAAGAGGAAAGTCATCTTTTGAGCAAGGTAGGTTGAGGTCATGGAAATTTGTGCAAATGAAGAGTCCCTCTGTCACCTTTGTGGACGGGACAATGTTAGAAATCCATCAAGGATAATCAACGGGTAAGATGAAAGAAATGGAGAAGGCATGAAGTTCTTCTTTGACTAGAAGAGCAATGCGAGGGTGCATTTTCCTCGGCTTTTGTTTTACGGGTTTTTACTTAGGAATGGTTATGATATTGTGGACCAATATGATGGGGTCGATATACGGGCATATCTACATAAGACCAAGTGAAATCATGGTTATGGTTTTGAGAAAAGAAGTGATGGCTTCCTATTTAGCAACATCTAAAGATTGGCCAATCTTTAGAATGTGTGGGTTATCCAGTATGGATGTTGATCTCGATAGTCGATTCATTCTACATGGTTTGTGTTTCGAGATGGTAATTACTAGTGAATATATGAGTCTTTTCTACCAAGATAGGTGAGTATAGATTCATCATCCTAAAACCGAATGACGTTAATCGAAGGTGTATCGTCATCGATCATTTTAGGATACAGGAAGGGAAAAGATGAGGGAGCCTCACCCTCACGTTGATAAGTCAAAGGCCCCAAGGAAATGGTGTTTATGAATAAAAAAAAGTTAGGAGGAATGGGTTCCGGATCCATCCAATCTGTCGTTAAGGTGGTGATGGTGGTGAAGAAGATGGAGTGGGTGAAGAAGGTGGAGAAGGGTGGATGTCCTCAATGAGTTCAATGCGGGCCTTCTTGGTAGGTGGTTCAAAAACATGATACCACTATGATCATTATGTTTGTGGGTAGTACAAGGAATAAGCTCATAAAATCCAAAACCAAAACACTTCCATGCACATCGGTGTAGGAAGGTGTGGACGAAACGATGATTGGTGAGTGACTGGAGATCGGTAGAAAATGGGTGGGTTTTTAATGGTGGTTCAGGTGTATAAGTGGTAGTATCAAGTCCCCCATAGGTGAGATTGGTACGAACATGGGGAGGACCATAAAGGAGGTGCTCCCCCATGTAGTGATCATAAGCGGGGTGTTGGTGAAGACTTCCATACTCTTTGGGAGTAAGGAATGTGTTGACACTATATAGGCGATACTCCCCTAGAGTGAGGCATTGAAAAATTCCTTCTAAGGGATCGGTGGTCGATATGTGGGTAGCTAGGATGGACGATGTGTTAGAGGCTGACTTGGAGGTGGAGCCATCTTATTGGGATCGATGGTTTGTTTGTGGAGGTTGTGGCGGTGGTAGGAATGGAGGATGTAGGTGTGGGTGAGGTAGCGGTAGCAATGGTGAGTGGAGGTGTAGGTCAAGAGGAATTGGTCATGGAGGTAGACACTTTAATGGGTATAATCATGTCAATTAGTCGGTAAAGCAAGTTCAAGTATTGAAAGGTGATGGGTCGGCGGAATAGTACAGTGTGTCCTTCATGCTCAAACTTCATACAACGATGCAAAGTGGAAAGAACACAACCCATAACACGAATCCGTGGTCTACCAAGCAACAAATTATATTGGAATCCCCCTCCAATATGTAAAATAAATCTAGAATAGTACGGGGCCCACGTGGATGTGGAGGATGCGGTGCCAAGTATGGAATTGATAGTGTCATTGAATGAACACAACATGAATGGATGTTTATGTATGAAATTTTTGGGTATGCAAATTTGGTCGAACACATGGGAGAAGATGATGTTAATGCTAGTGCCCTCATCGATCATAACACATCATACACATATATCATCAATGTGGACGAGAGATGAAAAGGGCTAGATCTGGGTCATCGGTTTGGTGTGGTGTGATCTCTTCATCTAAGAAATTGAGGATGGCTACTCAAAGGTGTGTAGGTGGAGGTGTAGAAGATGATGATAATTTGGTGAGAGAGGCTACATGATGGGGTGCAATAATGGAGGATACGGGTGTAGGATCATTGGGTAAGACCTCATAATAGATTGAAGGACCTCTATGAGAGATTGACAGTGGGATTCCAAGGTTTGGATGAGGTCATATAGGGGAATTTTGAGGGGGATTGGTGTAGTTGGTTGAGCATCACACGATGTGTAACCCCATTAGAAATAGGATAGTTTGGGCCATGTATAGTGATTTTATGTGTGGGTACGAGATGGTATGTTGGGTATAGGATTGGTTGGTGGGTCGATTGCCTTTTCCTTATCCTTATCCTTCGAGCATGGGTAACAATGTGGATCATGTTGATTTGAGGCGGGGAGGTAGGTGAAGTAGGCAAGCCATGAAAGGTATATTGATAGGAAGGGAAAAATCCAAGTGGTAGGAAATAACCTTGTGATTTGATTTTGGCACATTGACATTTGGGTGGAGGTTTGGCAAGTTCTTTGATGCAAACCATGTTAATTTCAAATCTTAGAGGTGGCTCTAAGAGTTATGGGGGTGGAGGTTTTGGTCCCGAGTAGGCAATGGAGAAAGAAGCTGTGGAGGTTGGTACGGCAAATGGAGTCCTCATCGAGAAGGTCATCATCATCAAAGTTTTCTTGAGGAGGACACAACTAGATAAGAATAGGTTTCAAAGTGTTACATTCGTTGCATCATGCCCGACACATGATGGTAGGCACAAATTTTGGTGTCTTTAAACCCCTTTGGTTTGGGTTTGAGTGGGTCATAAGGTCTGAGAGGCGGTAATGTGATGACAGAAGTTTCAAGGAGGTTGGTTAAGATTTTGGCATAGGATCCTTCCAAGTGGATCACAATGGGAAGAGAATGTGGGTTTGGTTGTAGGTGCGGTGATTGTATAGGAAGGATCTTTGCAAGAAGGGGAGTGGGTCGAGATATGGTTTTAGGTGTTTGTCGTATCTGCTTGGGTAGGGGTATGGTTGGTTTGACTACCTTATTAGAGGGTATTGGATTTTTTTCTTTAGGTTGCACCTTCTTGGGTGAAGGTGATACGAGGCACATGAGATATAGAGGTTAAATCGGATGGTGGAAGAGGTGAGTTACCCACGGGGATAACCGAGGTAGTGTGAAGGTAGCCAATTGGCGGGTCGTATAGGATGTGTGAGGGAAAGAGACTGAAGTGTTGTTGATAGTGAAGGAGTTATCAATGGTATTTAAGGTATGGGTGATAAAAATGTTACAAGTGTGGGTAGAAGTCATGTCGGGTGCTTGGATATGTTAGAGATTTGCAAGGGTAGAATGGGCTCTTTGCATTTTAATTTTACCGAGTGGTTTGAGGTTTCTTAACTTGACCTAGAAGGGTGAGGTCCTAAGATGGATGGAAAGGGTGAAGGTGTGATTGGTGATGTTGGGGTATGATATCTAGGAGATTGGTTCTTCTATTTGGGGGTCAAGTTAGGTTTGGTGTTAGTTTTGGAGGATGTAGCTAAATCTAGTTTGATGGGTGGATGAGTGAGACTAGCTATTGGGATGGCCCCTAAGGTAGTAATAGGTTTAGGAAAGGAAGACCATTTTTATACATTAGAACAATTCCTAAGTAGAAATGGGAAATTTTCTAGCTTTTTTTTGATAAATGCTTCCTCATTTTTATACATTAGAACAAGTTCTAAATAAACATACATAATTTAGAACTCACAAATCAAAACAACCATTCTCATAATCAGATAACCATATGCAGCTGTAATGACTCGGAGTACCTCCGATCTATTCATTCCATGACTCGGTAATCTACCGATCTATTCATGAGTATTAAGAGTTGGTGTTTTATTTAACACATCACTCTTGCGGTTCTCCTCCCTAATCTGGGATTCAGAATGCTCTGTCCAAGGAACCTATCTGAATAATTGTTACCATTATTCATCGGCATCTCATCCCTTAGACTAGGTGACTTAGGACAACGCAATCAGCAGCTTGCGATACTTTGGCCAAAGATTTGAAACATACTGCTTATGTCTCGTATTCCTTGACGGCATACTCATCAATCTAGAATACGTCCTTCACCCCATTCCTATGTTATGTAGAATGTCTTATACTGACTTCTGTCAGACTCTCCTGTCCCAAGTTATTCACTCAGGAACGGATTAGTAAGATGACAACGTTATAGGGATGCTCCCGAGGACTAGGGATACGCTGACATACTGGGTCAACCCTAGTTAATCCAGTGTGTCAAGATACCCCGAGTCTCCTAGGGCAGCCTTATAACGTGACCACATTCCTAATCAGTCCCAGAGTAACTTGTTCGAGTTTAAGGTGTAAATCTTAACGATCAATGCAAAGGGTGTCGTCATAAGTCACCTGCATTGTTGTATCTTCGAGAAGATCCTAATCTTCTCGAAGGTACAACCCTGCAGTTGACTTGTGCCATCAACCTTTAAATCCACCTCGAAAAGATCTACTTATTAATAAGTGTTACATACGTTGAGTTAAAATTATACTATAAGACGCTCCCTTAAGGGTAGTCTTTCCCAATCCCTGGGTTCCTCACCTTAGAATTACCTTTCTTAGTAAAACCCATTACACAAGAGAAGTTATTAAGACTAGAGGTCCCATCAAGGAGTTCATAGAATATACATAATTCTAAATCAACGAAACTGGACACTAACCCTCAATCTTCACATGAGATTGCTAACCAAACCCTTTTTTTTTGGTTTATATCAGTTCTCATAACTGAATTTATATCTTACTTGTTAGTATCGAGATATAGTGATTAAGAATCCAATTAAACGTTGTATTGACTTAGATCAAGACTTAGGAAGTAATGATTTATTCAGCTCATTTAGCTCCTGCTCAGATTTATTTTAACCTTAGCTTTCCAAAAGACAGTGATCTAGAATTCCAATTTAGCTTTAGATAGAACATAATAGAACTACTAAACAATCATTAGTATTCAGTCACATAACCTTGCAAGCTTACTTAGATAATCACAAAAGTCTCCAAGTTATACAATAATAACAATGCTCTTAAGATCATTCGAACCGAAGAAGATCAAACCATCAAGATACGAATGCAAACACATAAGTAACAAATACCTCTTTTCATTCCTTTCAAAGCTAATCAAATACATTTTATGCATTCAAGCATATTTGATACAATACTCAACAGAAAAAGAACATCTTTCTTCAAGTAGTACATTTAGAGAATCAAGTTGTAATTCATCATAAAACCAAATTAAACAATCTGAACATCATATCAGATCTGCGTGCCTTTACCACTTACAGCAATCATCTGCAAAAATTGTCAACATGGGTCAGTTCGGTGAACTGAGCATGATAAGCACTAATTCTTAAAACAATTGCAATCCACCAATTGTTTTCATTAAACAACCTGTTTAAATGAAATCATTTCACCAAACATGTAAACATATTTCAGACTATGCTCTTTTGTAATTCAAACATGACTATAAACGCGTAACTCATATTATAGTTACTAAATAGTCCTAGATACTTTTCAGATATTTCTTCATAAATATAAGTGACCAAGAAGAACAAATGTATCCAAAACAACTATCCATCTGAATCCCAAGGACAACAAACATCCGATCAGACCATTACATTCAACAAAAATGAATATCCTAACAATTCATGAATCCATCAGTATGTATTAACAATTCCAACAATTAAATATAAATATATCAACATATACTTTACAGCAGAAGAGAAAGAAACCGAGACATTCAGATGTCCCTTCCAATCATGCTCATGACTGTACCGTCCACTCAAGAGTAATGCATTCACATTATACGCCTGCGACTAAGCCAGTCGAGACCACAGGAAGAATTACAGTCCGTCAAAATACAAATATAAAAATTTCCTGTAACTTACTGAACAACACAGTAGCTCTCGTGACAAGGCAGTGATGAATAATCCATCAAATAGACTCCACATAACCTTCCATATTATTCAACAAATGAGAAAATATCCAACGCCATCGCTTGTCAAGGTACAGTTAATAGCTCTTTACTTCAGTCAAGCACACGACTAGATATTCACGATAACAGAAGACGTAATCATGCTCAAACACAAGAACAATCCCACTGAGTCGAAACACTCATCAACATACAGCTCAATCTAATCCCTACTAAAACACAACAAGGACTTAAATCAAAAGCCGAAATCAAATGAATAACCTCTTTATCACAGTCAAACAAGAGGCTAGATAGCATTAAAACAAATGACGTTTCCATATGCATACCTAGTGACATTCACACTGAATCTAACACAAACCTACACAGCTTCATTCAACTGAAACAAATCCCTACGTTATACAACATGGGTGTAAATTAGAAGTCACTTTCAGGAAATAATAACCTCAACAAGATCTTCATAAAGGTCATCATCAAATCATTATTTTCAACAAAGTTTCATCCAAGCCGAGATAGTGCGAATATAGCAAGGACTCATACAGAGTCGAGTTTAAAAAGAAAACACAGTGTGGACAAGATCAGTAGCCGAATTCCTACGAAAACATTCAAGGTTTTCAACTAATTCAACACCAGCGAGTCTTCACAACTAAATTTCTACGAAGTCTAAATACAAGATATATATATTAAGGACTCCAACAGAGCCAATATCAATAGGTATTCACAACCAAGCTTATACAAGAAGTGAAAACCGGTACATAACATATCCAGATCACCGAGCTTAATATCAAAGGGAAAATCCTAATATACGATTCAAGGATTCAAAAGGAGTCGAACACATGCAGTATTCACAAATAAACTTCTACAGAAGTAGAAAGATACAAGATAAATATTAAATTCAAGAATTCCAACTATACCAATAACATACAGTATTCACGACTGAACTCCTACAGAAGTAGAAACGTATGTTACCTTTTCAGGACTCAAAAAGGAATCGAACCCATATAGTATTCTCGATTAAACTTCTACAACAGTTAAAAATACTATCTATTCAAGGATTCCAACAATATCCAATAACATACAGTATTCACGACAAAGCTTCTACAGAAGCCAAAACATACTATCATTTCAAGAAGTATAAACAGCAAGGCTTCTACAGAAGTCGATATCTACCAAGAAAACTTTTCATGGACTCCAACAGTGTCTATTTCAAACATTACCCTTGCAAGCATTTCTACAAAATCTAACCGAAATGCAAAACACAGCAAGATAGTACAACCGTTCGAAACACAATGCACACCCATCAAGGGTTCACTTGCAAAATCGAGCCAGTAAGAAGATACAACAAACTAATTCATACAAAGCTACCATAAAAACCAACTGAACCCAAAAATCATCTGAACAGAGTTGTTCTAATGAAATCATTTGAAGGAAAGCAAGATTTTTAAAAGTTAGGGCCTAACATGCCTGGTAATGTTGCTTAAAAATCGAAGAAGACCACTGAAAGAGCTCGAGCCTTCTCCTCTTTTTCCACGTTAGATTCAACAACAATAATTTGTTATTTCCATGCCTTATAAACTTTCCTCGACAGAGAAAAGAGCTAGTTATTCTCATAGTTTGCCATGCAACACCAAGTAGACTGGTTTGAAGAACCAGTGATCAAACAGAGAGAAAACCGGAGCGCATGAAAAACCAAACAAACTACCAGTTTTCCATTTTGCATGTCTTCCGAGAAATCCGAGCTCGAAGACCGAGTTCATTAATTGCATTAACTCCAAAATTCCCGCTCAATCTCCATTGCCACCGACCGCCATAGTTGGCGATGGATAAAAACAATTCAAAGACCATTTCTAGATTTGGCGACTCTGCCACGTCGGATTTCACTAGCCGTTTGAAACTTCCACCAAATCCCTCGTCCTTCATACTTATCCATCCCATTTAATGCCATAGAAACTACCGCCCATGGCTCGCACCCCTTCATAGGTCCCTTTCCTCCATGTTCATTAGTTAGGTTAGAAACATAGGTTAGAATTTAAGGTGATACTTAGTCTAACCTCCTTAGCGCTAGGTCACTAACCTTAGAACATTTAGTTTATAGTTTAGGCCTAGGTTAGATTAGCACTAATCTAACCCATAGGTTATAGTTTAGGTTTAGGTTATTAACCTTAATAAATCCAGCTTAGGTCTTAACAATTAAAATCATTCAGTATAAGAACCAACAAATATACATTCACGAAAAGGATTCATTCCAAAGCACTGCTAATAAGCTAGTTGAATAAATGTATCTGAATTTATTACCTGGCTCAAGATCAAGACCTTCCTGATTTTACGATATCGGGAACCAATTCATTTAACAAGATCAGCTTTGAGTTAACTCGAATTGCTTATTCCACACATTCGACCTTGCAACCTTCGTAAGGTCTATAATTTTTGTTAATCCGAATAAACTTAAAACATCTCTTGGATCAATGCCACTGATCCAAGGCTGAGTCATATAGATGGGTAAATCCACAATTTATTCGAAATCAGATTAAACTCAGGTGCAAAAATGAAAGATATAAAAGAGTCCAAGCATATCCTGGCTCAGTCAAAAATCTTCAAGAGCAAAGAAGATACAATCCCTATCAAGCATGACTTCACAATCAAAGGAACACATCCTTTTTACAGAAGAAATCATATATCAACACTTGAATGCTCAGGAGGAAGTAACAAGAGTTCAGAGTGTTACATGCTTCCCTCCTAAAAGATTCATCGTCCCGATGATTACATATTTGATTAACCTTCAGGTCAACCAATTTATTAGTTCACAAAACAATGTGACTATTTCCAACTTGAATAGTTCCAAAAATCAATGTCACGATACATTTTATTCAGCCTGAATAATGTTTGCCTCAATCTGGCTTTTATATAAACTTGAAAAAGATAAGTTCATGTAAAAAAAAAAATGTTTTGTCAACAGATTTCATCCTGTTGAAAAAGAAAAGGAAAAGCAATTTTCATCTCTTCCAGATTTTCCCAAGTTGCACTTTCTTCGTTAAACTGGTCCCACTGGACCTTACATTGTTGTATTTCACGATTTCTCAAATGCAATTGGTGAGTTTCCAAGACTCGTGTGGGTTTAACCATGATTATTCCCGGGTCTTGACCTGCAAGGAATTCCAATTTAAAACATGTGATAGATCTGAAACGTATTTCTTAAGCAAAGAAATATGGAAAACATCATGCATGCGAGATAAAGCAGGTGGTAATGCTAATCGATAAGCTACAGGATTGATTTTTTGATAATTTTGAAAGGTCCCACAAAACGAGGTGACAACTTGGCAGCCTTGCCAAAAGTTATAGAACTCTTTCTGGGTTTAACTCGAAGAAAAACCTTCTCACCCAGCTCAAACCTTCGATCAACCCGCTTAAGGTCAGCATAGCTCTTCTACCTATCTGCTGCTTCCTTTAATCATTCACGAATCAGCTTAACTTGCTGTTCCATTTCAGTGAGGATCTCTGGTCCAATTACCACTCTATCCTCAACACTATCCCAACTAACAGGGGTTCTACACTTCCTTCCATAAAGTGCTTCAAATGGTGCCATTTTAAGAGATGAGTGATAAGTGTTGTTGTATGCGAATTCAACTAATGGAAGATACTCTTCCCATTTATACTGTTGATCCATGCAATACATTCGCAACATGTCTTCCAACACTGATTTACTCTCTCAGTTTGTCCATCCGTTTCCGGATGATATGCAGAACTGAAGTTTAGTTTCATTCCAAGAGCTGTATTAAGCGTTTGCCAAAACCTTGACGTCATTCTAGGATCCCTGTCAGATATAATCAATTCTGGTACACCATGCAATCTGAAAATTTCATGTACGAATCTTTTGGCCAGCACTGGTGAATCATCCTTTAGATTTCCAGCGATGAAATGAGCTACCTTAGTTAGTTTATCTACAACTACCAGGATAACATCATGTTTATTCCTGGACATAGGTAACCCTTGTACAAAGTCCATGCTTATTACTTGCCATTTGTACTACGGTATGCTATGAGGATATAAATCCCAACAGGTGCATGTGTTCTACCTTAACCCGCCGACATTCCGATAATGAGTCACAAAATCAATGACATCCTTTTTCATACCTTTCCAAAAGTATTGTTGTTTCAGATCAGCAAGCATTTTTGTGATACCCGGTGTCAGAGAAAGGTGAATTATGAAATTCAACTAACAACTTCTTTCTCAAATCATTCAAAGATAGGTACGTATACCTGTTTTCATAACGTAAGATTCCTTCATTATCAAAATGAAAGCCCTTATACCTTTCATCATTAGGTTCTGCAGCAAGCGCTGCTTTTACTTGTTGAAAGTATATATCGATTTCGAGGCACTTTTACCTCATCCTTAAACCGAGTTCTTAATGTTATAAGAGTAGAAATGTGCCTCCTACGACTTAGAGCATCTGCTACTCTATTCTCCTTTCCTTTGATGTAGCTAATATCAAAATCATATTGTGATAAAAATTCTAACCACCTTCTCTCGTCTCGGCATTTTGATTAGGTGAGTGAAAATATATTTCAGTCCTAAGTGATCAGTTTTCAACTCAAAAGGTTTCCCAAGTAAATAGTGTCTCCAGACTTGAAGCGCATGAACAATGGCAGCAAGCTCCAAATCATGAGGAGCATAATTCAGCTCATGTAACTTAAGTTTTCTACTTTCATATGCTATGACTTGATCATTTTGTAACAAAACACCTCCAAGGCCTTCCCGTAAGCATCCGTTACAACAAGTAAAGCTCCCATTAGGGTGCAGTATAGCTAATATAGGTGCGGAAGTCAACCGGCTTTTAGAATTTTGAAAGCCGCTTCGCACTTATCATTCCAAATAAATTTCTTATCCTCTTTCGCAATGAAGTTATCGGTGCAAATGCCACTTTAGAAAAATCCTTAACAAATTTTCTATAGTAACCCACAAGACCCATGAAGCTTCTTACTTCGTGCACATTCTTTGGTGCAGGCCACTCAGTTATTGCCACTATTTTTGAAGGATCTACAACAATTCCTTCTTTACTAATGACATGACCCAAATAGTGAACTTTTGAATCAAAGAAAGAACATTTGGATAACTTACCATACAACTTTCTTTTTCTCAAAATTCCCAAAACTATCTTCAAATGCTCATTGTGCTCCTCAACACTTTTAGAATAAATGAGAATATCGTCCAAGAATACAAGTACAAACTTGTCCAAATATTCTTGAAAGATATTATTCATTAAGTTCATAAAAGCTATGGGTGCATTAGTTAATCCAAAGGGTAGAACCGTGAATTCATAATGTCCGTACCTTGTTCGGAAAGTTGTTTTATGAATATCTTCTTCTCTAATCCTTAACTGATGATAACCAGATCAAAGATCTATCTTAGAATAAACCGCTGCCCCACGCATCTGATCAAATAGATCGTCGATCCTTGGAAGTGGGTATCTGTTCTTGATTGTTGCTTTATTCAACATCCGATAATCAATACACAGCCTAAGTGTTCCATCCTTCTTTTTCACAAATATTACAGGCGCTCCCCAAGGTGAAACACTTGGTCTAATCAAACCTTTAGACAAAAGTTCTTGCAATTGTGCCTTAAGCTCGACTAACTCTGTAGTAGTCATCCGATAAGGTGCTTTGGAAATAGGTTCCATTCCTGGTTTGATTTCGATGGTGAAGTCAAATTCCCTCTTGGGTGGTAACCCTAGTAATTCCTCCGGAAAAACATCCCTAAAACTTTGTAGCAGAGGAAATCATTTCATGGAATCACCATCTTCTTCTGAAAATTCAGATATCTTTACTGCATAAAGGGTACATCCTTTGTTTTTAGCCTTTTTAAGCTGCATAGTCTGACAATTTTCTAACTAAAATTTCCCGTTTAACCCCTTGAATCTCTGTTGTTTCCAGCTGATCATCTAAACATCTTATATTCTTTTCATAGCAGTCTACTTTTGCTTTATGTTCAGCTAACCAATTGACACCAATGACAATGTCGTAAGACCCCAAAGGTGTAACATAGAGGTCAACTTCCGTGGAAAAGTTAGGTAAGTCAAGGACTGCCCCAAAAAGACACATACTCACTGTATGAACAGAGTTATTACCATACTGTACAGTCCAAGATTTATCCATTTTTCTAGCTTTTCTCTTAAGTTTAGAAGCAAGTTTATTAGAAATAAAACATTCAGTAGCTCCTGTATCAAAAAGAATAGTGACAGGTATGCCAAATAACTTACCCGGAACTTCTATAGGTGTCACTTGCTTTTCAGCTTGCTTGTCTGCTACTGCAGCATGTATCTTATGCTGCTGATTACGATCATCCTTCTTCAAAGGGCACTGATTTGCGTAGTGGTCTTTGCCACAATTGCAGCAGCCTCCTACAGGTCCTTTTTAGGCTCAAAATTGCCTCCAGTCTTGTAATTATCATGTTGTCCTCCATAGGGCTTCTGCCCATTGTTATAATTTTTGGCAAAATTATCCCTTACATTTCCAGCAGGCTTATTTGCTACTGCTTTCTTACTATTATCCCCTGGAAACTTACTTTTGTTTCCAAACTTTTTCCATGGTCCCTTTTTGGGTGCAAGAGAGGTTGAAGAAGGGTTTGCAATCTTCTTCCGCACTTCCTCTTTATGAGCAAGAAATAGCCTTTAATTTTTGTTCTTGTCTTATGGCCTTTTCAACAACTCCTTCCATAGTGGTTGGACTGTGAACATCGACCTCTCCCCTATCATGGGATTCAATCCCATGATGAATTTCCGTATTCTGAACTTCTCGTCAGTTTGATACTGCGGTACATACTTGAGGAGTTTTGTAAACCGCTCCCAGTATTCAGTTACCGTTAGCTTCCCTTGAGCTAAGTTCTAGAATTCTGTCATTTTCTGATCATAGAAAAGTTGTGGCAGCCATCGTTGCCTAAAATAGCCCTTAAATTGATCCCAAGTAATATTGGTCTCATCAATATTTAGCTCTGCTTTACGGCTATCCCACCACGAAGATGCTTCGTGGGAAAGCTGATAGGCTCCCCAAATAGCTTTGGTTTCCTCTGAGAAGTTTCTTATTGCAAAGTACTTCTCCATTTCACTGAGCTAGTTCTCAGCTCCATCTCCTAATGTGGTGCCATCATATTTAGGTGGGCTTATCCTTTTTATATCATTAGTGAGTTCCGCTGCCAACCTGGCCTTTTTGTTTTCTGGTTGGACAGGTGCATTTCCAGCATTAATATCAACACCCAAATCGGGGTTGTCCTCAGGAGGTTGCTGATTGATATTACCAGCTTCTTCATCCTCCTCATTTCCCATCACCTGCTGTTCAAGTACAGCTAAATGATCTCTTGTGTCCAACAGGGCAGCAAGGATCTCATCAAGTTTTTGGGTTGTTGTTGCCCCTCCTTCAGGTGGAGCATTATTCGCAACGTTCCCCCTTGTTCTAACCATTTTCTGTTACAAGAAAATTCAGGTTTTTATCAGATTATGGACACAATAGGCCCAAGAGCTGCAACCTTCAGCTCTGATACCAAGATGTAACATCCTCATTTTTATACATTAGAACAAGTAAATTTTTTTTTTTTATTTTTTGATAAATGCTTCCTGGTTCTAAATACATAATTTAGAACTCACAAATCAAAACAACCATTCTCATAACAGATAACCATATGCAGCTGTAATGACTCGGAGTACCTCCGATCTATTCATTCCATGACTCGGTAATCTACCGATCTATTCATGAGTATTAAGAGTTGGCGTTTTATTTAACACATCACTCTTGCGGTTCTCTCCCTAATCTGGGATTCAGAATGCTCTGTCCAAGGAACCTATCTGAATAATTGTTACCATTATTCATCGGCATCTCATCCCTTAGACTAGGTGACTTAGGACAACGCAATCAGCAGCTTGCGATACTTTGGCCAAAGATTTGAAACATACTACTTATGTCTCGTATTCCTTGACGGCATACTCATCAATCTGGAATACGTCCTTCACCCCATTCCTATGTTATGTAGAATGTCTTATATACTGACTTCTGTCAGACTCTCCTATCCCAAGTTATTCACTCAGAATGGATTAGTAAGATGACAACGTTAGGGATGCTCCCGAGGACTAGGGATACGCTGACATACTGGGTCAACCCTAGTTAATCCAGTGTGTCAAGATACCCCGAGTCTCCTAGGGCAGCCTTATAACATGACCACATTCCTAATCAGTCCCAGAGTAACTTGTTCGAGTTTAAGGTGTAAATCTTAATGATCAATGCAAAGGGTGTCGTCATAAGTCACCTGCATTGTTGTATCTTCGAGAAGATCCTAATCTTCTTGAAGGTACAACCCTGCAGTTGACTTGTGCCGTCAACCTTTAAATCACCTCGAAAAGATCTACTTATTAATAAGTGTTACATACGTTGAGTTAAAATTATACTATAAGACACTCCCTTAAGGGTAGTCTTTCCCAATCCCTGGGTTCCTCACCTTAGAATTACCTTTCTTAGTAAAACCCATTACACAAGAGAAGTTATTAAGACTAGAGGTCCCATCAAGGAGTTCATAGAATATACATAATTCTAAATCAACGAAGCTGGACACTAACCCTCAATCTTCACATGAGATTGCTAACCAAACCCCTTTTTTTTTGGTTTATATCAGTTCTCATAACTGAATTTATATCTTACTTGTTAGTATCGAGATATAGTGATTAAGAATCTAATTAAACGTTGTATTGACTTAGATCAAGACTTAGGAAGTAATGATTTATTCAGCTCGTTTAGCTCCTGCTCAGATTTATTTTAACCTTAGCTTTCCAAAAGACAGTGATCTAGAATTCCAATTTAGCTTTAGATAGAACATAATAGAACTACTAAACAATCATTAGTATTCAAATCACATAACTCTTGCAAGCTTACTTAGATAATCACAAAAGTCTCCAAGTTATACAATAATAACAATGCTCTTAAGATCATTCGAACCGAAGAAGATCAAACCATCAAGATATGAATGCAAACACATAAGTAACAAATACCTCTTTTCATTCCTTTCAAAGCTAATCAAATACATTTTATGCATTTAGCATATTTGATACAATACTCAACAGAAAAAGAACATCTTTCTTCAAGTAGTACATTTAGAGAATCAAGTTGTAATTCATCATAAAACCAAATTAAACAATCTGAACATCATATCAGATCTGCGTGCCTTTACCACTTACAGCAATCATCTGCAAAAATTGTCAACATGGGTCAGTTCGGTGAACTGAGCATGATAAGCACTAATTCTTAAAACAATTGCAATCCACCAATTGTTTTCATTAAACAACCTGTTTAAATGAAATCATTTCACCAAACATGTAAACATATTTCAGACTATGCTCTTTTGTAATTCAAACATGACTATAAACGCGTAACTCATATTATAGTTACTAAATAGTCCTAGATACTTTTCAGATATTTCTTCATAAATATTAGTGACCAAGAAGAACAAATGTATCCAAAACAACTATCCATCTGAATCCCAAGGACAACAAACATCCGACAGACCATTACATTCAACAAAAATGAATATCCTAACAATTCATGAATCCATCAGTATGTATTAACAATTCCAACAATTAAATATAAATATATCAACATATACTTTACAGCAGAAGAGAAAGAAACCGAGACATTCAGATGTCCCTTCCAATCATGCTCATGACTGTACCATCCACTCAAGAGTAATGCATTCACATTATACGCCTGTGACTAAGCCAGTCGAGACCACAGGAAGAATTATAGTCCGTCAAAATACAAATATAAAAATTGCCTGTAACTTACTGAACAACACAGTAGCTCTCGTGACAAGGCAGTGATGAATAATCCATCAAATAGACTCCACATAACCTTCCATATATTCAACAAATGAGAAAATATCCAACGCCATCGCTTGTCAAGGTACAGTTAATAGCTCTTTACTTCAGTCAAGCACACGACTAGATATTCACGATAACAGAAGACGTAATCATGCTCAAACACAAGAACAATCCCACTGAGTCGAAACACTCATCAACATATAACTCAATCTAATCCCTACTAAAACACAGCAAGGACTTAAATCAAAAGCCGAAATCAAATGAATAACCTCTTTATCACAGTCAAACAAGAGGCTAGATAGCATTAAAACAAATGACGTTTCCATATGCATACCTAGTGACATTCACACTGAATCTAACACAAACCTGCACAGCTTCATTCAACTGAAACAAATCCCTACGTTATACAACATGGGTGTAAATTAGAAGTCGCTTTCAGGAAATAATAACCTCAACAAGATCTTCATAAAGGTCATCATCAAATCATTATTTTCAACAAAGTTTCATCCAAGCCGAGATAGTGCGAATATAGCAAGGACTCATACAGAGTCGAGTTTAAAAAGAAAACACAGTGTGGACAAGATCAGTAGCCGAATTCCTATGAAAACATTCAAGGTTTTCAACTAATTCAACACCAGCAGTCTTCACAACTAAATTTCTACAGAAGTCTAAATACAAGATACATATTAAGGACTCCAACAGAGCCAATATCAATAGGTATTCACAACCAAGCTTATACAGAAGTCGAAACACCGGTTACATATCCAGATCTCCAACTAAGACAATAAGCACAGTATTCACAAATAAACTTCTACAGAAGTAGAAAGATACAAGATAAATATTAAATTCAAGAATTCCAACTATACCAATAACATACAGTATTCACGACTGAACTCCTACAGAAGTAGAAACGTATGTTACCTTTTCAGGACTCAAAAAGGAATCGAACCCATATAGTATTCTCGATTAAACTTCTACAACAGTTAAAAATACTATCTAATCAAGGATTCCAACAATATCCAATAACATACAGTATTCACACGATGAAGCTTCTACTGGTAAGCCAAACATACTTTCATTTCAAGAAGTATAAACAGACAAGGCTTCTACAGAAGTCGATATCTACCAAGAAAACTTTTCATGGACTCCAACAGTGTCTGTTTCAAACATTACCCTTGCAAGCATTTCTACAAAATCTAACCGAAATGCAAAACACAGCAAGATAGTACAACCATTCGAAACATAATGCACACCCATCAAGGGTTCACTTGCAAAAGTGAGACAGAGAAGAAGATACAACAAACTAATTCATACAAAGCTACCATAAAAAGCACTAAACCCAAAAATCATCTCGAACAGAGTTGTTCTAATGAAATCATTTGAAGGAAAGCAAGATTTTTAAAAGTTAGGGCCTAACATGCACTGGTAATGTTGCTTAAAAATCGAAGAAGACCACTTTGAAAGAGCTCGAGCCTTCTCCTCTTTTTCCACGTTAGATTAAACAACAATAATTTTTTATTTCCATGCCTTATAAACTTTCCTTGTGAGAGAAAAGAGCTAGTTATTCTCATAGTTGCCATGCAACACCAAGTAGACTCGGTTGAAGAACCAAAGATGATCAAACAGAGAGAAAACTGGAGCGCATGAAAACCAAACAAACTACAAGTTTTACATTTTACATGCCTTCTAGAGAAATCGAGCTCGGAGACCGAGTTCATTAATTACATTAACTCCAAAATTCCCGCTCAATCTCCATTGCCACCGACCGCCATAGTTGGCGATGGATAAAAACAATTCAAAGACCATTTCTAGACTTGGCGACTCTACCACGTCGGATTTCACTAACCGTTTGAAACTTCCACCAAATCCCTCGTCCTTCATACTTATCCATCCCATTTAATGCCATAGAAACTACCGCCCATGGCTCGCACCCCTTCATAGGTCCCTTTCCTCCATGTTCATTAGTTAGGTTAGAAACATAGGTTAGAATTTAAGGTGATACTTAGTCTAACCTCCTTAGCGCTAGGTCACTAACCTTAGAACATTTAGTTTATAGTTTAGGCCTAGGTTAGATTAGCACTAATCTAACCCATAGGTTATAGTTTAGGTTTAGGTTATTAACCTTAATAAATCTAGCTTAGGTCTTAACAATAAAAATCGTTCAGTATAAGAACCAACAAATATACATTCACGAAAAGGATTCATTCCAGCACTGCTAATAAGCTAGTTGAATAAATGTATCTGAATTTATTACCTGGCTCAAGATCAAGACCTTCCTGATTTTACGATATCGGGAACCAATTCATTTAACAAGATCAGCCTGAGTTAACTCCGGAATTGCTTATTCCACACATTCGGACCTTGCAACCTTCGTAAGGTCTATAATTTTTGTTAATCCAGAATAAACTTAAAACATCTCTTGGGTCAATGCCACTGATCCAAGGCTGAGTCATATAGACGGGTAAATCCACAATTTATTCCGAAATCAGATTAAACTCAGGTGCAAAAATGAAAGATATAAAAGAGTCCAAGTATATCCTGGCTCAGTCAAAAATCTTCAAGAGCAAAGAAGATACAATCCCTATCAAGCATGACTTCACAATCAAAGGAACACGTCCCTTTTTGAAAGAAATCATATATCAACACTTGAATGCTCGGGAGGTAGTAATAAGAGTTCGAGTGTTACAACAGTAAATATCCCAATCATGGGCACGGTAAGTCTCATTCTCCACCCAACAAAGTAAAAGAAGACCTCATGGACTAGGGTCATTAGCCATTAGTAGAGATTTTATATTTTTGCAAAATATGGGAGCTCATAGAGTTGCAAAACTCCACATTCGATACCAGTTTCTCTCTGGTGTCATTGTAAATGGCCATGTCATTTTCTATTCATAGGGATGTTTTACCACTAGAATTTTATCAAATTTTTCCTTATTTCAAATTTTCCTTATTATTTTTCGATGGTTGTATTCACTCACTTCACCCCACCTAATGTGATACTTCCATGTGATCACGGCCCATGAATACACCTTCTTGATAATACATCTCAAAGAATCAAATTTTGGGGGTATCTTCAACCTCTGCTTCAACTTCCTTTTTCCTCCTACCCTTTGTAGTCACTAAAGGTTCTCAATTTTATGCCATTACAATAATCAAAGAGTGTTCTTGCAATCAAATTGAGCTCTACACTAAAAACCCTCATTCCACGGCTTCAAACTCAAATCCTAACTTGTCGATTTTCTTCCCTACATGCCTCTACTTCACTCAAACAATTTCTCTAATGGAGTATGAATCAATCCCATACACAAATACATTTGGTTCAATATCTATCACAACTCTCTCAAAATTTCTCTATGTCACTCGCTCATCAACTCGTTCTTCAACTCGCTCAAGCGTTTCAAAAGGAAAAGGTGAAAATGATAACGTAACCCTGCCTTTTATAAATTTTTCAAATTCCTCCACATTTATTTCTCTCCACCTACCACCATACTCAACATTAAATGTAATTTATTTCCTTATCCGTGGTAATCTTTCCGCACCCTAGTCATAACCTTATGGCATGCCCACTACTTCTTGGCCACGGATTCCCTTACATGGTGTGTCATGCACCGAGGTGCCTATCCAATGTGCCTCAAACTAAGTAGTTTCTACTTTTGCAGCCTATCCCACATTACACTATGCATCTATTTATCCACACATGCTCTTTAGTCATGATAAATTTTTCTTTATCCACACATTTACTTCATGCACGTGCATACTATTTCCCTATGCATACCCATCTTCTAGAGAACATTCAAACTTGACCCACTTATCCTTTATATACTTCACCCGACACTAAAAGTATGGGTGGTCCTTTTCACATGAATTTAATAGATAGTAATCATCTTCTAGCACACAAGTGTGCTTATTACAACAAAACACAGATCTAAATTAACAAAGCATAACACTATTGAAATGAAACACATATAAAAAGAATGCATGAAAGGAAATTGTAGAGTTATTTTTATATAATACTCTTTCATTGATCACCATATTTTGTTTCCCTAGCCCTTGTTTATTTTTCATCTCAATCTTAAAATCGACTAAGTATGAAGCTGAATGTGGAAGGTTTCCACGTGTCTCATTGGCGCAATTGAAGCATGGAGAAAAAGAGGAAAGGCTATTAAACTTGCATCGTGTTGTCCATGTGTCCTAGGCCTACTAAAGGTTACCCCAGTGGGTTGAAAAGTCAAAATCCTAGATAAGATGCAACATGGCCTCGACGTGTCACCCAAGCACACTTTTAAGTAATGAAAATAGGAAGGCCCCTAAACTAGCGTGCACCCACCACATGTCTTTCAAGCATAGTTTAGAGGATCAAGTTCTAGAAAAGGATCCCAAATGAGCACCTACTCTCCATGTGGTGGAAAATAATCATCATCAACTCAAGGAGCGCCAATTGGGAGAATTAAAGGAAAACACAAATATCTCAATAGGTAGTTGAGATATTGACCCAAAGAATAAAATCATGTAAGAAAATTGAATGTTGCTAGTAGAATCTTTGATTCTAAATGTTAGAGCAAGAGCCATGAACATCTATAAAAATATATCGATCAAGAAAGAAAGGGAGGATAGGAAGAAAATGGGAGTAGTTTTTTGAAAAATAGACAAAAGTTGTAAAAGAGATTCAAGATCCAATTTTTGTAATAGCTAGCCTTAACAAGACTCTGTTATAGAAGGAAGTTGTAATTTTTGCCATTTTAGCCTTATGTATCATTTTCTCTATAAATAGAGTTCTTGTTCTATGCACTTTGTCTTTGAAGTTTTGAATATTTCTTTTCTGCTAAGTAGTTCTAGATGAATTAATAATTCTATCATGTTATACACCCTTGGGTTTTCACTTATCTATTATCTACGCATTGTTGTGTGTTTCGTCTCCTCGGACTCTGATAAATCTAAGGTACTTCTAAAATATATGGATCATGCTATAATGCTCTTCAAAATATTTTAGATAGTCTCCCTAGGTATATCTCTATCTCTTTAGGATCTATTTAGGCACATCGCCTTAGTTAGTTTTACGTTTATTTCAATATTTTTTCTAACCCTATCTCACACCACAAAGAAGAGCCAACTTCTTTAAAATCTAGAGGTTACCTTAGGGCGCATGTCCCACTAACCTAAGGTATCCAAAAATCTGATGGTTCATTTATAAATATCTTCGTCAACAATTTTCTTGGCATGCCTAGTGGGACAAGATCTACACATCTTGATATTCCATCATCAAAGATCTACTGATTCTAGTAGTATTTAGTTGTTCTTCTCTATTTTGTAAAAAAAATGTGAACAAGGGAGAAAACAAGGGAGGAAGGTGTCTTTGACTACTTTTATCTATCTCCACTGCGCAACATAAGAGGTAGACACATCCAAAGATCTTGGTCTCCTCCAAACCGGAATCTCTCAACACCTCCTCTAGGTAGGCCCTTCACGTAGTCAACTAGAACACTTAAGCCTATTTTTATGGCTCACCTTACTCTGCAGCAATTCATTTCATGGAACTATGGGAGTTCACTCATTCTACCCACACCACAATAGTGTGGAACCCTATTCCGGCTAATGTGCTAAAGGCTCTCCTAAAATTTAATGGAGAATAGTTTAAAACTCCTCAAGAACACCTCTAAGATGTAGTAGAATTATGCGTGGTACATTACATCAGAGAACAAGATGTTTCCTTACAATTGTTAGCCACTTCCTTTAAAGGAAAGGCCCTGGATTGGTACGATCCTTAACTCCTAACACTATCGGCACTTGGGACCAATTAGGAGATGTGTTGGTAACAAGATTCAATGAAAAATGGGATAGATCATCACTCCTACAACAACTTATTAACATCAAGAAGGGCCCGCAAGAGCTGATGACATATTTCAATACCAGGTTTCATAAAACTTGGTAAAGGATTCCTGTCCTAGCAAGACCACCCACATGTATGGCTATTGTTTTTATTTAAAATATCTAAACTCAGATATTTTTGTAATGATTCAATCATTGGGAGGAGATTCCTTACTGCAAGCCTATAATATTGTTGTCCAAGCTGAGAACAATTTAATAGATATCATGAAACTTCTCCCTAGGACCCTTTTTCCAATGTACCCTGAGATAGCCTCCTTTACGTAAACACAGGTACCAAGCCATACTCAAGCCCCTACATCCTTGTATAACTACCCATCTGCTCATTCATCCCCAATTCCCACTACTGCATCATTACCATCTTCTCCCAATATGGAGGAAGTGAAAAATATTTTGAGAAACATTTCTAATAAGATAGTAAATATTTAATGGAATCAGACCACTTATCCAAGACAAAATTATCAAGATAGTAGGCTTGCCTATTTCCCTTATTATTAGAATACCCAGAGACCATAACTTATGCAGCCATATGGCCAGCTAGTTCCTATACCAATGCTGCTCCAAACTATTCCACCTAATAGTAGAAGAGAGATGGTACCCGACCAAAACCATTTAGTTGAAGACCCGAATGCGTGGTGCTTCCCTGTAATAATTCCCACATTGCATGAGACTTCCCCCAAGGTAACTTGCAACAAAAGGTGGCCGAACAACAATCCAAAGAAGGCTATCATGTGGATACATATAGGCCTTATCATTCTGTGGGAGTCTAAAATGTTTCTTTCATCGCAAAGATTCAAGGGATGTCCCTAGAATAAGAAGTGGAGATTGCACTAGAGAACGGTCTTTTCTCTTGTGTAGAAGGAAAAAGATCCGTATTTATAAATTATGCATTTGTTTCAAAACCTATTTAGTTTAATTACAACAATCACTTCAAGAAAAGGATCATAGAGGTTGATGTTATGATCCCAAGAATGTTTGGAAAGATGTAAAAGAACCTTCAACCATTATAGCCCCGTTACCTCCTATCACCACAAAAGAAGATCCAAAAGAAATTGTTCAAAATTAGGATGTCTCCTAACCCATTGGTGAAGGAACAAAACATCACTTAACATCTAAATTACTACCGACTAAACTAATTAACGTTTTCTAACAACTCAATAAAGCACCAACTAATGCATCCTTGTAGTATCTTCCGAGATTCCCAAAGTAGGAGTTTCTCCAAGAAGTGCTCAAACCAAATGACGATCTAACCACCTCTCGGCAAGGAGAAGGAATGGGTAAAATCCACCCTAGTCTCAATGGAGGTAGTATTGTTGAATCAAAAGGGGAGGTTAGTAAACCAAGGCCAAATCCTTTTTCATGACTCTTATCATAGGCAGGAAATTACTACATAATTCTATCACTACCGTCATGCCTCAAGTGATTACAGATGCCTTGGGCATTAAATAGGACCCCTTAAAAAGAGGATTCATGCAATTGGATTTATGATTTGTTCAAGCCATTAGAGTTAACAAGGGACTCCCATTACAATTATATTCCTTCTTGAACATAACCATCCCATAGGATATCATGGTAATCGACATCCCACCAATATTTGGAATTTTCCTCTCTCATGATTTCACAACTAATATTGGAGGCTATATGTCTCTAGATTGGTCTCATCTGATTTTGTGAACCAAATACGGGTCTAAAATGAAGGTCTTGTTAGAACCCCTCACCAAGGAGCATATAACAAACCAAATGGTTTTAGATTTCAAAGCTTCCCATGCTATGATCACAAGAGAATAGGAATCATACACGAAGGAAGAAGACCATCAAAGTGACGGTCATCTATCCAACCTTCCCCAAGTGATCCTTTTGGGAATTTTTATTCCACTAGTTTGGGAACTTATGTCATTTTGATGAGGACTCCATGATCCCTAACATGGAAAAAGGATATGATAAAAAGAAAGGGAATCTCCATAAAGATTCCCAAATATGGACCTTACATTTTATGGGACCAAAAGAAAGTACTACTCGGTAGCTGGAGTGTGCTTGTTATCCCCTTGTGGAAGAAAGATACTCTAGAAATTCCATTTCTAGTTCTATTGTACTAGTAATGAGGCAAGCGAATACAAGGCCTTGGTGCATGGTTTGACTATGGCCTAAAAATAAGGCATCAAATAGTTGAGATTCTTTGGCAACTCAGAATTGGTAGTAACACAAGTAAGAAACACTTCCACCACAAATAATCCTAGGATGAGATCCTATCAACATCGAGTGTGGGATCTCATAGATGATTTTGAAGCCTTCAATATCAAAGTGATTCCCTAAAATCAAAATATAGAGGTTGATAGGATGGCCTTGATCGGGTCACAATTTGACCCAATTTAGGATTTGATAGAAAATGAGAACACCATAAAACTGATCATCTCATCCTTCTATCCCTAACAACTTTGATCATTGGAAAGTCTTCAATAGTGAAGGATAAATTATACACTTCCTTCAACAATGTGGTCAATTATCAAACAAATTCTAGTCGAGGAATAATATAGAGATTAGATTATCCATTGAAGGCGAATAAACTTCCAAATGGGTTAATAACCATAGAAATTATTTTTATTTAAATGATGTTAGTTCCAACTGAAGGAAGTTTTTAGTAATAAAGGAGGACTATGTCGAACTAGAAGTAACTAAGGAGAGAAGACTAAAATTTGGGAGATCGGTGACTCAAAAGGAAAGAGAGATAATCGTGGCTCTATGTCATAAGTATGATAAGGTGATGGCTTTGATGTATGATGATCTGCATGGTTATAATAAAGACATTATTCAACACACCATCGACCTCGAAGAAGGGGATAAACTAGTACGAAAGAATAAAAGGCTTGTGAATTCAGAAATTGAATATCTCATGGCCGAGGAAATGAGATAACTTTTAGAATACAATATAATATTTCCTATCAAGCACATGACATGGGTCTCTAATCTAGTTTTGGTAAGAAAGGAGAACCAGAAAATTTGGCTCTGTGTGGATTTCAGAGACCTAAATAGAGCCTCCTTGAAGGATCACTACCCTTTTCCCTCTATGGAACAAATATTACACATTTTCATAGGATGAGAGATGTTTTCTATACTGGATGGTTTTTCGGGCTATAATCAAATATGGCTCACAGAAAGACATCAACATAAGATGACATTCACAACTAAATGGGGAACTTTTTCTTATGTAAAAATGTCTTTTGGACTCACAAAAGCTAGGGATAACTTTCAAAGAGCCATATATTCTACATTTGGATCACTAATAAACAAAGTGATCATCTCATAGTGTTCACCAAAATAGTGGAGGAGCACTTGATGCCTTAGAGGTTGTATTAAAAAAATGCCAAGAATTCAGAATCTCTCTGAACCCAAAGAAATGTGTCTTTAGAGTGCCCCAAGGAAAAATCTTAGGACATATTGTGTCAAAGGAAGGAATCTCCATTGATCCTAAGAGAATTAAGGCCATTCTGGAGCTACCCTTGCTAGTCAATAAAAAATTGGTCCAATCTTTCCTAGGAAAAATCAACTTTGTTAGCAAGTTCATTTCGAAATTTGTTGAGATGATCCGCCCGATCACTCTCATGCTGAAAAGGACCTCACTTTCAAGTGGACCTCTGAAGGTCATATGGCCTTCAAGGTGATAAAATAGGTTATTGCATCTACCCTAGTGCTGTGTAATTTAGACTTCTCAAAGGATTTCATTATGTATGTATACGGGGGTAAGCATAGCATAGCATCTATACTAACATAGAAAGGAGAGTCAGAAGGAGAGGAACATGAGAGGAACATTTGATCGCCTTCTTTTCAAAGACCCTCCATGACTATGAAACAAGGTACAATTTTGTAGAAAGACATGCTTATGCCATAGTTAAAGGCCTGAAGAAATTTTGACACCTTGTCACTCATAATAGAATCCAAGTCATGGTGGCTCACTCCAGCATCAAAGAATACATAATGGAGGGAAAGATAACTGATAAAAGAGACAATTGGATTACTAAGATCCTTGAGTATGACATTGAGGTAAATCCCACAAAGCTTGTAAGGGGTAGGGGTCTATGTCAATATTTAACATAGGAATCCATGCCCCTAATTAAAGACGAACACGAGGAGATACTATATCTCTAAGAAAGTGATTCAAATAGTTGGGTCTCAGACAGGGTCTGTTTTATGTAGACAGGGAGTATCCAAGCCATCTCCCCTTAAAAAAGAGGAGATATTATAGGCAACAAGGGGCCAATTTTACTATGATCAACAATTTCCTTTTTAAGAGGAATTTTAATGGAATCCTACTGAGATGCCTGGAAAATGAAGAAGTTGAAAGAGTCTTATGATAATTACATCATGGGAGCTTAAGAGGCCAATTTTTCACCCAGATTACAACCATGAAAATACTATAAGCATGATACTTGTGGCCTATCCTATTCACTGGCAATCAAGTAGAGGTAAACAGATGCAAGGTTTGCCAAGTTTACACCGGTTTCTAGAGAAATGCGACCTTGCCTCTCAACCCCATCCTAGTTGAGGAACCCTTCACACAATGGGGTTTGGACTTCATCAGAATGGTTAATCCAACTTCAAGCACCGGCCAATAATGGATCCTTAGAGAAAACTATTACTTCACTCGATGGGTGGATGTAGTCCCCTTTAAAGAGGCCACTAAGAATGTAATCCTAGGATTCCTATAGGATATAACTAAACACTTCACCCCCCCACATTTTCATATCGGATAATGCTAAGGCCTTTATGGGAGCCAAGGTACCTAATTTTGTGGTATAGCATGAGATATACCTTAAAACATCTTCCAATTACTACCCACGGGAAATTGTCTAGCGAGAATCTTAAAAAAAAGTTGATTAGAATCATAAAGTGAATGGGGCATGAGCATAAGAGATTATGTCATGAACATATCAAAATATCCTTATGGGATGATTGGATCACCCCAAAGAATATCCTGAAAACTTCTCGTATGATATAGTCTATGGGAAAAGTGTCATAATACCGATTTCCTTAGAAATCCCTACATTATAACTATTGAAACAAGTTGAGATAGAGGAGAATGGAGTGATGCAGGTGAGACTCACCAAGATAGTAGAACTCTAAGAGAAAATTGATTCCACTCATGAGGCCATGATTAGCCGCCAACAGGTGGTCAAGACTTGGTTTGATAAGAAGATATCATAACCAAAATTCCAAGTTGGGATTATGGTTTTGAAATGGGATGCAAGGGTCATTGTGTGAAGTTACCTTGTCTCGCATGCAAGCCATTAAAATTCAAGTAAGGGTGGCTATTTAAGACATTTTGCAATTTAAAGGATCATTCCAAACACTAGAATCTTCTAAATCAACTTTCAAGTGGAAAAACTAAAGGAATAATAACATTCTCCAAATTTAGTGAAAACACGATGGCAACATCCAGATTTGCACCGAGAAACAAAATCTTATGTGGGACAACCCATTCCCCCTCATCCTCTACAAAAAAATTTGAGGTTCCCTGATGGAGGGTCTCAATTTAGTGACCCTACTATGATTTCTAACCCCGCTGATGACATATTCGACTCGGTCCTCAACAAGAAACCCAAGGCTTTAAAAGAGGAAGCCTTCACCAGGTTTCTCAACCTGGGAAATTCAAAATCTTTCGAGATCTAGAATATGGAGTATGATGCTCACCCAATACATGGTACCTCTCATGTACCCATACCGAAAATCATCTAGATATGTGTGGATTGTTTCACTTAATGAGCCCATAGAATCTAGGGTAGAAAATTAATGGTGGTGATTACACCACAAGCTATCTAGGACATTTTGTCACTAACTCATGATCCAATGGCCAGTTTCTATGATATGGCCAAACTCCAAAGTTTTTAGGCTCAATGCCGAATAAAGATTTGTTTTGTAATAGGAAATGAGATAAGAAGATAAAGGTGGTTTGGGGACACTGGGATTTCTAATTTCATTGAAATTACTTTTAGTAAATTCTCAAGATGCTTATTCCATGCTAGCATTCATCTTTGGGAAATATTCAAACATATGCATTGAGGATTGGCAGATGGCAGCCTTATTTTGAATGAGGTCTATCGCCAAAGAGTAGACCTACCACTTTGATTTCACTGAAGTCATTGTGAAATCTATTTTCAAACAACTCGACCAATTCTTAGTGACCTTAACTTTCAAGTATTCATCCTATCTGTTCCATCTCATTCTATATCAGAATGCCCAATATTTCAGTCAATTTATGACTCTAACTCTATGGGACATAGAGGTAGATCCTCAAAAAATCATTTCGATGTCTCGTATCGACCCATATACTATCCGCTCATCAAACGTATATGAATTATTTAATTCTTTTATAGAGCCCCTCTTGCTTGAGATTGATCCTAAAGGGATCAACAATAAGTCAATGACTTGTTACAATCTTTCCTTTTATACCACCTACACCCAATACAATTATTTCATTACAAGGACATTCCATGATTCATCTACATGGTTTCAGAGAAGAATCCTTTATGTTCCCTAGGGTCCTCACGGGTTGCATGGTGGGCCATGAAATAGCGAGATGACTAGTGATCCTAGATGTTGATTTTGGCTAAGGATGAAAGAAGAAGGAACTTTTTGATATCCCCTTGAGCAAGGGAGGAATCACTGTGCTTAAGAGAAAGGTGGAGCATAGCCTTATAAATAAACTGGCTTCCTATGGGTTTTCCTTAATTTGAGACTCATGGAGGTATGACCTAGATGGGACAATGGCCATAACTCTGGTTTGTAACAAGGTCTCAAACTCCTGCAAGCATGAGCCAAGGGAATTTTTTGAAGTGACGTGGAACCCCAAGGAAAAGTCACCCAACATATTCATAGAGCTCAAATGGGAGGAATTCCACTAGGTCAAGTAAAAATATGACCCCACTCTCACCATGACTAAGGGACTCTGAGAAGCCCTAAAGAAGAGAGATTAGAATGTAGAGAAAATTAAAGCCTATTAGAAATATAGGTAGGAGATTGGCTAGACCACCTTGAATTTTGAATTCGTCTCTAGTGATTAGCATTGGGAAGAGTTTTAGGACACGGATCATGTGTCTAATGTGGAAAGTGAGGATATGATCATAATCACTTTGGATAATTCTAGAAAATTGACCATTAAATATTTTGGTCCCCGCAACAACGACTACTGTTCCACCTATGCCTTTAATTTCTCAAAGAATATCTTCTAGTCTAGGCTCTCACACCTCAACCTATAATCATCCCCTCAAAGTAGAAACCTATAAAGGAATCAACCTCAAGCCCAACATGTAAGAAATCAAAATCACTCATGGCTCCTATTTCTACTCTACCTCTCCCTCTTCCTAAGGCTCCATTACAATCTCCTCCTCTGCCTCTAATTTCCCCTTCTAGAAGTATTCCGTTGTCTGTAACTCCATCACAGACTCTACCTCTCCCAGTGACCCCTTATTTTCTCAACTTCCCTCCACCATCCCAACCTTCTCCCCCACATGGTGATAGGCCCTTCTTTGGCCCTAGTAACTTCAATGCCCTAACCACAAGTTACAATTCCTTATGGCCTACTACCCGGGTTCTCATTCGCGGGAGGAATGATTCCTTCGTCCTCTAAATTTTTGATTTAAGACAAGTCCTCCAAGGCTACCTGAGATAGCAGAAGGGAAAAATAAAAGAAGAAGGAAATGGTGGCATGAGTAATGAAGAATATGTGGTCATTAAATGAAATATCAACAAAGCTCCTTAATAATCTCACGAATTGTCCCTCAAGCATCCAAACCAACCGAATAGATGTAGCTAGATGATTATTCTATCAGTGTTGTTCTGGTCGACCTTTCTAAGTTTTGGCCTTAGGATAAGGTCGAATTAATGAATGAAATGGTAGCGGTAGTCACTACGAGACTACGAAGCTCGATGATCAACTAAAAAAGGTGCAATCTAGCCTTTGAAGGGAAGATGCCAAGATAGCTAACCATGAGGCTGAGACAAAGGCCAAAAGAAGAGAAATTGACCATCTCAACAAGGAGTTGAAGGGAGCCCCATCAAAATAGGCCCTTGTAGCATCTCAGAAAAGGCTAATAATCTAGCATCCAAACTCACCACATCCGAGGCATCGGCCAATTCCCTAGTGTAGGAAAAGGGATCCCCTCGATAACATGCCAATTAAATAAAGGTGGAGGTGCTTTGAGATTCAAAGCCAAGTTGTGTGCCATTGAGGAGGAAAAGGAAGCCTCCAAAAAAATCTTAAATCATCTGAGGAAGCGTCAAAGACTTGACCCACAAATTGGGGCAACAATCCCATAATGGGGGAATTTTGGCATTAGTATAGGAACTATATGATTCTTGTTGTGACCGAATTTCCACTATAGCAATGGATTTATCCCCCACACATGGATTTATATATGATTCTTAGGGATTGTGCTCTAATGTGGAAACCACAACTTCCACCATCACCAAAGTGTAGTGTCCACTAAGGTCCCTAAATCAAATATCTTGATTTATAAATTGTATTATGCCTTAGAACCTTCCCTTGAGGGTAGGGATTACTTACAGAAAATTAATCACTGCAAAAATCAATGAGATTTATAATTGCAAAAAGGCTTATATCAAATGTCAAGCATCTCTTGGAGCACCTCCACTACATAATCAAGGAGAGGAAATAGAGCATCAATAAATTAGTTCGGTTATCCTTCCCTTCTCACTTCCCGATGATTTTACATTCCTCTCAAAGGACCAAATTCAATAGCTCTTGATTGCCAAATGCAAAGACAAGACTATGTTTTATTCTTTAAATGAGAGCTCTAGTGTTTCGAGTTGGAAGCCATTCTAAACCCCATTGTGCACTTGGAGTTCCTCTTACATGTAGTAGTAGTAAAGAACCTTAAAACATTCTCACATAAGGAGATAATTGAGTTGGATTGAGCTTTCTAGACCTTATAAAGAAGGACTTACCCAACAGAGGCAGAATGGCTTAGGTATCAGGTGTGTTGCAGAAGCTCTGAGTGGCATTTTGCGAGGCCACAATTTTTTTAGGCCAATGAGATGGTCAGATTCTTCCATGACTGGCATGGAGTCCCTTGGTGAGTCTCCATAACTGTAGAGTTCTTTTTAATAAAACTCTTTCATTGATCACCATTTTTGTCACCTTGACCCTTGATTCTTTTTTTGCTCAAGCTTAAAATTGACTAAGTATGAAGTTGAATGCGGAAGGTGTCCACATGTATTTTTGGCGTAATCGGAGCATGGAGAAAAAGAGGAAAGTCTCTTAAACTTGTGCCACATTGTCCACATGTCCCAGGCCTAATAAAGGTTACCCCGATAGGTTGAAAAGTCAAAATCATAGCAAAGATGCAACAGGCCTCCATGTGTCACCCAAGTGCACTTTCAAGTAAATAAAAAGAGGAAGGCCCCCCAAACTAGTGCACCCACCATGTGTCTTTTAAGCACATTTTAGAGGATCAAGTTCCATAAAAGGCTCCCAAATGGGCACCTACTCTACACATGGTGGAAAATAATCATGATTGATTTGAAGGAGCACTAGTTGGGTGAATTAAAGGAAAACAGAAATATCTCAATAGGTAGTTGAGATATTGACCCGAAAGAAGAAGATCATGTAAGAAAATTGAATGTTGCAGTAGAAGATCTGATTCTAGAAATTGGAGCAAGAGCCACGAACATCTATAAAAAGACAGCTGATCCAGAAAGAAAGGAAGGAGTTAGGAAGAAAATGGGAGTATTTATTGGAAAATTAGACAAAAGTTGTAAAAGAAATTGAAGATCTATTTTTTTAATAGCTAGCCTTAGCAAGACTCCATTATAGAAGGAAGTTGTAATCTGTGCCATTTCGGCCTTATGTATCATTTTCTCCATAAATAGAGTTCTTGTTTTGTGCACTTTAGCTTTCAAAGTTCTGATTCTTTCTTTTCTGCTAAGTAGTTCTAGATGAATTAAGAAGTCTATCATGTTATATGCCCTTGGGTTTTCACTTATCTATTATCTACGCATTTTCATGTGTTTCATATCCTCACTCTCGATCAATCTAAGATAATTATAAAATATGTGGATCATGTTATAACACTCTTCAAACTATTTTAGATAGTCTCCCTAGGTATCTCTCTGTCTCTTTAGGATCTATTCGGGCACATCGCCTTAGTTTTATGTTTCTTTCAAGCCTATCTTACCCCACGAGAGAAAAGCCAACTTCTTTACAATTTTGAGGTTACCTTAGGGCACACGTCCCAATAACCTAAGGTATCCAATGACTCTGATGGTTCATCTACAAAGATCATCATCAACAAAAATCTAAACTAATGGCAATACTACCTTATTACAAACACCAAGAAGATTTATTTATAGTAGGGATTCATCCTACTCTGTTGAAGTAATCAAGTAATTGTGTTCCATCTAGCACTTTGAATCAAGTATGTAAGTCACAACATACTATCCTAACCAATGCACTTGGAACTTTCAGGGGTAACACAAAAAATTTGAATTATACAAAAGAGCAATCTTTCCAAACTTAATCTATTTATTCTTAATATGTCTATCGTACTTATGCCTTACGCCTAACCTTTTCTATCTTACGGCTACACCTAGCAATAATGTGCCTTTCATCCAACTTCATCGGTTTATCAATGTGATCTTTAAGTGCTTTCATCATCCCAATCTACCCACATGTGTAATACACAAGGAAGGTAACATGAATTCCTCTAGTAAAACATCCTTTGCTCCAAACACCGGTGAATGGGTGTGGCCTTATTCAACCTCTTTCAGGTTTTCTAGTATGCCCAAAGTATATTACAGACTTTATCATCCTAGTATTTCCTTCCAACATCACAATGTTTGTTAATGTATGTCCCAATATCTTGTTGAAATCCTCAACATGATTCTATTAGCTTGTGGGTAATAGGGTCTTGTCTTATGGTGTGCCACCATAAATTCTCGCTAATAGTATCCGATGGTCTCATTAAGAAAATAAGTTCTCCTATCACTAGTAAGACTCAATGGACATCCATATTTGTTTATTATGTTATCCCATAAGAACCTTGTTATTGTAGTTGTTGTACACACTCTGTATAGGCGTTATACGCCCACCGTATTAGATAATCAATACAAGTTATAATGTAATGTGACCTAATCTTGCACATGGGTGGGGAAATAGGATATACAAAGTCAATTTCCCACTTTTCAAAAGGTTATGTACTAGAAATTGGCCTCAAAGGTATTTAATCTCTATGTCGAGGCTTTCCAAGCAGCGACAATGGTCACAAGCCTTACAATATTCTATATAATCCTTGTCAATAGTCTCCCACCAAAGACCTACCAATAGAATATTATGCGCGGTATAATTTCTTGCATAATGTCCATATGAAATCCCACCACGAGCTTCATCCATAAAGGTAGTTCACTCATGTTGAAGTAAACACCGATGAAAAGAATCATCTGTCCTAACTTGTATAAATATCCACTAATCAACATGTAAGGCACAATACGTGTTACAAGTTATTTATTTTCCAAAGCTTTCATCCTAGTTTCCATACCCATGTGCAAAAATAAAGCAATATCCTCTAATTTAGAGGGTGTATAGTTCAATTTAAACAACTTTGTATCCATATTTGTGTCCTCAATGCTCTACGCATCCTCACCTTGTAGTTAATGCTTGACAAATGATTTGGTCCCGAGTTGTTCTTACCTGGATTTACCACAACTATATAGTCAAATTTTTGGAACAAAATAATCTAACGACATATGTGCCCTTATAAAATGGGCTTGTTCACCAAGTCGTTAAGTGTCATGTGATCGTATAGTATAGAAAAAAGGATTTTGCAGCAAGTATTGTCATAACTTATGAAATACATGTTGATGGTGAATCACAACACCCCGGATGTTTGCAACTTGATGGGTTGAGACTCTCAGTGTGATTGCATAACATGGAGATTTTCCCAAGTGTGGGACCTTGCGAAATCAGAAAAGCTCTCGGATGAAGTCCGGTTCCTATTCCTCTATTCAGATGCACACGTAAAAATGCAAGGGTTTACCAAAAACCTAATCTAGCTTGCTGAGCGGATAGGGTAAGAAGATGCATAAAATAAAACCTAAACTACAAAGGTGATGCACCGAGGAATGATGAACACTTGTCTTTCCAATAAACACAAACCATTAAAATGCAATGCAAGATCATGCACAGATAACCAAATTCATAGTGAAAGATCAAGGGGATGCAAATGAACATAGAGAGGGTTGATAATCATCCACAGACATGTATTATTTGCTCCAAGATTGACACAATACACTACAAAATGCCAAGAGGCAAAGTTGCATTACAGTTTTAATGGGAGGTTTGAACTCCACAAATTTACCTGCCAAAGAGAAGAAGGGAGGGGAAAAACAAGAATGTCCAACCTTTAGAAAGAAGCCCCTCCTTACAATTTATAGGAGGAAAAAGAGAGGGAGAAGAGAGGAATTTGAAATCTACCCCAACCACCTCCAGACTGCACTTAATTCATCTCATTATGGCGGTAGGTGAGAACCCTAACAAACCCAAAAAATGGTGAACTGTATTTTACATTTTTGAAGAACTTGTTCTCACCCAATTAAAGATATCCAGTTGTAGTTGGATAGAGGACCTTGTAAGCTTTCCAAAAATTCTAACCTTGCGTGAATCCAAGCTCCCTATAAAAAGTTATGGCGATCTGAATATTTCCTGTGTCAGGGTCTTCTTCTGTCGGGTTCGGGGTTCTCCTCTGCATTTGCATCGGGTTTGGAGGATGCCTCGACATGTGTTTGATGCTTGTGTTTTCCCAAAACCCACTTCTGCCGGTATCTCCAAGATTTCCTTTGTGTCGGGTTCGGAAACTAGATTTGCATATGCATCGGGTTTGGGAGGTGGCTCGACATGTTTTCGCCCCATGCTTTCCCGACTTGTTTTCCCGACTCCAAGACCTGATTTGCCTAGGTAGTGTTTTGGGTTTGCAGAACTCTCAAGAATTGGGACATCCCTTGCGATCTGCATGCTTCATGTCTCATGTTTCCCAAAACTTGAAACCCATGAAATTCCTTGTGTCGGGTTTTTTGACCTCTCCGACATATTTTCCTTTGTGTCGGGTTTTGAACTTCTCGACATATTTTCCTTTATGTCGGGTTTTGAAATTCTCGACATATTTTCCTTTTTCATTATCTATATTTACTCAGGGGGTAGATATATACAACAATTTGGTGACTCAACAAGATTACCTACCTGCTAGGTAGAAGATCAGTGGCCCTTTAGCGATCTATTGGGCATGGAGTCATAAGCAATAACCTGAAACCAACCTGATATCTGATCTCGAGCCTGATACCGCAACTCCTTCTCGACGAGGCACATTGAATTGTAGAAATCTAACCTAGGAGCAACAAAACCTATGCCAAAGCACTTAGGGAAACTGAAACCTAACTACAACAAGACAATGTGCATATGCACTTAGAGGAATTGAAATCTAGGCTAATATTTACAAGGGTAAACCTTTTCTTTTCAGTAGAAATGTTTAAGATGGATTCCGTTGACCGGAATTAGGAGTTTTCTCTTTCCAATGTAGACAATTGGAAGGCATTACTATTCTTACATTCCGTGACCATGTAGGGTCCACTTCAAATGGCCTCAAACTTGGAATGCCTTCCTGGTTTTGCCCGATCTACATCCCATTTCAGAACTAGGTCCCCTTAGAAGGTCCTTGCTCTTGCTTTCTTATCAAACCATCTTTTTACTAAGGCCCGATATTTCTTAATTATTTAAACCGCATTTCTCTCGATTTCCTCCAATTCCATCAACTTTACATACCTAGCCTCCATTGGTTCAAACTCACCAACTCCAACCGCTTCATGAACTCCATGTGGTAGTTCTAATGATATAGGCACATCTTGTCTCTTTCCCATAGACCAACTTATAGGGAGAATTACCTATAGACCTCTTTGGCATTATCCGGTCAGCCCATAATGCTGATTTTAGCTTGGTATGCCATGTTCTTTGGTTTTCATCCGAGTCCTCCGATGATTCGTATCAAATTCTTGTTTGTGGACTCTACTGTCCATTACCCTGTGGGTAATAATTTGAAGAGGTGCTCAAATAGATTCCATTCTTGATAACCCATTCTGTAATCTTGGAACCTATGAATGCCAATGCATTGTCTGATATGATAGTGGCCGGCACACCGAACCTGGTCACTATTCCTTCATAAAATTCTAGTATGTTAGACTCATTTGCTTCTTTGAGCGCTACTGCTTCGGTCCACTTGGTGAAATAGTCCGTTGCCGTGAGAATCCACTTGTGGCCTTGGCTTGAGTTTGGATTGATGACCCCAATGAAATCCAATCCCCATTGCATAAATGGTTGGTCAACCAAAATTGGGTGCAATGGAAGTGTTGCTAGTCTTTCTTTGCCTTGTGAAGAGTGCACATTTTTGCACTTTTTTATCCATGTATAGCAGTCATTGAACACCGTGGGCCAATAATACCCTACCTTCATTATCTTGAGAGTTGTTACTCGTGGGGAAAAATGTCCTCCAGAATCTCCATCGTGAAAATCTCGTAACACCCTTTTAATTTGATTTGTCCCAATGCACCTCAATAGAACTCCATTGATGTCTTTCTTGAACAAAACACCATCAACAAGCACATATGGAATAGCTTGTAATCTAAAGTATCTCCTCTTTGTTTTGCTCATTTCTGGAGGGAATAGGTGCATCTGCGTAGGAAGTGTATCATATTCTGAGTCCAACAAGGAGTAGGCACATCATCATTTTCCTATTCTTGACCATCTGTAGTACCAAGACAGTCTCTTTTTCATCACCTGCTTCAACTTGTTGACTCAAGGCTAGCTGTTCACATAGTCCCTTTCCACGTACTAGTTTTGTGACCTTGATCTTGATGTCATATTCCATGACACGGGTTATCCATCCTACACGCTTCTCATTTAGATCCTTGTTTAGAAGGAAGTCCTTGACTCCCGCATGAGAGACCAATAATTGGATCTTGTTGTTTGAGACTAGGTGCTTGAATTTCTTTAAGCCCGATCACTATAAGGAAATGCTTTTCAATGAAAGAGTACCTAGTTTTGTATTCCTCCAAGCCTTGACTGAAGAAAGCAACTAGTTGTTCTGATCCTTCTTTGTTTTGTTGTACCAGGATTGTAGAAATCGTGTCCCCACCACCAAAGGCATATAACATGAAATCCTTGGAGAAGTCTGGATTGATGAGAGTTGGAGCTTGAGATATAGCCTCTTTTATTGCCTCAAAACTTTCCTTGCCTTCAGATGTCCACTTAAATGCCATGCTCTTCTTTAACATCAGCGTTATTGGCTTTACGAGAGCTGCAAAGTTTGAAACAAACCTACGAAAAATTGATCCTTCCTAAGAAGATTTGAAGAGCCTTCTTGTGACTTGGCAATGGCAATGCTCTAATTGCTTCAACTCTTTCTGGGTCAATTGTTAACCCTTCCTTTAAAACAATATGGCCTAGAAGTTTTCCCTCGTGAGCCAAGAATATGCATTTTTTGGGATTCAATGATACCCCAAATCTTCTACATCTCTGGAATACTTGCCTCAAATGAAAGAGGTGATCCGCTGCATTTTTGAGAATATAGTGATGTCATCAAGATATATCAGAACTATTTTATTGATCAACCCCTTGAATGCCATATCCATTTCCCTTTGGAAAGTGGCTCTAGCATTTGATAGCCCAAATGGCATCTTCTTGTAGGCATAGGTGCCCCATTTGGTGGTGAAATCCATCTTGAACTGGTCATCTTCTTTCACCATTATCTGATTATACCCTGAATAGCCATCTAGGAGAGAGAATCTCTCAGAACCGGATACTACTTGCAATATTTGTTCCATTGAAGGAAGTGGGTAATGGTCTTTGAGAGATGCCCTATTTATGTCTCGAAGTCCACACACAACTTGATTTCTCCGCTCTTCTTCCTAACCGGCAACCAAGTTTGCAACCCAACTTGAGTGCTTGATAAGGAATATAATGCTTGCCTCTATTAGCTTGTTTAGCTCTTTCTTCATTATAGGCTCAATGTGAGGGTTGACAGGTCTCGCTTCACCCGATGGGCTTAGCATCTCGGATCCAATTCTATGGTATGTTGTGTCAACTTTCAGATTGAATCCTCTCAAGTCTTCATAGCTCCAAGTGAAGACATCTGGAAATTCCAGCAAAGTTGTATGAAATCTGATTTCTCCGCTTTCAGTGGCCACTTTGCCAATTTGAAGTGTTTTGCCTTCCCCAACCGAGGAATTGGCTCGAATCTTCCCTTTGACTGTATGTTAGCCTTTTCCTTATGGAATCTGGTCATTAGGATTGAAGATAGACTCCAATGTTACTAAACCCTTAGGAAGCTTATTTTTCTACAGCTGCACTACTTGATCCCCATACTGCTGCTCTAGTTTGTCCTGATTCCTAGCTGAGAATTCAACCTCTTCTTGTAAAAAATTGACGATCTGTTGATCGTTCTCAAACACCTACCAGCTTGTGTTATTATCTAGAACTGCTGGCCTCATAATCACATGGATATGTGGTTGTGTTTTTCCCCTTCTAATGTTGTCAACCACATCAAATGTTGCTCCAACTACTGTGAGCCTATCTGCGGCTTCATTTTTCTTCCTGGGTATGGACATGATGTTGAAAGCTTTGAAATCCTCAATGAGGTCCCATACCCTATTCTTGTAGCTCTTTAGTAGGTCGTTCTTTGTAGCATGTTGTCCCCTGACTTGGTTAACGATTAGCTCACTATCTCCGAACACCTGCAAGTTCTTTATGCCCTTTTTCCTGGCTGAATGAAGTCCATGAATCAATGCCTCATATTCAGCTGTGTTGTTTGAACAGGAAAATTGGAAATGAAAAGTTGAAAAATATTTGATGTCTTGTGGTGAAATCAACATTGCACCACCTCCAGCACCTTGTCTACTTCTCGAACCATCGAAAAATAATTTCCAAACTTTGTTTCCATCCTTTTGTTCAGGATGAATGATGTCAGGAATGGGTGAATTTTCTTCGTGTACACAATACATGCCCAATTCAGATTCTTCAATTTCCTTGTATGTTTCAAATTCATGACTCTTGTTTGCCCATTCATCTAAAGTCAAATCAGGAATTCCCTTGACCTTAGTACCTATTTCTAGATCATTTGAACACTCCTGATCAAAAGATGAGCAATTTGCATTGATAGGACTTGGTACATGAGGCTCAATATGGAAATTGGCAATTGGTTCTGACCTGATTATTGCTTTGGCCCCATACCTTGTCCTGAAAATCATGTGTGACCAATCTACAGATAAATATCCACCGATTTTTGTAGTGAAGTCTCTTGATAGACACAACACAAAGAGTGGTGAAGGTCAATCACAAACACATCTTGCAGAACTGTAACATTAGGACAGGCATGTAGTGTTAGGCTTAACCCCTTGATGACCCCAACTATTCCTACTGTTGTTCCATCTAGCTGCACTACTCCTTTCAACACTGGCTCATACTTCAGACCCAGTTGATCCGCTATTTGCTTCGACATCACTGAACTACTTGCCCTTGAATCTATCATGTAGTTGTGTACCAAGTGGTTTTCAACAACCAATGACACATAGAATGGTGGAGGCTTCAAATTCTTGCTTGTCTGGCCCCCATCATGTTGCACTGCATTAGTGAGAACTTTCTCATGTCCCCGGTTTGATACATTTGAGGCAGACCAATTAGCCATTGCAGCTTGCAATAAATCTCATTGCCCTGGGATCGCAAGTGATTCCCACATGGAAATGTTCACATGTGTCTTCTTCATTTGATCAATGATGTTGAAAGGGGATGAATTGTCCTTTTGTTGTCCCTTGCTTGGCGCAACCTTTTCTGGAGCTTGAACAGGTGCATGTGTTGCTACAACAGGTACCTTAGGCTGATTTTGCACATTTGGAGCTACGTTTGGCCTACTGACCCCTTGTTGTGTAGGAGTGGGTTGAGAAACGATTGGATTAGATGGTTGTTTCTCTTCTATGCTTCTCTTCTTTGACTGTGTGTTGGCAGCCACACCTTGAAAAGGTTGTTGGTTAACTCCACAGAAGTCTTCCGTTTGCCAATTGGCTAATGTGGTTTCTGTTGGAGGTCCTTCTTGTTGCGTTTCTTGTTGCTGATTCTCTTCCTAGCTTGGTTCTTGAGGAACACCAATGGTTTGCACCATCAAGGCCTGATTTAGTGCACCATTGAAACACATTGATTGATTGTGAGGTAGATTGCAAGGGTAACACCAGTCATACTCTTGTGCCATGTTATTTTGTGTTGGGACCAAGGCTCTTGAGGATGTCATTGCATTTGGATCATATGGTCGAAATGGCCTGGCAGCTTGAGGTTGTCCTTGGTTTTGGTTTTGATTTGCAGCCTGAGGTGGTGGTCTATTTTGTTGGTATGAGGGCCTAGCTTGGTACTGTGCTTGAGGCTGATATGGTCTAGAACTTTGAGCTTGTTGTCTTTTGATAGTCACTAGCTCATTTCCAAGGTTCTGTAGCTATTTCATAACCTCCTGCAATTCCTTTGAAGTATTTGAAGGAGTCGATGCCTCATTATTGCTTTGATTTCTAGGGGTTGGAATGGGATTCAATTCTGGTGCTTGACTGGTTGTAGGATTTCCCATATCTGGATAGAGAGGCATTGGTGGCCTTGGTGCAAGCTTTCCAGCTTGGATCAAATAGTTCTCTGCTCTGATCAGCGTGTCATAGGCCCCTGGCAGCATTGTCCCTCCCATTGATTGGATCATCATGGCTATGTCTGAATTTATAGCCTTTAAGAAATAAAGGAATGCACCTTCGGTGGTTGGTCTAACAACTATTGGAATCCTGTCCCATGTCCATTGGAATCTGAAGTTGAAATCTATCATTTGTTTGTTAGGAGCCCTTTTGATTGTTGTCAGTTGTTCCAATAAAGACAAATTATCCGCCCTCTCCCCGAATTGGTTACAAAGAGCTGAACAAAGTTGGTTCCAATTCGTAATAGACCCTGCTGCTAGGCTCCTAAACCATTGTAAGGCCTTACCTTTGAAAGATGAAGCCAATAACTTGACTGCAACATCCATTTCATTTATTTCGTGGATTACACATGCATTAGCAATATCTTGGATGTGATCAATAGGAGTAGTATGATTTTCTCCTGTAAAATAGGGGATATTCTTTAGCGCTGCAACTAGAATTTGATTATGAGCATTTAGGGCAAGTGGACTACTGCCCATGAAATTGACAAATGGATTCGGTGGTATATGTGCCATTATGATTGGCCTAAGAACCCTGGTTGATGCGAGAAAAGGTCTACCAGGTGGAGGTGTAGACAAAGTCCTGTTAGGTGGAGATGGTGATCTTTGTGGTCTTCTTCCTCTCCTCCTCTGCCTGGTGAAAGTTGCAAGTGGAAAAATAGCCCTCTTCTCGAGTATCGACTGGCTTGAATTGTTCTCATGTGTACGGGCAACTTGTGTTGCTACACCACTGAATTCTATCCCTTCGGAGTCGCCAGATGTGTTAGATAACGAGCCTCAAAAAGGCTGGATTTTGCCAAGTTACACACCAAACTTGACAATATTGAAAATGGAATTTAAAACTTCAAAGGAACCAGAGGATACAGTCTTCAATTTAGAATTTCGGTCTTGTTGTGTAGCTACGAATCCCCGAAAAGTACAGGTAGAACTCAGGTCATGCAATGCAACTTACAAAACCCAAATTGCCATGTGTCGGAACTTGGGACATGTTCAACACCCCAAAAAACCTAAAATGACTGTTGTCAGGAATAGGACCATGTAATGCATCCCCAAAACCGAAATGATTGTTGGGTCTTCTTTGATGTTCTTAGACCTCGAAAACCCGAAACACTAAAAACCATGAAATTTTGAAAGTCAAAATCTCAAAAAACTAAGGATACCCTTTTGAATATTACCCTCAGATCTACCAACTGGTGAAATTTTTACTTGTTTTGAGTGAGTCAAGCCCTTGAAAATTGATTTCAAAGTTCAGCCTGGAAGGTGAAAAATCTAAAATTGTAAAACTTGTAATTTCTAAGTCCAAATTTCTTGAAAATTCCTTCAAATCTTGTGGAATGACCTCTTGGTCCCACCCGCGTGCCAAAACTATTGATGGCAAATCACACACCTCGGATGTCTCGCAACTAGATGGGTTGAGACTCTCAAGTATGATTCCATAACATGGAGCTTTTCCCAAGTGTGGGACCTTGTGAAATAGGAAAAGCTCTCTCGGATGAAGGCCGGTTCCTATTCCTTTGTTAGATGCACACATAAAAATGTAGAGGGTTTACCCAAAAACTTAATCTAGCTTCGAGGGGACGGGGTAAGAAGATGCATAAATTAAAACCTAAACTACAAAGGTGATGCACGAGGAATGATGAACACTTGTCTTGCCAATAAACACAAACCATTAAAATGCAATGCAAGATCATGGAAAGATAACCAAATTCACAAAGTGAAAGATCGGGGGATGCAAATGAACACAAAGAGGGTTGATAATCATCCACGACATGTATTATTTGCTCCAAGGATTGACACAATACACTACAAAATGCCAAGAGGAAAAGTTGCATTATAGTTTTAATGGGAGGTTTGTTGAATAGAGGACCTTGTAAGCTTTCCAAAATCCCAACCTTGCGTGAATCCGAGCTCCCGCAAAAGTTATGGTGATCTAAATATTTCCGTGTCAGTGGTCTTCTTCCTATCAAAGTTCGGGGTTCTCCTCTACATTTGCATCGGGTTTGGAGGATGCCTCGACATGTGTTTGATGCTTTTGTTTTCCTGAAACCCACTTCCACCAAGTATCTCTAAGATTTCCTTTGTGTCGGGTTAGAAACTAGATTTTCATATGCATCGGGTTTGGGAGGTGGCTCGACATGTTTTCGCCCCATGCTTTCCCGACTTGTTTCCCCGACTCCAAGACCCGATTTGCCTAGGTAGTGTTTTGGGTTTGTGGAACTCTCAAGCATTGGGACATCCCTTGCGATCTGCATGCTTCATGTCTCATGTTTCCTGAAACCCGAAACCTGAAATTCCTTGTGTCAGGTTTTTTGACCTCTCCGACATATTTTCCTTTGTGTCGGGTTTTTGAACTTCTCCGACATATTTTCCTTTATGTCGGGTTTTTGAACTTCTCCGACATATTTTCCTTTTTCATTATCCATATTTACCGGGGTAGATATATACAACACTACATAAATCATGGACAACTCCTCGCGCTCTATAGTTATATAATTTTATTTAGTCGGGGTCAATTTCCTTCTTGCAAAGAAAATAGGATGATCAACGATCCCTTCTCTAGACAAGGCTAAAATTACACTAATGGCCATGCTAGAGGCATCCACATACACATGGAATGGTTTTTTCCAAGAAGTAAAGAGTAAAATAAGTGCAAAATTAAGCCTTTCCTTTAATGTATCAAACACCCATTGTTGAACTTCACCCCAATAGAAATTTCCCTTAATCTTCAACAATTCCTCCAAGGGTGTGACAATCCTAGCATAAAATTTGATAAAAGTTCTATAATAACCTATGTGCCCTAAGAATCCATGCACCTTGCTCTGGTTAGTAGGCTCCTCTAAGCCTAGAATAAAAAAACTTTAGTAGGGTCTACCAAAAACCTTCTTTATAGATAATATGTCCCAACATATTTCCAAAGGTTAGCAAAGACACACTTCTTGATGTTTAGAGAGATGCTCAACTGCTGGAACCTCTTAAACATAAGTCTTAAATCATCACGATGATATTTTACTATCCCATAAATAGTCTAATCATCCAAATAAACCTACAAAAATTATGAATGAAGTTCCTAAATGCTTGCACAACAATACGTGAAAATATTTTAGGTGCATTCTTCAATCCAAAAGGCGTAACTATGTATGTAAAAACTTCCCCACTCGGTGGTAAAACTTGTCTTCTCCTCGAAGTTATTTAGCAATCCACACCTGATGGTATCCATAAATTCCATCATTAAAGGAGTAGATTTCATGCCCTCAACACCCTCCAAAATCTTCTCTGTAAATAGTGTAGGAATGGGATCTATTACACAAGAAGAATTTAAATCTATATAAACCACATAGATCCTAATACTTCTATCTTTCTTTATCCTTATCAGAATAGGGCTAACCCATTTTGACTTCTCAATGGGCTCAATGATTCCATATTTTAACATCTTATTAATCTCTTCCTTTACCTTGACGTGCATATTAGGATTCATCTTATAAGGCCTCTTCCTAACCGGGCATGCACCTTCCTTTAACTTGATCCTCATCTAACCCAAAGAGTAATGTACCCCTTTTATCTCATGATATCCTCTAAGAAACAATTCTTGGAAGTTTTGTAGAAGCTCAATTATTTTTGCAATCTACGAGTCATACTAGTAATCTCCAATGATGGCCTCTTTAAGTTCAACAATTGTACCATTGTCGACCTTCTTTGTTTTCATAGGTTCATGATACATGTGTGGCTTAGCATCTACATTTTATAAGACCTCACATGTACCCATAGTATGATCAAAATACAGATTCTCCACTTCTTCATCATTAATCATGTAGACCATTTTACTATTTTCTTTTCCTAACCAAGTGCCCAAGTTTCTCTTCATTTGTATCTCCTTAATTAAAGCGGACCTCTAGATCGACTCACCTAGTAATTCCTAAAGAATCTCCTCATTCTTTACACTATTTACCATAGTCAAGTGCTTCATAATATGTAAGGCCTCATTCACTGGAGGTTTAGTAGAAAAATAGTCAAAGTGTCCGAATCATACATGTAGTCAATTTTTCCCAATTCTCTATCTCTTGATTCAATTCTCGCATAAACATACCATACATGTGCAAACCTCAAGGAATGAAGTAGAACTTGCACACCAATAGTGAAGTTGGTAAGTCCTCCTACCTCTCTATCTAAAGGCTCTCGAATTATGCATGTGGTGTGAAGTAGAATCCTACCCATGAAATTTACATGTCTTGGTATGCATATTGCTCCTAAGAAATATAGTAGAGAAGGTGATTCTCACCTCTCACCACTCCAATAGAAAATATCTATATGCTCCACCAATGTGCTAATGTCCCATGCAAGGGATGTACCAACATATTCCTTCTTTCCACTTGATCTATCCACTGGGATTCCATAACACATAGAAATACATTACGATTTCCTTCACCACGGTGTACATTGGTACCTAGTTACAACCCAATCACCAAACACAATGCGGCCTACTTACATGAGTAACTCGCACTCTTCATCTCATAACTAATCATTTCATAAGTCCCATGTGCCTAGTTGTCACAAGTAATGTTGGTTGTATCACTCATAGACTGTGTATCATCCCATTGAATAAATCATTCCTTAGATGGCTCAAGAACTTCAAGATTTCTAATGGTATGCACATAAATTTTGTTTAAATCCTCTTCACTCAAAGGTTCTACATAAGGTGTAACTTTTCCATCTATCAAAGGAATGATCATGCAATCTTCCTTGTTCTCAAAACTAATATATCCTTTATTAAAGTGTAGATCAACATTGTTTGCATAATACCAAGGGCACCCAAGTAAATTTGGAAAACTATCGCTTATGCAAGTACGAGAGACTTGAAATTCCCCGGTAAACTTTGCCCCTTGCATAGTAATAGTGGAATCCTTCAATATTCTAATGGGCATAGCTTTAGTCATGTTTTACATAAATAGATCATTTAAAGATGGCTATAACAATGGCCTCCCCATCGATTCCATGCATCCAAGGTGAGTACATTTACTTTTGCACCCTTATGAATCAAAATGTTACTCAAAACCATCCATTAACAATTGCATTCAAAGTTGTCTCTTTATCATAATCAATATTGTGAGGAGGTAAGCTCGAATGCAATATATCTCTCACACTCAACACTTGCATGCAAGTATCGTCTCCATTAACCATTCCCCTAAAAATGAATGAATTTTTCTTGGAAAAACAACTTACAAACCACCTTTCAATCATGAACATATTTATGAGGAAGGTCAACTAGTTGTACCTACTTTGTACCTTCCGTGATTGCTCTTTTAAGCATAGTATCTCACCCTACAAGTTCCTAATAACCTCCATAGTTTCTTAATATACTTACTTTTGATGGGTAGGATATGGATACTTTCTACGTACCTTGGGATATGATAATATAATATATATGGGTTGATGGAGATGTTGACATGTGGCACACATCCCCTTAGTTAGTTATATGGGCTCACATAGGAATTAATTATATTGGGTAATGGGTCGGCCTACATTGGGATTAGGTGTTACCCATCCTATTTAAAGGATGTGAGTATCATTATAAAGGGGAAGGGAGGTATGATTTGAGTCTTATACTTGGTAGAGGTATATTGGAGGTGTCCCCCTCAAAGTGGATTCCCATCTTGGGAGATTGTGGAGTTACTCCTTCCTTAAGGAGCATTGTATGGTGTTTCCCTACCTTAAGGGTATTATTATGCATATATTGCATATTTGGGCATATTGTCCCACCTATATCTCTTATGTTGTGTTATATTATACAATTTATAGATTTATTGTAAGCAAAGTTCTTATCAATGGAGATGCCGGCATGTGGCACACATCCCCTTAGTTATATGTATGGGTTCACATGGGATATGATAATATAATATATATGGGTTGATGGAGATGTCGACATCTCCATCAACCCATATATATTATATTATCATATCCCAAGGTACATAGCAATACTTTACATGTAATACTTTATGTTTTGTAATGTTGGGCCCCTAAAATATTGGCTAAGTACAAGAAGGCATGTGGGCATGCAAGGCCTATTTTAATAAGGGCACGTAAGGAGAAGGCATACAAGACATGATTTTAGTAGAACCAAGTGGCGCACGTGCAAGGCAAGAGAAAAGATCTTAGGACTTATCCATATTTGGCATATTGGGGAGAGCATGAGGAAAGAATGACTGATCGCGCATGTAAAGTGGATAAGGTGCGGCACTGAAACTTGGTGCCCTGAAGGAATATACCTTGTGATAGAATATTCTAGAAGGTCATCATCGAAAAGATGAAGAGCTCACATATAAAGAAACATGCTCCCATGGAGGACCACTTAGACACATGGTAAGTGATATACAACTTAAGAAAGGCATGGTGGTGCTTGAAAAGGTTATATATATGAGAGCACCTGGTAGAAGAAAGAGAGACACATGGAGAGGTGAGAATTGAAGAGAGGTGAAGCCATGCAGGAATACTGTGAGAGCTCCATAGGATGGGTTTAGAGGATTTGTAGGATTATGCTATATCAAGGGGATGGGTTTGAAATTTTTTTCTTTGTACTTAGGAAGGGCCTAAGTCCAGCTTTTCCGATGCATGACATCGGTCTACCATTGTCATATGGATATGTGATTGTCTCAGATTAATGTAATATGGTTATCAACATATTTAATATAAATATATGTGTGGTTACAGTTCTACTTACATATCTATGGATCGGTTATATATACAATTCATATGAGTGGGTGTAATCCCTAAGCATTTCTTTTCTATTATGATTCAAATCTATGTTTTGTAATGCTTTTCTTATATGAATGAACACATTGGTTTAGAAGCCATTCTAAGCTCTAAGATGAATGTATGGTTACTTTCTAATATATTCACTTAAGTTTCTATCATAAATAATTTAGTCTCACATAACTCACATAAAGTAAAACTCGATGTTTTCATGTGTATTAGATGAGCGCACAATGCCCACTTGGGTGATAGAATTGTGCACATGGGATTTACTTGTTCTTTGAGAAGGAATAAAAATGACTATATCTTAGCTCCATTTCCAAGACCTCTTTTCAAAGGTGTTGTGATAAATGGCATGCATCTTTATCTTTGTGATTTGTAATGACAGAATGCTTGAATCTATAAAGTGTTGAGACGTGGTTCAAGATCACGGAGGACAAGTTTTCTCAAAGATAAAACACTGGACCTAAGTTCAATGCATGTGGATGGGTAGTAAAGAACCTATACCATAAGCTATTAGAGACAATCTTTAGTTACTTCCTAGTAGAGCTATATGAATGGCTCTCGACATATGCATCCGAGATAAAGATGGTTCTACTTGATTGTTGAAAATCATGCTTGTTATGGATAAATCATTTTACTCTTGGATTCATTGGACTGAAATGATATGGCTTGCAAGAATCCATTTTCACTTCTTGTAGATGAGTTGCAATCTAGTTTTGAGAGTTGCAAACTTATCTCTTTTCTCTTTTAATGACTCATCCTTGGATCAATTCCAGTGATCCAAGGAATGTTTTAAATCTCCTTACTAGACTGAATGGTAAATTGACATTCATAAGCTTGAGAGACATAGTGGACTAAACTTTTTATGTTACAAATTCTTTGGTCTTGTAAGAACATGCCTTCATTCGGTTGTATGTTTGTGCTTGGATCTTTGGGATTGATCTCTTCAAGACATTTAATGGTGTAAGAAAAATGAATCCTACTTCATGACTATGAAGGGAATCTAAATCCTAAACCTAAAGGATTATCCTAATGGTATTCTAAAACTAGGTAAATGCACCTACTTCCTAGCTATGTCTACTTATTTGGGTTACAATCTAACCTAAGCTTCTTATTCTATTTTGTTGGGATGGCATCCTAACCTAAGTTCTTGTGCTAAATGAATAAGGGAGAAATTACTAAGGTAATGCTAGGCTATTTTAACCTAATACCTAATACTATATGGTTGTGAATTTGATCTAACCTAAGGTGGAAATTACTTATGAAATGATTTTGACTAAACCTAAGGTTATAACCTAAGTTTTGGGAAATCTATCCTAAACTATTGAAAGGGAACCTAGGGTCGCATGGCATTATGGTGATGGTTCCAATGGCATTTATTTGATTTGATTTGGTTAAATGAATGGGAGGTACACCAGTTTTGGAAAAGGAAAGTAAACTTTAGTGGAAGCATACGTGGAGGCTTCACTAAAGTTGGAAATGCATGCTGAAGTGGAAATAACATTCACCAGTTTTAGGAGGTGGTGGCAAAGGAGAGATAGGTGGGAGATTGAGGAGTAATTGCATTAATGAACCTCATTTTTTGTGCAAACCATCTTGGAAACAAGGAAGGTGGATTTTTTGGAGGTTGTTTGGTCTTGCATGCCTTGTGATTTTTTCTCTGCATGGAGCTATCTAGTTCTTCGAACCAGTAGTTTCAACTTTTACTTTGTGGCTATTTTTGGTTTCTCTGGTCTATTTTTGATCCAAGGAAAGTATATGAGGCATTGGAAGAAAATATGTTTGGTTGTTGATCTTTCGTGGAGGAGAAAAAGAGTTGGAAGCTCGATGGAAGTCTCCTTTGAATTGGCAGAAGCACTATCAGGCATGATAGGCTCTACCCATTAAGATTTCTTGCTTTCTTCTAAATGATTCATTAAAACAATTCTGCTCTCATGAGATAAATGTTTGCATGTTTTGTCTGGTTATTTACTTTCTTGGTTGTATGAATCTCTGTGATTTTTGGATATGAATCCATTGCATGATAATGTTACCTTTGGAAACTCTCTCTCTCTGCAAGTTTGATGGTGATATGCATGTGGAACTTGTATTTGAAGCTTTGTGTTTGTTCTAAACTTGTGTTCGAGGCTTGTGTTTATTCTGAACTCATCTTCATTGGAAGCTTTGTGTTTGTTCTTGAACACTTGTATTCTAAGCTTGTGTGTTTTGAACTTGTATTCGAAGCTTTGTGTTGTTTGAACTTGTGTTCAAAGCTTTGTGTTTAGCACTGAACTCGTATTCAATACATGTGTTCTGAACTTGTATTCAAAGCATTGTGTTTGGTTTGTACTTGTATTCTAAGCTTTTGTTTTACTCGTATTCAAGGTTTTGAGTTGCTTAGAACTCATATATGGGACTGTCTTCTCAAAAAAGCTTGAGAGAATAGTTTTGGTTTGAGTTGATATGGTAATCTCTTTTGAGATCTTCTCCTTGAAGCTTCTTGAGTTTGGAATGGTTGTGGTACTTTTGTCCTGAGACTATACCACTTTCTTTGAACTTGTAATGGCATGTAAATATGGAGGATATTCTTCTCTCCTCTGCTCTGAGAAAACCCACATCTTGTTTGAAGGCTTGACTATTTTTTGTTTGAAGGTTAATGGACCTTTTATGGAAATGTTTGTTGTGGGTTCTATGGAACTCTCTGGTATATTATATTATTTACTCTTTGGTTTGAAATAGAGCTCATTTGAAAACAATTGATAATGGTTTGAAGTTTATAAAATAAAAGTGATGCATACTTCTTCTTGTGTTAGTTGATTGGAATGAATACATTCTCTATCTCAATCTTTATGAACTAGATGGAGCTGTGAGAGTCTTTTTTTGTTGTGATTTTGTTTTATCAATTTTGAGGGTAATTGAGACCTTGCTTGACTTAAATGTGTATTGGTTTCTTACTCTCTTTCAGATCTTTTTAATTGATTTTTGGGTTTTAAAGGAAAGAAGAGTTGAATACTCTCGTATATTGAATCTTGTTGGTAGGATTTAATACCTCTGGTTTGGGATTGTTTCATATAATTTGTTCTTACTTGGATCACAAACTATATGTTCTTTTGTATTGAGTTGTTTAAGTCCTTGTGTTGGGATTTCAGTTACTTTTGAGTTCGTGAGTATTTTGGAAACCTTGCTTAAGCTTAATATTGGTGTTGAGTTTTAGTACTCTCTTATAGATTCATTTGAATGAATTTTTGGGTCTTTAAAAGGAGAAAAGAATGGATTTCTCTTGTGGATAGTATTTTGTTTATTCTTCAGCCTTGGGACTATATTGTGTACTCCTTTGTATTCAAACTTGTGTTTAAATAAAATGGAATAGATGAACTAGGTTGTATTGATTTAGTAAGGGAAACTAGAAGTGTTGCTTTCTATAAACTGTGTGTTTGGTTTTGTGTTCTCTCTTGGGAACTAGTAAAAGAAATTTTGAGTTTGAAATAGAAATGGGAATTCATTTGATAGTCTAAAATGAAATGAATTCTTGATTGGATCTTTTCTATTTGAGATCCTTTAACTTTTGTTAAGATAAGTTCATTTGATCGAACTTCTCTGTAGCATGACTCTCTTCTTGGTTGTAGAGTGATTATTCTCTTAGGCCTACTTGACTTCTTGGGTTTGGCTTTTCTATCCTTTCTGTCTTGTAGGAAATAGTGAGAAACCACTCTTCTGAGATGGAAATTTCCTTGTGGATTGTTTAGTCTACTTTGTACTAAGTCATTTGTTGTAATGATGTGGAAAGAGAACAGTTGAGTGTTCTGTAGAAGAGAAAATGTAATCATGTTTAGACCAACTGCTTTGTTTGACTGAGTCATACTCCATTTGGATTTGTTATTGGAAGGATTTCTCTTTTTGCACTCTATCTTATTATGAATCCTCCTTGGATGGACATGAGAAGAGATTAACCTTGTGTGAGTCTTGCTTTGATTTTTGGAACATATGGTTTCGATATCTTTAATGATATCTTCTAACATGTAGAAGTTAGTTAAGACTTACAGGTAGACTATTTTGATTCTCTATCCCTCCTTGGATTGATTTGGGATTCTTGTTCTAGTTGTTGTCTCTTTAATGTTGAATCCTTTTATTAGTTTCCTTGAACTGAAGTAGCAGTTATGTGGGTAATCAGTTGAGTACTTTCTGAACCTGTTTTCTTTTAGAGGATTAGTGAATGGTGGATAGTATGTATTGATTCTTCTTCTTTTGTTTAAGTTGTGGGATGAATCATTCTAAATATGTACTATGTTGAAGCTAACTCTTTTTGTTCATAGTAAAGATAAATTTTGTATTTCAATTTAGAATGAATTATGAAATAATTAGATGACAAGATCTGTTGTTTGTTTAAAAGTAATTGATTGGATCAATTAAACTATATGTTATAATGTAGTTGTTGTTGATTATATTATGCTCTTTTATTAAAAGTGAATTCAGACTCATTATTGTACTTCTTTTTTGGTTGTTATTACTTATGCTTATTTGTATGATACTTATTAATTGTTTCATTAAAGTAGAGTTGTTTTAATGGAACAATTAGTGGAATGCACTTCGTTTTAATGCTTAGTGCTTATCATGCTCAGTTCAATGAACTGACCCATGCTAGCAATTTTTGTAGATGGACATCGTAAGTGATAAAAGAAGAAAAAAATTTTTTTATGATGCATTGGCTTATTTAATTTGGTCTTATGTAAAGAATTTTGATTCATTCTTGAGTTGTATTGGAAAAGAAAAGTGATGTTATTTTATGATCTTAATGTTGATTGACATGCAGTATGCCTGAAATGCATAGTCTTGTAAATGTATATTTTATCATGATGAATTGAAAGGTTTGGAGACTGACTCCAATTTGTGGTGTAAATTCTCTTGTACTTTATATGAAGGAAATAGTAGTGATATCTTGTCGATATTCTTTATATCTATTTGTATACTATTGTTGTTATCAATTAATAAGTTGGATTAAGGGGATAGTACAATCTCCCTTACTATAATGAAACTTGTTAAATTGTAAAAGATGTCATTCTCTAACTAAACAACTATAGTTTAATAATGAAATATGCATTGGACATACAATTAAACTATATGAGTAATGAATGATAAAAAGGTTATGTTAACCCTAACATCTAACCATGTAGAGGAAGACTCTTCCTCTCTCATAAGAATAAAAAATAAATGGAATGGTGGTTATGATCTTTAATCCTTGTGCTTCGTTTTTATAAAAAGTAAACACTAGCTGAATCTAGGTGGATGATACACCTTTTTGGACAACTAGGTTGCATTAAAAATTAACCATTTGATGTTTGTTGCCCTATTTTTTTGGGATAACTGCTTGTTAGGCCACGTTAATGAACATCAATGCAAGCATGAGTTAATGAAGTTCTTAATATCAAATCAGATTAATTATGGATAAAGAACTTAATGAATGTTGGAATTAGGGTTAGGCATGGTTGTTGCAATCTGAATCTTAATCCAATTTAATTATGAATTTAATGACCACCAAGGGGTATGTACATCATGATGAATCAGTTCTAATGGATGTTGGCACATGCCAACTACAGGAATGTACCTTTGAGAAGTCCAAGGGCTTCTCGAGGATACAAGTGTTATAGTTGACATGTGGCAACACCCTTCCGTATTTGTTCATCTAGATCTACACACATCTGGACTTGAACTTAGTTTCTCTCTAGGTCAAGTTAGTAGCATGTTTAGAATAGGGAGTAGCTTTCTATGACTCAGGTACCTTGGCACATTGGTTGACTTAGGTCGATCGAGTATGCCCATATACCCTAAGTCATCGTGAGCATCTTCCTATAACAAATTATGTTGCTAACCTGGGCTAGGGTCAAACCTTGGGCAAGTGGTGGATGAAGAAGTCAAGTAAAGACCATTCTAGATAATAGAAGAGTGAGGTGAAGGATGTATTCCAAAATGATGAGTATGTCATCTAGGAATAGTAACATGAACAAGTATGTTGAAAATATTTGGCCAAAGTATCGCAAGTTGTTGTTGTGTTGTCCTATGTCACCTAGTTTAAAGAAACGTGATGTCAGATGAATATTGGTAACAAATATTTAGATAGGTTCTTTAAACAGATCACTCAGTACCTAGAATAGGGTAGGAAAACCAAGTATATGTTGTATACATAAAGTATTCTATACTTTAAGACAAACATGAGAGATCGGTTTGTAACCGAGTCATGGAATGAGAGATCGGTAACTTACCGAGTCATTACAATTGCATATGGTTATCTATTATGAGATTGATTGGCATGGAATGTGTGTTCTAAATGATGTTTTATTTAGAATAGAGAACATTGTGTAAAAAATTTTTTCCCTTGTTTCTAAAGTCTTAAAATGGGAATGTTACATCTTGGTATCAGAGCTGAAGGTTGCAAGCTCTTGGACCTATTGTGTCCATAATCTGATGAAACTTAAATTTTCTTGTTAATAAAAATGGTTAGAACAAGAGGAAATGTTGCAAATAATCCTCCACCTAAGGAAGGAGCAACAACTGCCCAAAACTTGATGAGATCCTTACTGCCCTATTGGACACAAGGGATCATTTGGCTGTACTTGAACAACAAGTAATGGGAAATGAGGAGGAAGAAGATGTTGGTAATAATAATCAGCCACCTCCTGAGGACAATGCCAATTTAGGTGTTGATAATAACAATGTGAACATACCTGATCATCCTTGAGAAAAAAGGCTAGGTGGAAACTTGAACTCACTAATGATATAAAAAGGATAAGTCCACCCAAGTTTGATGGCACCACATTAGGAGATGGAGCTGAGAATTGGCTCATGAAATGGAGAAGTACTTTGCAATAAGGAATTTCTCAAGAAGAAACAAAGGTGATATGGGGAGCATATCAGCTTTCCCATGAGGCATCTTCATGGTGGGACAACCATAAGGCTGAGTTGAATATTGATGAAACTAATATCACATGGGATCAATTTAAAGGTTACTTTAGGCAACGTTGGCTGCCACAACTTTACTATGATCAGAAAATGACTGAATTCTAGAACTTAGCTCAAGGAAAGCTAATCTGTAATTGAGTATTGGGAGTGGTTTACTAAACTCCTTAAGTATGTACCTAGTATCAAACTGATGAGAAGTTCAGGATATGGAAATTCATCATGGGATTGAATCCCATTATAGGAGGAGAGGTGGATGTTCACATCCCAACCACGATGGAAGGGGTTGTTGAAAAATCCATAAGGTAGGAACAAAAATTGAAGGAAATTTCTGCTCATAAGGAGGAAGTAAGGAAGAAAGTCCCCAACTCCTCTTCATCATCTCTTGCACCTAAGAAAGGACCATGGAAGAAATTTGGAATGAAAAGTAAGTTTTTTGCTGATAATAATAAGAAAGCAGCAACAAATAAGTCTGTTGGTAATGCATGAAACAACTTTGTCAAGAATAATAATAATGGACAAAAGTCCTATGGAGGTCAGAATGATAATTCTAGGGCTGGAAATAAATCCGAGCCTAGAAAGGGACCTGTAGGAGGCTGTTATAACTATGGAAAAGATCATTATGCAAATCAATGTCCTTTGAAAAAGGATGATCATAATCAAGCAAACACAAGATACATGCTGCAATAGCTGACAAGTAAGGCTGAAAAATAGGCCATGCCCATAGAGGTTTTGGGTAAGTTATTTGGCATACCTATAACTATTATTTTTGATACCAGAGCTACTGAATGTTTTATTTCTAGTAAATTAGCATCAAAACTAAAAAGAAAAGATGGAAACATGGATAAAACATGGACTATACATTATGGAAACAATGTTGTTCATATAGTTAGTATGTGTCTTTTTGGAGCAGTCCTTGACTTACCTAGTTTTTCCATTGAAGTTGATCTTTATGTTGCACCTTTGGGGTCTTATGATGTAATCATAGGTGTTAATTGGTTAGCTGAACATAAGGAAAAAGTGGATTGTTTTGAAAAACATATTAGTTGTTTAGATGATTTGTAGAAAACAATAGAGATTCAGGGTGTGAAATGTGAGATTTCTGTTAGAAACTGTCAGCTATGCAACTTAAAAAGGCCAAAAATAAAGGTTGTACCTTATATGTAGTAAAGATTGTAGAAACAACTAAAGAGAACAATGATGTCATGGAATGATATCCGTTGTTACAAAACTTAGTGACGTGTTTCTGGAAGAGTTACCAGGTCTTCCACCCAAAAGGGAATTTGACTTCACAATTGAAATCAAGCCTGGAACCGAGCCTATTTCTAAGGCACCATATCGAATGACTACTATAGAATTAGTAGAGCTTAAGGCTCAATTGCAAGAACTTTTGTCTAAAGGTTTGATTAGACCAAGTGTTTCACCTTGGGGAGCACCAATAATTTTTGTGAAAAAGAAGGATGGAACACTTAGATTGTGCATTGATTATAGAGATGTTAAACAAAGCAACAATCAAGAATAGATACCCACTCCCTAGAATTGATGATCTATTTGATCAGATGCATGGAGCATCGGTATATTCTAAGATAGATCTTTGATCTGGATATCATCAATTATGGATTAAGGATGAGGACATTCATAAAACAACTTTTAGAACAAGGTATGGACATTATGAGTTCATGGTTTTACCTTTTGGATTAACAAATGCACCTACAACTTTTATGAATTTAATGAATAATATCTTTCAAGAATACTTGGAAAAATTTGTGCTCATATTCTTGGATGACATTCTCATATATTCTAAAAGTATAGAGGAACACCATGAGCATTTGAAGATAGTTTTGGAAATTTTGAGAAAGAGATGGTTATATGGTAAGCTATCTAAATGTTCTTTCTATGACACAGAAGTGCACTATTTGGGACATGTAATAAGTAAGAATGGAATTGTTGTAGATCCTTCTAAAATTGTAGCTATAACTGAGTGGCCTGCACTAAAGAATGTACATGAAGTTAGAAGCTTCATGGGACTTGTAGTTACTATAGAAAATTTGTAAAAGATTTTTCTAAAGTGGCTGCACCAATAACTTCATTACAGAAAAAGGATAAGAAGTTTGTTTGGAATGAGAAATGTGAATCTACATTTAGAACTTTGAAGGAATAGTTAACTTCAACACCTATTCTAGTGGTACCAGATCCTAATGGAGACTTTTATTGTTGTAACAGATGCATCTGGGAAGGTCTAGGAGGTATTTTGTTACAAAATGATCATGTCATAGCTTATGAAAGTAGAAAACTAAAGTTACATGAGTTGAATTATGCTCCACATGATTTAGAGCTTGCTGCCATTGTTCCATGCACTACAAGTTTGGAGGCATTACCTACTTGGTAAACCTTTTGAATTAAAAATTGATCATCTTGGGCTTAAGTATATTTTCACTCAGCCAAATCTAAATGCAAGACAATGAAGATGGTTAGAGTTTTTGTCTCAATATGATTTTGACATCAATTATATCAAAGGTAAGGAAAATAGAGTGGTTGATGCTCTAAGTCGTAGGAAGCACATTTATGCTCTTATAACATTGAGAACTCAGTTTAAGGATGAAGTAAAAAGTGTTATGGAATCTGATTCTTACTTTCAAAGCAAGTAAAAAATAATGCTTGTTGTAGATCCAAATGATGTGAGGTATAAAGGTTTTCATTTTGACAATGAAGGAATCTTAAGATTTGAAAACAAAGTATACATACCTTCGCTAAATGATTTAAGAAAGAAATTGTTAGAAGAATTTCACAATTCACCTTTTTCTAGACACCCTGGTATTACAAAGATGCTTGCTGATATAAGACAACAATATTTCTGGAAGGGGATGAAAAAGGATGTTATTGATTTTGTGACACATTGCTTAGAATGTCAATGTGTTAAAGTTGAACATATGCACCCAACCGGTTTATTGTATCCTCATAGCATACCGCAAGTACAAATGGCAAGTAATAAGCATGGATTTTGTACAAGGGTTGCCTATGTCAAGAAATAAACATGATGTTATTTTGGTAGTTGTTGATAAACTAACAAAGGTAGCACATTTTATTGTTGGTAATCTAAAGGATGATTCTCTTGTATTGGCTAAGAGATTTGTACATGAAATTTTCAGATTACATGGAGTACTTGAATTAATCATATCTGATAGAGATCCTAGAATGACATCAAGGTTTTGGCAAACACTTAATGCAGCTCTAGGAACTAAGCTGAATTTCAGTTTTGCGTATCATCCTGGAAATGGATGGACAGACTGAAAGAGTTAATCAAGTTTTAGAGGATATGTTACGAATGTATTGTATGGATCAAGTATAAGTGGGAAGAGTACCTTCCACTAGTTGAGTTTTGCTTATAATAACACATATCATGCCTCTCTTAAGATGGCACCTTTCGAAGCATTATACGGAAGAAAATGTAGAACCCCCATTAGTTGGGACAACATTGAGGATAGAGAGGTAATTGGACCTGAAATCCTTATGGAAATGGAACAACAAGTTAAAATGATTCGTGAATGCTTGAAAGAAGAAACAGATAGGAAAAAGAGTTATGTTGATTTAAAGTGGGTTGATAGGAAATTTGAACTTGGTGAGAAGGTCTTTCTTTGGGTTAAACCGAAAAAGAGCTCTATAACTTTTGGCAAGGCTGCCAAGTTATCACCTCATTATGTGGGACCTTTTGAGATAGTTGAAGTAATCAACCCTGTAGCTTACCATTTAGCATTACCTCCTACTTTGTCATGAATGCATGATGTTTTCCATATTTCTTTGCTTAAGAAATACGTTTCAGATTTATCACATGTGTTAAATTAGAATTCCTTGTAGGTCCAAGACCAGGAATAATCATGGTTAAACCCATATGAGTGTTGGAAACTCACCAATTGCATTTAAGAAATCATGAAATAAGTCAATGTAAGGTCCAGTGGGACCAATTTAATGAAGAAAGTGCAACCTGGGAAAATCTGGAAGATATGAAAACTACTTTTCCATATTTATTTGATTAGAATTGACTATGATGACTGATAAAAATTTGTGATTTTATCTTTATATGTCAATAAGTCTGCCAATTTTGGGTAGATAACTATTTATTTTTAAATAAAATCAGCTATGTGAATGCTGATTTCTGGAACTTTAAATTTTGATATTGTTGCAAACATATGTTAAGAAAGTGAATAAATTGATTATCCTTAATGCAATGGTCAAACATAAGATAATCATCGGGACGATGATTCTTTTTAGGAGGGAAGTATGTAACACCTTTGACAAAATAGTTATATTCTCTTTTGCATTACAAGTGTTGGCATGTGATTTTCTTGAATGAGGTGTGTTTCCTTGATTGTTGAAAATCATGCTTGTTATGGATAAATCATTTTTCTCTCTTGGATTCATTAGATGAAATGATATGGCTTGCAAGAATCCATTTTCACTTCTTGTAGGTGAGTTGCAATCTGGTTTTGAGAGTTGCAAACTTATCTCTTTTAACTGACTCATCCTTGGATCAATTCCAGTGATCCAAGGAATGTTTTAAATCTCCTTACTAGACTGAATGGTAAATTGACATTCATAAGCTGTGAGAGACATAGTGGACTGAACTTTTGTGTATGTTACAAATTCTTTGGTCTTGTAAGAACATGCCTTCATTTGGTTGTATGTTTGTGCTTGGATCTTTGGGATTGATCTCTTCAGGACATTTAATGGCGTAAGAAAAATGAAGCCTGCTTCATGACTATGAAGGGAATCTAAATCCTAAACCTAAAGGATTATCCTAATGGTATTCTAAAACTAGGTAAATGCACCTACTTCCTAGCTATGTCTACTTATTGGGTTACAATCTAACCTAAGCTTCTTATTCTATTTTGTTGGGATGGCATCCTAACCTAAGTTCTTGTGCTAAATGAATAAGGGAGAAATTACTAAGGTAATGCTAGGCTATTTTAACCTAATACCTAATACTATATGGTTGTGAATTTGATCTAACCTAAGGTGGAAATTACTTATGAAATGATTTTGACTAAACCTAAGGTTATAACCTAAGTTTTGGGAAATCTATCCTAAACTATTGAAAGGGAACCTAGGGTCACATGGCATTATGGTGATGGTTCCAATGGCATTTATTTGATTTGATTTGGTTAAATGAATGGGAGGTACAACCTAGTTTTGGAAAAGGCAAGTAAATTTAGTGGAAGCATACGTGGAGGCTTCACTAAAGTTGGAAATGCATGCTGAAGTGGAAATAACATTTCGCCAGTTTTAGGAGGTGGTGGCAAGGAGAGATAGGTGGGAGATTGAGGAGTAATTGCATTAATGAACCTGGTTTTTGTGTAAACCATCTTGGAAACAAGGAAGGTGGATTTTTGGAGGTTTTTGGTCTTGCATGCCTTGCGATTTTTTCTCTGCATGGAGCTATCTGGTTCTTGAACCAGCAAGTTTGACTTTTACTTTGTGGCTATTTTTGGTTTCTCTGGTCTATTTTTGATCCAAGGAAAGTATATGAGGCATTGGAAGAAAATATGTTTGGTTGTTGATCTTTCGTGGAGGAGAAAAAGAGTTGGAAGCTCGGTTGGAAGTCTCCTTTGAATTGGCAGAAGCACTATTAGGCATGATAGGCTCTACCCATTAAGATTTCTTGCTTTCTTCTAAATGATTCATTAAAACAATTCTGCTCTCATGAGATAAATGTTTGCATGTTTTTCTAGTTATTTACTTTCTTGGTTGTAATGAATCTCTATGATTTTGGATATGAATCCATTGCATGATAATGTTAGCCTTTGGAAACTCTCTCTGTGCAAGATTCAATGGTGATATGCATGTAGAACTTGTATTCGAAGCTTTGTGTTTGGTTCTAAACTTGTACTCGAGGCTTGTGTCTGCTTTGAACTTGTCTTGTGGCTTTGTGTTTAGTACTGAACTCGTATTCTAAGCTTGTGTTGTTGAACTTGTATTGAAGCTTTGTGTTGTTTGAACTTGTGTTTGAAGCTTTGTGTTTAGCAATGAACTCGTATTCAATACATGTGGTTCTGAACTTGTATTGAAGCATTGTGTTTGGTTTGTACTTGTATTCTAAGCTTTTGTTTTACTCGTATTCAAGGTTTTGAGTTGCTTAGAACTCATATATGGGACTATCTACTCAAAAAATCTTGAGAGAATAGTTTTGGTTTGAGTTGATCTGGTAATCTCTTTTGAGATCTTCTCCTTGAAGCTTCTTGAGTTTGGAATGGTTGTGGTACTTCTTGTCCCAGACTGTACCACTTTTCTTTGAACTTGTAAGGGCATGTAAATATGGAGGATATTCTTCTCTCCTCTGCTCTGAGAAAACCCCGTCTTGTTGAAGGCTTGACTATTTTGTTTGAAGGTTAATGGACCTTTTATGGAAATGTATTTAGTTCAATATACATTGTTACTAAGTTGGTTTGAAATAGAGCTCATTTGAAATAGTTGATAATGGTCCTTGAAGTTTATAGATATGTAGTGAGCATACTTCTTCTTGTGTGAGTTGATTGGAACAAATACATTCTCTATCTCAATCTTTTGAACTAGTTGGAACTGTGAGAGTCTTTTTGTTGTAATTTTGTTTTAGTCAATTTTGAGGGTAATATGAGACCTTTCTTGACTTAAATGTGTGTTGGGTTTTCACACTCTCTTTAGATCCTTTTTAATTGATTTCTGGGTTTTTAAAGGAAAGAAGAGTTGAATACTCTCATGTATACTGAATCTTGTTGGTAGGATTTAATACCTCTGGTTTGGGATTGTTTCATATAATTTGTTCTTACTTGGATCATGAACTATATGTTCTTTTGTATTGAGTTGTTTAAGTCCTTGTGTTGGGATTAGTTAGTTTTTTGAGTTCGTGAGTATTTTGGAAACCTTTCTTAAGCTTAATATTGGTGTTGAGTTTTAGTACTCTCTTATAGATTCATTTGAATGAATTTATGGGTCTTTAAAAGGAGAAAGAATGGATTTCTCTTGTGGGATATTTTTTTTATTATTTCCTTGGGACTGGACTTATGTACTCCTTTCTGAAATGAATTTGAACTTGTGTTTAAATAAAATGGAATAGATGAACCAGGTTGTATTGATTTAGTAAGGGAAACTAGAAGTGTTTGCTTTCTATAAATTGTGTGTTTGGTTTTGTGTTCTCTCTTGGGAACTAGTAAAAGAACTTCTGAGTTTGAAATAGAAATGGGAATTCATTTGATAGTCTAAATGAAATGAATTCTTGATGGATTTTCTATTTGAGATCCTTTCTTTTTTTAAGTTCATTTGATCGAACTTTTGAGATCGACTTTAAATTTTGTTAAGATGAAGTTCACTTGATCGAAATTTCTGTAGCATTGATGTCTTTCTTCTTGGAAAGAGTGATTATTCTCTTCCGAGATGGAACTTCCTTTGGATTGTTTAGTCTACTTTATACTAAGTTTGTAATGATGTGAAGAGAAATAGAAGAGAAAATGTAATCATGTTTAGACCGATTTACTTTGATGGAAATTTCATTTGGATTTTTTGGAAGGATTTACTTTTTGCACTAAGTCATTTATTATGAATCCTCCTTGGATGGACACGAAGAAGATTAACCTTGTGTGAGTCTTGCTTTGAGAAGAGGAATGTAATCATGTTTAGATCTTTTTAATGATATCTTCTAATATGTAGAGTTAGTTAAGACTTGCAGTGGACTATTTTGATTCTCTATCCCTTCCTGGATTGATTTGGGATTCTTGTTTAGTTGTTGTCTCTTTAATGTTGAATCCTTTTATTAGTTTCCTTGAATTGAAGCAGTTATGTGGGTAATCAGTTGAGTACTTTTTGAACCTATTTCTGTCTTTGATTAGTGAATGGTGGATAGTATGTATTGATTCTTCTTTTTTTGTTTAAGTTGTGGGATGAATCATTCTAAATATGTACTATGCTGAAGCTAACTCTTTTTGTTCATAGTAAAGATAAATTTGTATTTCAATTCAGAATGAATTATGAAATAATTAGATGACAAGATTTGTTGTTTGTTTAAAAAGTAATTGATAGGATCAATTAAACTATATGTTATAATGTAGTTGTTGTTGATTATATTATGCTCTTTTATTAAAAGTGAATTTAGACTCATTATTTGCACTTCTTTTCTAGTTGTTATCATTTATGCTTATTTGTATGATACTTATTAATTGTTTCATTAAAGCAGAGTTGTTTTAATGGAACAATTAGTGGAATGCACTTCGTTTTAATGCTTAGTGTTTATCATGCTCAATTCAATGAACTGACCCATGCTAGCAATTTTTTTGAGATGGACATCGTAAGTGATAAAAGAAGGAAAAACTTTTATGATGCATTGGCTTATTTAATTTTGGATCTTATGTAAAGAATTTTGATTCATTCTTGAGTTGTATTGGAAAAGAAAAGTGATGTTCTTTTATGATCTTAATGTTGATTGACATGTAGTATGCCGAAATGCATAGTCTTGTAAATGTATATTTTATCATGATGAATTGAAAGGTTTGGAGACTGACTCCAATTTGTGGTGTAAATTCTCTTGTACTTTATATGAAGGAAATAGTAGTGATATCTTGTCGATATTCTTTATATCTGTTTGTATACTATTGTTGTTATCAATTAATAAGTTGGATTAAGGGGATAGTATAATCTCCCTTACTATAATGAAACTTGTTAAATTGCAAAAGATGTCATTCTCTAACTAAACAACTATAGTTTAATAATGAAATATGCATTGGACATACAATTAAACTATATGAGTAATGAATGATAAAAAGGTTATGTTAACCCTAACATCTAACCATGTAGAGGAAGACTCTTCCTCTCTCATAAGAATGAAAAATAAAAGGAATGGTGGTTATGATCTTTAATCCTTGTGCTTCATTTATAAAAAGTAAACACTAGTTGAATCTAGGTGAATGATACACCTTCTTTGGACAACTAGGTTGCATTAAAAATTAACCGTTTGATGTTTGCTTCCCTGCTTTTTTGGGATAATTGCTTGTTAGGCCATGTTAATGAACATCAATGCAAGCATGAGTTAATGAAGTTCTTAATATCAAATCAGATTAATTATGGATAAAGAACTTAATGAATGTTGGAATTAGGGTTAGGCATGGTTGCTGCAATCTGAATCTTAATCCAATTTAATTATGAATTTAATGACCACCAAGGGGTATGTACATCGTGATGAATCAGTTCTAATGGATGTTGGCACATGCCAACTATAGGACTATACCTTTGAGAAGTCCAAGGGCTTCTCGAGGATACAAAGTGTTGCAGTTGACATGTGGCAACACCCTTCCGTATTTGTTCATCTAGATCTACACACATCTAGACTTGAACTTAGTTTCTCTCTAGGTCAAGTTAGTAGCATGTTTAGAATAGGAGTAGCTTTCTATGACTCAGGGTACCTTGGCACATTCGGTCGACTTAGGTCGATCGAGTATGCCCATATACCCTAAGTCATCGTGAGCATCTTCCTATAACAAATTATGTTGCTAACCTAGGCTAGGGTCAAACCTTGGGCAAGTGGACTGACAGAAGTTAGTAAAGACCATTCTAGATAATAGAAGAGTGAGGTGAAGGATGTATTCGAAATGATGAGTATGCCATCTAGGAATAGTAACATGAATAATATGTTGAAAATATTTGGCCAAAGTATCACAAATGCACTGGTTACGTTGTCTTATGTCACCTAGTTTAAAGAAATGTGATGTCAGATGAATATTGGTAACAAATATTCAGATAGGTTCTTTAAATAGATCACTCAGTACCTAGAATAGGGTAGGAAAACCAAGTATACGTAGTATACATAAATTATTCTATATTACAGCTTGTATATGGTTATCTCATTATGAGATTTATTGGCATGGAATGTGTGTGCTAAATGATGTCTTTATTTCACCTCAATCTAGAGAATTTCTTTGAATATCGACTAAAATGAGATAAGGGTAGAGGGCTAGGATGAATACTTGTTAAAATGATGGTCAGAGGTTGTTGCACACGTATGACTTCTTGATCCATAGTTGATTGTAAGAGCTTCATTTTGGCTAGGAGGAACTACTTGAAATAGAAAAAAGACCACCAAATAAAATTTAAACAATATATGCAAGTGGACTCGCCTAGCAGATGCTAGATTCGAGAAGTGTGATACTCCCTAGATGGTCACAATCCACCGTTTAAAACTACTCAATGTTAACAATAAGGAAAAAATTATATTGTAGTTAAAATTATTTAGGTATCTCATTCACATAATAAGCAAATTCATTCACAATAGGCTAAGCTATTACTAAATTTGAAGGTTAGGGTCTGTGGAGTGTACCGGTACTACTAGTCTTAGGTATTATTCTAGGTTGTTCTTGGTATTTGGTGGAGGTTTTAAGCTTTGTTCTTGGTTTGAGGGTAAACAGAGAGACCAACGTTAGTCCGGTATGACCGATGTCAGCTTTATCTTAACCAATGATGGTTGTGGGTAGTTGGCGCGATGGTCTGGGTAAAGGAAACCCAATAAAAACTAATGCGAGGGTAGATCTAAAGCAAAATAAAAATGAAAAGGGAAATGGCAAGGTCTATGTAGGTATTAGGTATACTTAGGATCTCTAAGAACTAGGTATGGGAAGTTCAATGGTATGGGTGAAAGAATGGTCAAGTTTACATAAAGGTAAATGGTGGGGAATAGAATGGGTGTAGAAACCAATAACAAAAGTAAAAGAGTCTACTTAAATGATAATGGACAAGTGTCAAGTTAACAAAACACTTAATGTTATATGAGCTTGATGTCCTGGTTGGTAATAACAAGTATTAAAATGGAAGGAGCTTGGTGTGGTGCCGACACTTGCCTGGATGCTCCCGTGAAGGCAAATGGAATTGTGATTGATTTTGATGTTTGTTTTGGATGCTCTCATGTGCGTATGAATGTTGGTTCTTCTCGTGCATATAACTCTAGTTTTGTCTCTTCCTCTCGTAAGATGTGCTAACCTCAAAATAAGGTTGTTTTGGGGATTAAATGGTAACCGATGATGGTTCGTGGTCGATCGGTAGTGGTTTAGGGTAACCGATGTTGGTTAGGGTAAAATTTCCTAGGTTTTCTAAAATGGGCAGATCCCCTTGATTTTCTTGGATCTCATTGGTTTTCTTCCATGGATTAGAATGGAAGCTTCCTTTCTAATGGGTAGGAATGTGGTTAGAGGGAATGTAGGCTTTGATTTTTAGGGTTTAGGTAGGTCTTAGTTAGTTATGGCAACATACTAAGAATAGGTCTTAGGGTGAGGTGGCTAGATGAGGTGTATAGGTGAGGTGGATGGTGGGCATTATCCAATTAGGATATTTTAAATAATAGATATTATGAGATCATGAATTAATTTAATTAAATTAATATTAGAGTGGGGTGAAAGGGGCCATGGTTAGGTGAGTGTGTTTGAGTTGGTTATTTTATCGAGGGACCAAGGGGAGTATACATTTTGCCCGCTTTTGTTGTGTACCTTGTATTGGTAAGCAACGCTAACAAAAATAAGATGTGGTTGCCCCATGTGTGGGTGAAGGTGACCCCCTCAAACCTAGGAACCGAATGAGGCGGAAGGAAGAATCGATGAGTGGTTTGATAAAAAGTGAATGTGATGAAGAAGAAGGTGGGAAATGAGGGTAAAAAGGGGAAAAGGTCTACTCGTGTAATCTAGGTAATGGGTCAAGGTAGTAATATCAATGTATGCACACGTATAAACCCAACACAATACCAAGTTTAAGAGAAGGAAAACTCTACATTGTCTAAGGTCGATAGGTTTATCCAAACAAGGTTCGTGTGATTCCGATATCCAAGGTAGAGGATATGGTAAGGAAACATGATGTAGGTTAGGTGCAGGAATGTTTAGGTATGTTATGGTACACCAAAGGCTAGGTCAGATAAATGGTCATGGCTAGAGGCAAGGTAAGGTCAAGTATTCCAATCAACACAAGTAATAGTGCCACAATGTATAATGAGCACATGAGGTCACAAAGTCACTAACGATGTTCCAAGTCCCAAAGATCTAGGTCACGACATGGGTAGGGCTGAGGTATGGGTAAAATAATGAGTCCCCAAATAATGACAAAGTGAGGGGGTAAATGATAAGGTCAAGAAGATAAAATGAAGTGTCCAAGTGAGGTGTGGGTGAGGTAAAAGGATTCAGGGTCAAAATTCGGGGGGTAGGGGGGGTAGGAAAAAGACTAAGCAGAGTAAACCGATGACAATTTTAAGGAACCGATGCTGATCACAATGGACCAACCACTATAAGCTAGGCACATGACCAATGTCGATCAAGGTAAAACCATTTCTGGGTCAAGTTGGGTAGGTTATAAAAAGAAAAATTACCATGTTTTACAAATCATTTTCCTTTTACCAAAGTGGGGGAAATAATAGAAGATAGAGAGAAAAGTGGAAAGTGTCATGCGGAATGGAGAGCCGAGTTAGGGAGTGGTGTAGTGTGTGATAGGTAGTGGATAAAGCGGGTCCATGAGATTAGATTGATCAATTCGGTTAGTTAGAGGTGAGACAGTTTATTGGGTGATGGTAGAGGCAGAGGGGTGGGTTGACCACCGTGCGGCCCAACATGCCACCATGGTGACGACAACGTGATGAGTTAAGATTCAATTCTATTCTTTGTTTTATGTGTTAGATTGAATTAGGTAAGGATTAGTCGATGGCGGTGGGGATAGATTTTCTATCTTATGGAGAGTACAAGGAACAATAGGCCTCGCGTGAGAGGACCAGATCCCGTACTCCATAAGCATGAAGAGCAGAGGGGGCCCTCGAGTCCTAAGATAGGATTAGGGTGAGGAAACTATTTCATGGAGACTAGCTCTAGAAGGATCCGAGGAGGAGACAGAGAGACCGATACAGAGGATATCAAACATGATGATGCCTGATGTATGTCTCTCCTTTTGATGTAGTTATTCATTTTTGATATATATCAGCCCCACGTACAAAGAGATTGAGGATGTATATGAGATTTTTTTATGTTTGATCATATATCGTCCTACGTGCCAAAGATGGTGAGGTCAGATATGAAATTTTGAGAGATTTTTTATATAAACCGGTCTCGCGTGTCAAAGATATTCGAGAGTTATGTATATGGATACATATGTTTGGATGTTTTTATTTATAAATATGATGGTAGTTTCGACATGATGTATCTATGTTAATGGAATTGGATTATTATGCATAGATAGAGTCATGATAGGTGTGTTAGGCATGGTGGAGTTAGGGTATAGGCATGGTTAATCTAGGTCAGGTTTAGGCATGGATTGAGTCAAGTCATAGGCATGGATTGAGTCATGTCCTAGGCATGGATGGAGTCAGGTCATAAGCAAGGATGGAGTCAGTCATGGGAATGGATGGAGTTAGATTGGTTTATAGATGGTTGAGTTGAAATGGGTTGAGTATGTAATTTAATAATTTGTGTAATTAATGATTATATGGGTCATGTTTGAGAAATTTTATAAGTAACACGCACAATAATGGTAAAGTAATGGTAGACATAATGAATATAGGTTTGATGATGATAAAGGTGTAACATTCCTATTTTAAGACTTTAGAAACAAGTGAATTTTTTTTTATTTTTTTATTTTTATTTAGTAATGTTCCTTGTTTTGTTAGAGTAGGTATTTACCTTAGCTCATGTTCACCTAGGTACATTATTTACCTTTATTGTATTTATCCTCACCCACTTATGTGCGTGGATATATTTTTTTATTTACTTAGATATTAGGATATATTATCTAGTTTTTAGATATAGTTCTTTCCTGATCTATGGTATAACTGACTAAATCCTCGACTAGATCCTTGAGTCTTTCTCTCATGATCTATTCATGTTTAACACTAAGTATTGAATACTTTTCTGTATACTACGTATACTTGGTTCTCTTACCCTATTCTAGGTATTGAGTGATCTATCTAAGGAACCTAACTGAATAGTTGTTACCAATATTCATCTGCATCACGATCCTTAGACTAGGTGACATAGGACAATGCAATAGCAACTTGCGATACTTTGGCCAAAGATTTTAACATACTATTTGTATTACTTATTCCTTGATGACATACTCATCAATCTAGAATACATCCTTCACCCCACTCTATTGTTATCTAGAATGTCCTTTACTGACTTCCATCAGTCCTCTTGCCCAAGGTTTAACCCTAGTTCTAGTTAACATCGTAGGTTATGATAGGAAGGAGCTCACAAAGGACTTAGGATAGATTGGCATATTGGGTCAACCTAAGTCAACCCCGTGTGCCAAGGTACCCTGAGTCCTAGAGGGCTACTTCATATCGTAACTATGCTACTTCCTAGTCCTAGAGAGAAACTAAGTTCAAGTCCAAAAGTGTGTAGATCTAGACGATCAATGCAGAAGGGTGTTGCCACATGTCAACTATAGTGTTGTATCCTCGAGAAGATCCTAATCTTCTCAAAGGTACAACCCTATAGTTGGTGTGTGTCAGCATCCTATAGAACAAGCCTCGTCAAGATATACATACCCTAGGAGATTATTAAAGTTTAATTAATTTGGTTTCTTAAAGGTAGATTTCAGCAACCCTGCCCAAACTCTAATCCAACTCTCCCTAAGTTCTTTTCCAAATCAGGTTCCATTAACCCTTGTATAACTTCCTTAACTTAAGATTGCTTTCGATGTTTGTTAACTTTGGCTTATCAAGCAACTACCATGAAGAAAGGACAACAACCTCTTAAGTTCCATTATATGTGACTTAACTATTCAAGAAAGTGTAACAACCACCGAGGTTGTAACTTAGTAGACTTTATTAAATGAAGTCTAATGAGTATATATCATATCTTCCTTCTTGTTTACTTTTTCATAAGAGAGGAAGAGTCTTCCTCTTCGTAGTTAAGTTCTTAGGGTTTACACACCCTTTATATCCTTTATAAATTCCATAGAGTTCATTGTAAGTTCATCACACGTTACCTTAATAATATGAATTGTTTAGATAAGATCATTGAAATTCTACAACTTATTTAGTTGCTTCATGTTTAGGGAAAATACTCTAATTCCCTTTTTCCTACTTATCCAAGAACACTCATTGAAACATATAAATAACATGAAGAACATCAACATAATAGGATTCCATTTCTTTTAAAAAGTACAAGATAATTTACATAATCCATGCAAGTAAATTCTCATTCTACATTTCCTTTTCAAAACTTATACATTTACAACTTATGCATTTCAAGACATACTGCATGACAACAACCTTCATTCAAAAGAGAATAACTTTTCTTTTTCAATACAACTTAAGAACAGATCAAAATTCTTCACAAGAATCAACTTAGATCAGCCAATGCATCATATAAGTTTTTGCCTTCTTTTATCACTTACGAAGTCCATCTGCAAAAATTGCTAGCACGGGTCAGTTCAATGAACTGAGCATGATAAGCACTAAGCCTTAAAATGAAGTGCATTCCACTAATTGTTCCAATAAAAACAACCCTGCTTTAATGAACAACAAGTAATTCATACTCCCTAAGCATAAGTAATATCAATAAAAAGAAGAGCAATACTAAACAAGTTTAACAAAAAGAAGAATAGAATATAATCTATAATACCTGTCCTATAAATTAAAGTATAATTGATCCCATCAATTATCTTTACCAAACAACAAAACATAACATATCATTGTTTCCAATCCTACCAAATATAATACAACACATATCTTTACTATAAGATACAAAAGTGTTTACAACATATTCCCTCTTGGATGTTTCATCTAACTTTCAAGTAAAGAAGAAAGAGAAAGCATTCCATTTGCCAAAGTACATAATCATCAACAAGGCTGAAATAGGTGTATATCATGATTTAAACTATTCCTTTAAAGGTCCTCTACGTTAAAATTCAACATTTTAAGGTATTCATCAAAATAGATCATATGAAAGAAATCCAAGAAGAAGTGATGGATTAACAGTCAACAACAAGTTACAATTTCTTTTTCCAACCTAACTTCAATCTCATTCTACTTCATTTTAGTCAAATGAAAAGTATACAAGACTAATAAACACTGATTTCCTTTTCCAATAAGAAATAAAAATCAGGAGGTTCCAACCAATGAACTTAACCCAACTGCATTAGAAAAGGAGACCTAACAGAATATGATCCCAATTTATAATCATTTCTTTACTTAACTTAAAATAGTTTTACCTCCTCTCTCATACATACAGTTTTAAGCTCATGCAATAGTTCCAAAGATAGAGAACAAGATCAACTTAAAGGAAAAGAAAACTAATTGCTACTTTCCCTTCCAAATCTTCACATTATAATGCCTGGATTATGCCATCCATTGAAACATTGTAATAATGAAGTTCATACAGTCCAAGGACAAGTAGGTTTTCGGTGTATATCTTTAAAGACTTAACAATATTTTATTGGACCGAGAAAAACTGAAGATAAGAAGAAAGCATGTTAACATTTCTCTTCCTAGAACCCTTTACTATCAAACAGTGAAGTTCCATCAATCCTCCAGTACCATTAACTTCTCTTTTTTTGATAATAAAAAAAGTTGAAGTTCAAACACAACCCACAATCAATTTTGAATCGTAATCAATCTTCCAAGACATAACATTCATTTATTGGACCCAACAAGAGGTAAGAATATGAGTAGTTTCTAACACTCAAGACTTCCCAATAGTTTAGGAAAAGTAGAACCATCTCAATGGTATGCCAACGCATCACTACAAGAACTACAGATTGGGTTTCCAACAAAAGACAAGATCAAACATCAAAAATAATACGTACAGTCTAGGACTCAATTACAATTCCGAGCACAATGCAAAGCATAAACGCCATCGAAGGATCAAGACCATTCAAATACTTGTAACCAAGTTAGGGTAACAACATTTCCCTCAATAGTTTATAAAATAATCAAAAGACTATAATATCTGAACCAACACATCGTTTCAAAGTTACCATTTCAATTAAAAACACCAAGTAACAAATTGATTTATAAGTGATGCATCTCAATATCACAATCACATGATTTCATAATACACAACACCGTAATACTAGATTAGTACAATGAAAATACTTTATATAAATAGTTCAGAGTAAGAAAAGAGCTTCCCTTTTAGTTAACATCCGAATCAAACCCATTTTCCCAACTTCAAATGGAAAGTAAGATGCTTGACAGAGCTCGAGACACCAAATGACTACAAACATGAAATTTGAGTTCATAATGAACCTACAATAATAGTTAATATAGTCAAGGAAATAGTTCACAAGCACCATGCCTTAAGCGGCTTGAACAACAATACACTTTATCCAAGAGCTAACAAACCCAAGTTCCAAGTTCGATATATGGTTTCAACAATAGTCAATTTTTCGTAAGATGGAATACAAAAACCAAGTCATATACGGTTTTTCCAATGCATGTAAATTTTATGACAGTCAAAGCTTCCACAAGGTGAGATACAAAAACAACAAGCCATATACGGATTTATTCACACATATCCATTTAACTATGATGAAATAAAACGCTAACACCATAGAGCTAAAAATCTCTACAATGGTTCCATCCACCGAAACAAGTTTCCAATCAAATAGTTTGAACCAGTTTGTAAGTATCCATAAGAACTAGAGTTGCTTACCAACTCGGGTTCATAAAACACAACAAGTTTGCAAACACTAAACTCAACAAAACAGACAAATCTCAGTAACAATTTTTAGGCCATAAAAGAAGTCAAAACCAACAACTATTTCCAACCACTGAAGAAGCTAAACAGAGTTACCAGTTTTGTTCACGTATGCATAGTTCCTTTGAGAAAAAGGCAATGCAAAAATAAGCTTCCAACAGAATCATGTATAACATGGATTCAAAAACCTAGAATGCAAGTTTTACAAAACCCATCAAACAATTAACCAGATAAGCATGAAATGCACAAACTCATCAGAGAAAAGTTGTTTTAATGAAAACACTTAGAGGAAAGAAAAATATTTTAATAGTTAGGGCCTATCATGCCTGATAGTGTCGTTGTAAAATTGAAGAAGACCTCTAGCCGAACTCATTTCTTCTCCTCTTCTCCACGAAAGATCAAACAACCAGATACTTCTTCCACAATGCTTCTTATACATTCCACGAAATGAAAATAGATTTGAAACCTCCAAAATAGCCATGAAGTGTAGTTTAAACTGCTGGTTGAAAAACTAGAGTGCATGTAGAAAGAAAATCGAGAGAGCATGCAAAATGAAACAACCCAACAAAAATCCATTGGCATGCCTACCTAGGTGGTTTGGGCTCAACAACCAAAAACAATTAATTTCATTTACTCCATATCTCCCACCTATTCTTCCTTGCCACCAGCCTACCAATTTTGGTGATCATCAAATCAAAAATAACATGTATTTCCATTTTTAGAGATGTTGCCACCTAAGCCTCCGCCAAACCAACTAACCCCTGCCAAAGTTGGTAGTCCGTATGCATTTAAAAACCTTATCAACATCATCATAAATGCCTTAGGAACCATCGCCCTACTATATGCATGTGACCCCCTTAAGTCCCAATTCATATCCATTAGTTTAGGATAGGTTAGATTGCTTAGGTTAGATCTTAGGTAGGATTTAAATTTATACCTTAGGATATAACACTAATACTAACCCCCCCCCACCATGGCCTTAGCAATTAGGTTAGCTAATCTCAACATAGGTAAACAATTCAATGCCATTTTACCACTAGTTTCACCAAAGAATACTAGTAGTTAGGTTTAGATCATACCAATTCAACCCTTCCATCTCTTTAATAAGGAGTTTTAGGTTAGAACTAGAATTATATCAAAGTATCATAGCTTAGTATAATACATATATATTTTACCTAGCTTAGGATCCGTGGGTTAGTCCTCAATAGGATCCCGGATATCTTTCTCTTGTGTTGTGAACAAGCTTGCATTCCCATCTTTATCAAGCAATGACCTGTCATGGTCGATCTTCAAGGACCCAAGCCAAACAACCTACTGAATGGAAGTGCGTTCACATAGAAGTCAAAGAACTTGCAACAACAAAGTTCAGTCCAAGTGTGTAGCTTAACTCATGGAATGTCAATTTTACCATTCATTCAATAGAGTAGTTTTAAAACATTCCTTGGATCACTGAAATTGATCCAAGGATGAGTCGATAAAAAGACAAGTTTACAACTCTTAAACTAGATTGTAAATCACCTACCAGAAGTGAAAAATGGATTCAGAGAAGTCATACCAGTTTGATCAAAGGATCTTAAGAGTAGAAAAGACTTATCCATATCAAGCATGATTTCCAATAATCAGAAGAACATATCCTTATAAGGAAAATCACATATCAACACTTGAATGCAAAGGAGGAAAATAACAACAGTCAAGGGTGTTACATGCTTCCCTCCTAAAAGAATCATCATCCCGATGATTACATCCTTTAACAAATTACATCAAGGATAGTCAATTCATTCACTTCTCTTATCCTAAGTCAAATATTTCAAAACCTTATAGTTCCTAGAAATCAGTATTAAATAAATTTTTATTCAAATCAAGTAAATATCTACCCAAAACTGGCTTACTTAATGTCATAAAGGATAAATTCATAAAAATTTATCAGTCAACAGATTCAATTCTATTCAAATAGATATGGAAAAGTAGTTTTCATATCCTCTAGATTTTCCCAAGTTGCACTCTCCTTGTTAAACTGGTCCCATTGGACCTTACATTGACTTATTTCTCTATTTCTTAAATGCAACTGGTGAGTTTCCAGCACTCGAATGGGCTTAACCATGATTATTCCTGGGTCTTGGACCTGCAAGGAATTCCAATTTAACACATGTGATAAATCTGAAACGTATTTCTTAAGCAAAGAAATATGGAAAACATCATGCATTCATGACAAAGTAGGTGGTAGTGCTAAACGATAAGCTACAGGGTTGATTACTTCAACTATTTCAAAAGGTCCCACATAATGTGGTGATAACTTGGCAGCCTTGCCAAAAGTTATGGAACTCTTTTTCGGTTTAACCGAAGAAAAACCTTTTCTCCAAGTTCAAATTTCTGTCAACCCGCTTTAAGTCAGCATAACTCTTTTTCCTATCTATTGCTTCTTTCAAGTGTTCATGAATCATTTTAACTTGTTGTTCCATTTCCGTAAGGATTTCAGGTCCAATTACCTCTCTATCCTCAATGTTATCCCAACTAATAGGGGTTTTGCATTTCCTTCCGTAAAGCACCTCAAAAGGTGCCATCTTAAGAGAAGCATGATATGTATTATTGTATGCAAATTCAACTAATGGAAGGTACTCCTCCCACTTATACTACTGATCCATACAATACATCATAACATATCCTCCAAAACCTGATTTACTCTTTCAGTCTGTCCATCCATTTCTGGATGATATACGTAACTGAAATTCAATTTAGTGCCAAGAGCTGTGTTAAGCATTTTGCCAAAACCTTGACGTCATTCTAGGGTCTCTATCAGATATGATTAATTAGGTACTCCATGTAATCTAAAAATTTCATGTACAAATATTTTAGCCAAAATAGGAGAATCATCCTTTAGATTTCCAACAATAAAATGAGCTACTTTTGTTAGTTTGTCAACTACTACCAAAATAACATCATGTTTATTTCTTGACATAGGCAATCCTTGTACAAAATCCATGCTTATTACTACCATTTGTACTGCGGTATGCTATGAGGATACAATAAACCAGCTGGATGCATATGTTCGCTTTTACTCATTGACATTCTAGACAATGAGTCACAAAATCTATAACATCCTTTTTCATTCCTTTCCAAAAATATTGTTGTTTTATATCAGCAAGCATTTTTGTAATGCCAAGGTGTCAGAAAAAGGTGAATTGTGAAACTCTGTCAACAATTTCTTTCTCAAATCATTAGGTAAGGGTATGTATACTCTATTTTCATATCGTAAGATTCCCTCATTATCAAAGTGAAAACCTTTATACTTTTCATCCTTGGATCTGCAGCAAGTGCTATTTTTACTTGCTGAAAGTAAGAGTCAGATTCCATAACACTTTTTACTTCATCCTTAAACTGAGTTCTTAGTGTTATAAGAGCAGAAATGTGCTTCCTATGACTTAGAGCATCAACCACTCTATTCTCTTTTCCTTTAATGTAACTTATGTCAAAATCATACTTGAGACAAAAACTCTAACCACCTTCATTGTCTTGCATTCAGATTTGGCTGAGTGAAAATGTACTTCAGTCCAAGATGATCAGTTTTCAACTCAAATGGTTTACCAAGTAGATAATGCCTCCAAACTTGAAGTGCATGAACTATGGCAGCAAGCTCTAAATCATGTGGAGCATAATTCAACTCATGTAACTTAATTTTTCTACTTTCATAAGCTATGACATGATCATTTTGTAACAAAATACCTCCAAGACCCTCCCCAGATGCATCCGTTACAACCGTGAAGTCTCCATTAGGATTAGGTACAACTAAAATAGGTGTTGAAGTCAACTGAATTTTCAAATTTTTAAAAAAGATTCACATTTATCATCCCAAACAAATTTCTTATCCTTTTTCTATAATGAAGTTATTGGTGCAAGCCACCTTAGAAAAATCCTTAACAAATTTTCTATAATAACCTGCAAGGCCCATGAAGCTTCTAACTTCATGTACATTCTTGGGTGCAGGCCACTTGATTATAGCTACAATTTTAGAAGGATCTACAACAATCCCATCTTTACTTATAACATGACCCAAATAGTGAACTTCAGTGTCATAGAAAGAACATTTGGACAACTTACCATATAACCGTCTCTTTCTCAAAATTTCCAAAACTATTTTCAAGTGTTCATGATGCTCCTCCACACTTTTAGAATATATGAGAATGTCATCCAAGAATACAAGCACAAACTTGTCCAAGTATTCTTGAAAGATATTATTCATTAAGTTCATAAAAGTTGTAGGTGCATTCGTTAATCCAAAGGGTAAAACCGTGAATTCATAATGTCCATACCTTGTCCTAAAATCCATTTTATGAATGTCCTCTTCCTTAATTCATAATTGATGATATCCAGACCGAAGGTCTATCTTAGAATATACCGATGCTCCACGCATCTGATCAAATAGATCATCAATTCTAGGAAGTGGGTATCTATTCTTGATTGTTGCTTTGTTTAACATCTTGTAATCAATGCACAATCTGAGTGTTCCATCCTTCTTTTTCACAAAGATCACTGGTGCTCCCCAAGGTGAAACACTTGGTCTAATCAAACCCTTAGACAAAATTTCTTGTAATTGAGCCTTAAGCTCTACTAACTCTGTGGTAGTCATTCGATAAGGTGCTTTAGAAATAGGTTCAGTACCTGGTTTGATTTCAATTGTGAAGTCAAACTCCCTTTTGGGTGGTAATCCCTAGTAATTCTTCCGAAACACGTCACCGTAGTTCCAGTAATAAAGTGGATAACATTCCATGAAATCATTATTTTCTTCAGCAGATTCAGAAATTTTTACTGCATATAAGGTACAACCCTTATTTTTGGCCTTTTTAAGTTGCATAGCCGACAATTTCCTAACAGAAATTTCTCGTTTTACACCTTGAATCTCTGTTTGTTTTCGCAGATCATCTAAACAACTAATATGTTTTTCAAAATAGTCTACCTTTGCTTTATGCTCTACTAACCAATTTACACCTATGACTATATCATAAGATCCCAAAGGTGCTACATAGAGATCAATTTCTGTGGAAAAGCTAGGTAAGTCAAGGACTGCTCCGAAAAAGACACATACTAACTGTATGAATAGAATTATTACCATAATGTATAGTCCATGATTTATCCATTTTTCCAGCTTTTCTTTTAAGTTTTGAAGCAAGTTTACTAGAAATAAAACATTTAGTAGCTCCCGTATCAAAAAGAATAGTTACAAGTATGCCGAATAACTTACCAGGAACTTCAATAGGTGTAACTTGCTTTTCAGCTTGCTTGTCAGCTACTGCAACATGTATCTTGTGCTGTTGATTATGATCATCCTTCTTCAAAGGACATTGATTCATGTAATGATCTTTGCCACAGTTATAACAGCCTCCTACCGGTCCCTTTTTGGGCTCAAAATTATTTCAGCCTTATAGTTATCATTTTGACCTCCATAGGGTTTTCACCCATTATTATTATTCTAGAAAAATTGTTCCGTGTATTACCAATAGTCTTATTCATTGTTGTTTTCTTATTAATATCGGTTGGAAACTTACTTTTGTTACCAAAATTTTTCCATGGTCCTTTCTTAGGTGCAAGAGAAGCTGAAGAAGAGTTTGGAACTTTCTTCCATACTTCTTCCTTGTGAGTAGAAATAGCCTTTAATTTTTTTCTGCCTTATGGATTTTTCAACAACCCCTTCCATAGTGGTTGGGCTGTGAACATCAACCTCTCCCCCAATAATGGGATTCAACCCCATGATGAATTTTTGTATCCTGAACTTCTCATCAGTTTGATACTGAGGTACATACTTGAGTAGTTTCGTAAACCATTCCCAATACTCAGTTATAGTTAACTTCCCTTGAGCTAAGTTCTGAAATTCAGTCATTTTCTGATCATAATAAAGTTGTGGCAGCCATCGTTGCCTAAAATAACCTTTAAATTGATCCCAAGTGATGTTAGTTTCATCAATGTTTAGCTCATCCTTACGGCTGTCCCACCATGAAGATGCTTCATGGGAAAGTTGATATGCTCCCCAAATAGCTTTGGTCTCTTTTGAGAAGTTCCTTATTGCAAAGTACTTCTCCATCTCATTGAGCCAATTCTCAGCTCCATCACCTAATGTGGTGCCATCAAACTTAGGTGGACTTATCCTTTTTATATCATTAGTGAGTTCAATAGCCAACCTAGCCTTTTTGTTTTCTGGCTGGTCAGGCACATTAACATTGTTATTATCAACACCCATATTGGGGTTGTCCTCAGGAGGTGGCTGATTGTTATTACCAGCTTCTTCTTCCTCCTCATTACCCATCACTTGTTGCTCGAGCACTAGTCAAACGATCTCTTGTGTCCAATAGGAAGCAAGGATCTCATCAAGTTTTTGGGCTTTTTCTGCTCCTTCCTTAGGTGGAGCATTGTTCACAACATTTCCTCTTGTCCTAACCATTTTTTGTTACAAGAAAATTCAAGTTTTTATCAGATTATGGACATAATAGGTCCAAGAGCTGCAACCTTCAACTTTGATACCAAGATGTAACATTCCTATTTTAAGACTTTAGAAACAAGGGAATTTTTTTTTTTTTGAGTAATGTTCCTGTTCTAAATACGTAATTTAGAACACACATTCCAAAACAACCATTCTTATAATAGATAACCATATGCAATTGTAATGACTCGGTAACTACCGATCTATTCATTTCATGACTCGGTAAACTACCGATCTATTCATGTTTAACACTAAGTATTGAATACTTTTCTGTATACTACATATACTTGGTTCTCTTACCCTATTTCTGGGTATTGAGTGATCTATCTAAGGAACCTAACTGAATAGTTGTTACAATATTCATTTGCATCACGATCCTTAGACTAGGTGACATAGGACAACGCAATCAACAGCTTGTGATACTTTGGCCAAAGATTCTAACATACTATTTGTATTACTTATTCCTTGATGGCATACTCATCAATCAGAATACATCCTTCACCCCACTCTATTGTTATCTAGAATGTCCTTTACTGACTTCCATCAGTCCTCTTGCCCAAGGTTTAACCCTAGTTTGGTTGTTAAACGTAGGTTATGATAGGAAGGAGCTCACAAAGACTTAGGATAGATTGGCATCTTGGGTCAACCTAAGTCAACCCCGTGTGCCATGGTACCCGAGTCCTAGAGGGCTACTTGTATCGTAACTACGCTACTTCCTAGTCTGGAGAGAAACTAAGTTCAAGTCCAAAAGTGTGTAGATCTAGATGATCAATGCAGAAGGGTGTTGCCACATGTCAACTACAATGTTGTATCCTCGAGAAGATCCTAATCTTCTTGAAGGTACAATCCCTATAGTCGGTCGTGTGTAAAGCATCCTAAAGAAACCTCATCGAGATATACATACCCCTAGGAGATTATTAAAGTTAATTAATTTGGTTTCTTAAAGGTAGATTTCAGCAACCCTACCCAGACTCTAATCCAACTCTCCCTAAGTTCTTTTCCAAATCAGGTTCCATTAACCCTTGCAAAACTTCCTTAACTTAAGATTGCTTTCGATGTTTGTTAACTTTGGCTTATCAAGCAACTACCATAAAGAAAGGACAACAACCTCTTAAGTTCCATTATATGTGACTTAACTATTCAAGAAAGTGTAACAACCACCGAGGTTGTAACTTAGTAGACTTTATTAAATGAAGTCTAATGAGTATATATCATATCTTCCTTTCTTGTTTACTTTTTCATAAGAGAGGAAGAGTCTTCCTCTTCGTAGTTAAGTTCTTAGGGTTTACACACCCTTTATGTCCTTTACAAATTTCATAGTTTTCATTGTAAGTTCATTACACGTTACTTTAATAATATGAGATTGTTTTAATAAGATCATTGAAATTCTGCAACTTACTTAGTTGCATCACAATTAGGGAATTACTCTAATCCCTTTTTCCTACTTATCCAAGAACACTCATTGAAACATATAAATAACATGAAGAACATCAACAGAATAGGATTCCATTTCTTTTGCAAAAGTACAAGATAATTTACATAATCCATGCAAGTAAATTCTCATTCTACATTTCCTTTTCAAAACTTATACATTTACAACTTATGCATTTCAGACATACTACATGACAACAACCTTCATTCAAAAGAGAATAACTTTTCTTTTTCAATACAACTTAAGAACATATCAAGAATTCTTCACAAGAATCAACTTAGATCAGCCAATGCATCATATAAGTTTTTGCCTTCTTTTATCACTTACGAAGTCCATCTACAAAAATTGCTAGCACGGGTCAATTCAATGAACTGAGCATGATAAGCACTAAGCCTTAAAATGAAGTGCATTCCACTAATTGTTCCAATAAAAACAACCTTGCTTTAATGAACAACAAGTAATTCATACTCCCTAAGCATAAGTAATATCAATAAAAAGAAGAGCAATACTAAACAAGTTTAACAAAAAGAAGAACATAATATAATCTATAATACCTATCCTATAAATTAAAGTATAATTGATCCCATCAATTATCTTTACCAAACAACAAAACATAACATATCATTATTTTCCAATCCTACCAAATATAATACAACACATATCTTTACTATAAGATATAGAAGTGTTTACAACATATTCCCTCTTGGATGTTTCATCTAACTTTCAAGTAAAGAAGAAGAGAAAGCATTCCATTTGCCAAAGTACATAATCATCAAGCAAGGCTGAAACAAGTGTATATCATGATTTAAACTATTCCTTTAAAGGTCCTCTATGTTAAAATTCAACATTTTAAGGTATTCATCAAAATAGATCATATGAAAGAAATCCAAGAAGGAATGATGGATTAACAAGTCAACAACAAATTTTGCAATTTCTTTTGCCAACCTATCTTCAATCTCTTCTACTTCATTTCAAGTCAAATGACAAGTATACAAGACTAATAAACATTGATTTCCTTTTTCAATAAGAATAAAAATCAGGAGGTTCCAACCAATGAACTTAACCCAACTGCATTAGAAAAGGAGACCTAACAGAATATGATCCCAATTTAATCATTTCTTTACAACTTAATTAAATAGTTTTACCTCCTCTCATGCATACAGTTTAAGCTCTTGCAATAGTTCCAAAGAAAGAGAACAAGATCAACTTAAAGGAAAAAGAAAACTAAATGCTACTTTCCCTTCCAAATCTTCACATTATAATGCCTGAATTCTAATCCATTGAAACATTGTAATAATGAAGTTCATACACAGTCAAGGATAGTAGTTTTAATGTGTATTAAAGACTTAATATCTTTTATTGGACCAGAAACAACCTGAAGATAAGAAGGAAGCATGTTAACATTTTCTTTCTAGAACCCTTTACTATCAAATAGTGAAGTTCCATCAATCCTTACCATTAACTTTCTCTTTTAAAACTCGATAATAAAATAGTGAAGTTCAAACACAACCCGCAATCAATTTTGAATCGTAATCAATCTTCCAAGACATAACATTCATTTATTGGACCCAACAAGAGGTAAGAATCTGAGTAGTTGCTAACACTCAAGACTTCCCAATAGTTCAGAAAAGTAGAACCATCTCAACGGTATGCCAACGCATCACTACAAGAACTATACAGATTGGGTTTCCAACAAAAGACAAGATCAAACATCAAAAATAATACATACAGTCCAGACTCAATTACAATTCCAAGCACAATGCAAAGCATAAACACCATCGAAGGATCAAGACCATTCAAATACTTGTAACCAAGTTAGGGTAACAACATGTTCCCTCAATAGTTTATAAAATAATCAAAAGACTATAATATCTGAACCAACACATCGTTCAGGTTACCATTTCAATTAAAAACACCAAGTAACAAATTGATTATACAGTGATGCATCTCAATATCACAAACACGATTTCATAATACACCAGCACCATAATACTAGCCAAGTACAATGAAACTACACATACATATATTCAGAGTAAGAAAATAGCTTCCTTCCCAGTTAACATCCGAATCAAACCCATTTTCCAACTTCAAACGGAAAGTAAGATGCTTAACAGAGCTCATAAAAAATGACTACAAACATGAAAGTTGAGTTCATAACGAACCTACAATAATAGTTAAATAGTCATAAGGAAATAGTTCACAAGCACCATGCCTTAAGCAGCTTTGAACAACAGTACAATTTATCCAAGATAACAAACCCAAGTTCAAGTTCGATACGGGTTCAACAACAGTCACAAGTTTTTGTAAGATGGAATACAAAAACCAAGTCATATATGGTTTTTTTCCAGTGCATGCAAATTTTATAACAGTCAAAGCTTCCATGCAAGGTGAGATACAAAAACAACAAGCCATATACGGATTATTCACAGTCCATTTAACTATGAAATAAAATGCTAACACCATAGAGCTAAAAATCTCTACAATGGTTCCATCCACCGAAACAAGTTTCCAATCAAATAGTTGAACCAGTTTGTAAGTATCCATAAGAACTAGAGTTGCTTACCAGCTCGAGTTCATAAAACACAACAAGTTTGCAAACACTAAACTCAACAAATACAGGAAGATCTCAGTAACAATTTTAGGCCACTAAAGAAGTCGAAACCAACAACAATTTCCAACCACTGAAGAAGCTAAACAGAGTTACCAAGTTTTGTTCACGTATGCATAGTTCCTTTGAGAAAAAGGCAATGCAAAAATAAGCTTCCAACAGAATCATGTATAAACGTAGATTCAAAACCCAAAATGCAAGTTTTACAAAACCCATCAAACAATTAACCAGATAAAGCATGAAATGCACAAACTCATCAGAGAAAAGTTGTTTTAATGAAAACACTTAGAGGAAAGAAAAAGATTTTAATGAGTTAGGGCCTATCATGCCGATGATAGTAGTGTTGTAAAAAAAAGAAGACCTCTAGCCAAATTTCGCTTCTTCTCCTCTTCTCCACGAAAGATCAAACAACCAGATACTTCTTCCACAAATTTTTATACATTCCATGAAATGAAAATAGATTTGAAACCTCCAAAAATAGCCATGCAAAGTGTAGTTTAAACTGCTGGTTGAAAAACCAGAGCGCATGTAGAAAGAAAATCGAGAGAGCATGCAAAATGAAACAACCCAACAAAAATCATTGGCATGCCTACCTAGGTGGTTTGGGCTCAACAAACAAAAACAATTAATTTCATTTACTCCATATCTCCCACCTATTCTTCCTTGCCACCACCGCTGCCAATTCTGGTGATCATCAAATCAAAAATAACATGTATTTCCATTTTTAGTGATACTGCCACCTAAGCCTCCGCCAAACCAACTAACCCCTGCCAAAGTTGGCAGTTCCGTATGCATTTAAAAACCTTATCAACATCATCATAAATGCCTTAGGAACCATCGCCACTATGCATGTGACCCCCTTAAGTCCCAATTCATATCCATTAGTTTAGGATAGGTTAGATTGCTTAGGTTAGATCTTAGGTAGGATTTAAATTTATACCTTAGGATATAACACTAATAACTAACTACCCCCCACCATGGCCTTAGCAATTAAGTTAGCTAATCTCAACATAGGTAAACAATTCAAAGTACCATAGTTTAGAATACTAGGTTAGGTTACAGATCAACAATTCAACCAATCCAAATAGAATAAGGAGTTTTAGGTTAGAACCAGAATTCTATCCAGTATCATAGCTTAGATAAAATACATATATATTTTACCTAGCTTAGGATCCGTAGGTTAGTCCTCAATAGGATCCGGATATCTTTCTCTTGTGTTGTGAACAAGTTGCATTCCCATTTTATCAGCAATGACCTGTCATGGTCGATCTTCAAGGACCCAAGCCAAACAACCTACTGAATGGAAGTGCGTTCACATAGAAGTCAAAGAACTTGCAACAACAAAGTTCAGTCCAATGTGTAGCTTAACTCATGGAATGTCAATTTTACCATTCATTCAACAGAGTAGTTTTAAAACATTCCTTGGATCACTAAAATTGATCCAAGGATGAGTCGGATAAAAAGACAAGTTTACACTTTTAAACCAGATTGTAAATCACCTACCAGAAGTGAAAAATGGATTCAGAGAAGTCATTCAGTTCAGTCAAAGGATCTTAAGAGAAGAAAATACTTATCCATATCAAGCATGATTTCCAATAATCGAAGAACATATCCTTATAAGGAAAATCAAATGGATCTTACCTGGGATGGGCTAGTGAACGACAAGACTCGCCGAAGACATTACATGATTGATTAGTCTAAAGGTGAAGAGTAGTCACGTGATCACCAAAATGTCACGGTTTAAAAAGGTACCACTGATGAGGTAGGGAAATGAAAATGTGAATTCGTGAGATGGTGAAAAGTGGTTAGTTTATATGGTATTTGGCGTGGCTGGTTGGAAAGATTCGTCTAAGATCACAATGTATCAAGTCCATGATGAATTTTTTTTTCTATTTGACTTGTATTTGGGATAGAATAATTGAGGTAGAAGTCTATATGGGATGAGGAAACTAAATCTGGAGGTCTTGTTTAAGCGGTTGATTGATCGCGGGGAAGGATCAAATTCTTCTTCTCTCTCTTTTGAGTAGGCTTACATGAAATAAGCCTTCAAGGGATTAGTCTATTTATAGTAGAGATGTAGAGAGAAAGATGTTCCTTCTAAGGGAGCTGTATTTTACCGAAGTTTGACTCAAGAAGTCAGATCCCATGTAATGCTCTTACGTCATGGACATGACTAAGGTGAAGAA